>JBBWSJ010000048.1:0-333117 GCA_038088505.1 Diaporthe velutina | reverse complement strand
TACTTAATAATAGTTTATAACTACTTTAAGGTAATTATTTTTATTAAAGATAATAATTATAATTTACCTTTTTAACCTTACTATTTTATATTTATTAAGTAAGTATTAATTAATATTAGTTAAGCTTTATATATATATATAAGGGTTATAATAAGTAGATTATTATATTTATCTATAAAGTTAAAAGGGAAGGTATAGCTAAAGGCTTTAGTAATTCTTTATAGCTATAACTATATTATAGTAGCTTATATGCTATAGCTAGTAGGTAGCTAGCAGCTGGGCTAGCAGCAGATTAGCTATCTATTAAATGTACGCCTTTCTTTTATATAGCTATACCTACAATATACCCTTTAATATTAATAAATAATTTAAATTACCCTAAAGATTTTATCTTAAAGATTTTTAAAAAATAAAAAATTACCTCTTAAAGGAGAAAAAAGGTTATATTTATTACTTCCTTAATAATAATAATATATTTAAAAAGGAAATTAAAAAAGAAAAAAAATTATATTATCTTTTTTTAAGTATTTTTTTTTATTATAAGATAGGAATCCTAAGCTAAAAATATTAAGAAGGTATTAAAATTAAAAAGAAAGGGGAAGCTATAAGAGGTTTTAAAATTATTATAAAAGGGTAATAATAGTAATATATATTATACTATTATTAACCTTTTATATAAGCTTTAGGAAAAGTAGTTTAGAGGCTAAATAGATAGTAGGTAGTTAAATATAATAATAAAAAAAAGACTAAAAGTTGGCTAGACAATTAAACAAATACAGTGTGGCTGAAGCTGGACCAGGATGTAAATGGGCAGGCTTATGCTGTTCACATCCACATGGGTCCAGTTGACAGGCCAGGTAGGCCCAAAGGCTTTATAGCCATGTCAGCAATCATAGGAAACACTTCACAGAGTGTTTTACCATTGGGCTCCTCATGCCTATGCACGCACGTAATTTGTGACTTATACTCGATCGTTCTATAAAGTGATTAACAAGTTGTTTCGCTTGAGAATGGACTGGAGTTAGGCCTGCTTTATACAACACCACAAGCAATCTTAGCTTGGAAGCTCTCCACTGTACAGCTTTATGATGACGGCGTATGGACTGAGCCTGATTTTTGTCTTTGTGTTTCCGCCCTCGTATTCTGTTGTTGAGCCCGAACGCTGCTAGCGGGCGCCGTCACGGTAATCGCAAGTCGGTGGTGTAAGTCAAGGCCGTGAATTGAACACTTGAGAAGGAAATTTTCGCCTTCCCCAGGCTAAAGGTGAATCTAGGCTTGCTAGTCAGAATTAGGCCATGGAATCCGAGTCACTCTGAAGCAGATCAAGTCCTCCTCACACCGGTATAATTGAATGAAGGATGACCTGTTCGTGCAAGCCAGCCTGGTTCTGCGTTCATCTTCAAGCTGGTGGAAGACTCAAAAATACCATCCTGCCAATGACGCTGGCCATAATTCCAGGTCGTGGGACTGGAGATATGATATATACCTCACGGCTCTGTAGTGGTACTTGTTCAATAGAACCAATTCGATAAACACAGCCTCCATGTGTACGACGGCTTCTAGAATGTGCAGGTCACGACACTTCATGTACTCGGTCTAGAGCATGATCGTTCCTGCTCTACCTCGAATGGGCCACCCGCAGACTAAGGTAGCGACGACTGGCCACGCACTAAACACTCTTAACAAGCGCAGGTGATGGAATTACTATTCCTGCCCCTCATACAGGTTGATCTGGCACCGACCCGTCAGTACAGCGTCACCCAGCGTCACCCGAGATATAGGTATACCAACCCTCGGGCCTCCACGGATCATTGAGTATACTTGAATATACATTTTAGGCCGACGCGAGACAAGAGCGGCATTTTTCGAGGACCTTCCCACGACCAGCTACCGACCACAGCGCATGAGCTGTCCCGGTTCGTATGAAGATGAGGCTTCGAGGCCCAAAACCTTCGTCAGGGTCCTCCTCGCCCGCTATATTTGTGCTAGCAGCCGGGCAGCCCGCTGGGTCATCTAGCTCGTAGACCGCTTCTCCCACGAACTCGTGGTCTAAATGATTGCTGTCGGGGTTTTCTTGAAGGCGACCTCCTCGGCCATGTCCCTCTTACACACAAACACTGCCTGTTGCCACTGCACACATCTATTTCCTTACGACTCATCTACCCACATCCGCGATGAAATCGTACAACTCAACGTGGTTGTATGCCTTGCCAGCTCTGGCTGGCGTCCACGCCTCTCCATCCATACAAAACCGACCTGTGGCTATCGACAACACAACCTTAGTGCCGCTACTCAGCAAAGGTGACAGTTGCGGATATGGCGCCCATCCCGGTCGCGGCTCCATCTGCGGATTTGGACTTTGCTGCAACTTGAGGACTGTGAGATATTTCCTGCCCCGAATGATTTTGCTTAGCATGCTGACGTATGGGAATGAATAGAATGTATGTGACTCTCATGAGCTGTCGTGCAGTGCAATCTATTGCCTCCCCAAATACAGCACTGGCTGTAAGTTGCAAGGCGACATCAACGATAAGCTGCAGCCACGACCGCCGCCCGGCCAAGGCCCACCATCATCTTTCCAGAAGCGCCAGGAAACGACAGCTGAGGAGGCAGATACCAGTTCCTCATCTTCTGAGGAGCTGTATAAACGCCCACCTCTGAACTGGCTGGCTGATCTGCCGCGCCCCGAGCTGGGTGACGTCCCCTACGGAGAGCTGATCACCACCTGCAACGAGCCCGGGACCGTTGCCCTGACCTTTGACGATGGCCCCTGGCAGTACACCGAGGACCTCCTCGACATCCTTGGCGACTACGAAGCAGAGGCGACCTTCTTCGTCTGCGGCGGCAACATGGGCGGCGACGGTCAGATCACCGAGTACGGCCACCCGCATCTCCTGCGGCGCATGGTCGACGAGGGCCACCAGGTCGGCACGCATACCTGGGCGCACGCGGACCTCACCACGGTCGACGATTACGGCATCATCGACCAGCTGCTGTTCAACGAGCAGGCCATCGTGCATGCCCTGGGGCGGATCCCCACGTACTTCCGCCCGCCCTACTTCAGCACTAACGACGACGTGCTCGACACAGTGGGAGATCTCGGGTACCACGTCATCAACGCCGGCGTCGACACCAACGACTGGAAGGGCGACTACGACGCCGCGCGGCAGGCCTTCAGCCAGGCGGTCCAGGGCGGCTCCGAGGACGGCTCCCCCGGCAGGATCGTCCTGGCGCACGACATCCACGAGCGCACCGTGCACGAGCTCGCCGCCTACATGATCGAGGAGGCCCGCAACGCCGGCTTCCGCCTCGTCACCGTGGGGGAGTGCATGGGCGACCCGGAGGAGAACTGGTACCGCGACCCCAGGACGGGCGGATCATGGTCTGCGAGCCCTCGGACGTCTCTGGTCGAGCGCGGCGAGGTCCCACCCCCTCCTCCAGCGGAGCAGGACAAGGAGTCTGCGGAGAGGCTGAGGCGCTACTCCCACTTCAACTACACTGAAGATGTTGGACCCTTCGATGTCGGAGTTATTTCGCCTGGTTTGCTGCCCTACCTCGCAAACACCGACAAGTCTAGCAAACTCGTCGCCCGAGCATCCGAGTCAGTATCCGAATCAGTATCCGAATCAGTATCCAAATCCAAGCCTATCGTGCCGCCTAGGATGGTGCCCTATGCCTTCACCCATACGGGAGATAGCTCTCCTTCACCAAAGGCGACCTTTGGGCTTGTCCTCGCACTCGTCAGCGTCTTTTTCATACTCCAGTAAATAGGGGAAAGGCTATTGGTGACGCGCTCATAAGTCCTTAAGTTCTACATGGGTAAAGGGTAGTTGCAGAATGTGGACAAGGCGGTTGAGTCGAGGGGGGTTTATAGTGCGCCGCCGACAACAAGGGGAGAGCCTCAGGAGATTGACAGACTAGCTTTTGGTTCGCCAAGTTGTTCCATTCCGTAATGCTTAATAAAATAATTATTGAATGTCCAAGCCGATGTTAATCCTGGAGGTCAAAGTTGTAGGTGAAACTTAGGTTTCCAGTTCGGTAAGCTGGCGAGCCTTTCGTGCACCGGTACAGCAAGCACTGGACCTGTCTGTCATCATCAGCCATATTCCTGGCATTGCTGTCAATGAGAAAAACTAGCCCGCTTGGAAACATACTCAATAAGTGCGCCCCTCCATCCCGGAGCTGTCTCGTCAAAAAAAAAAGATCCCGCCTGACGATGTGGACAGCATCCAGAAGGCCGGTACTGTTCATCACCTGGCTCAACTCAACCAGCAAAGATCTGACAAGACCCTATCATGACAACATTTTCTTTCATACTTTTGTACAACTTTGAAAAGGGCTGACCTCATGAGCACCTTCTCTCCCCAAGAGACCCAAGATGAAATGCCAAATACTTCAAGGGGCTTGTTGCCATGGAAATTGTGACAACCTCTCCATCTATTTACCAGCACGCTTGTCCTCCCTATGCCACCTTTCACCACAGCGAGTTTGCTATCATCAGTCGTGCTCCCGATTCCCCCCAGCCCTTCCTCAGCCTCCATCTGGCCTATCTCACCAGCCCCCACGCCCAGGTCTAGCCTCTTCCAGTCCAAGCACTTGTTGGATCTTGGCCGCTAGGTCCCTAGCGCCAGCCATCAGGCCCTGTGCTTCCCTTGCGTGCTCTGGCCTACCTGCCGCCCTTTCTGTCTCAATGATCTCGTCCATGGTCTGCACCGCCCTGGCGAGCAGCTGCACAGTCCAGCGTCCTATGTTCCCGCCCCCTTGCTGGCCGTCCAGACCCCGGCGCTCCACCTCCCGCACCCAGAGCTCACAGGCCATCAGGATCCACCTGACCACAACCTTTCGTCGGCGGCCTGTGAAGGGCGCCTCCTGTGCGTCAAGTATCTGTTCGAGTACGCGAGTGACAATAGCGTGCGCAACGCCGAGGTTGTTGACAAACAGCAAGACAGGCCAGTTTGGATCTGCTTGGATGTCCTCGTTTTGGTTCTGGGTGATCGCGTACTCACATAGGATTGTGAGAACAGTATCGATCGGGAAGACGTGGTTGTTCATGCTGGTCCTGTGAGCAATGTCTTGAACCTTGTTGACCACATGTTCATAGGGCAACGGGGGCGGGCCGAATTCAGGGTCATCGGCAGGCCGGCCCCGTTCCTCCCAGTTGCGGTATGCTTCCTCCGTCTCGAAATGAGCAGCATTAATGAGACTGCGCCATGTGTCGGCAATGAGACGCGGGGCATGGTGGTCGGCAGCGTGATAAATGAGTAGAGAAAGGTCGTAGTAATTGGCTGGCTCAGCAAATCCGTTGAACAACTGCATATCATGTGGTTAGCATACTTTATCAGTACATTGGTGCGATCCATAGCAATGCTCACCTCTGTTAATGAAAGTATGGGGCCGTTCAGAGCCTGCTCGCAGTCACCCTTGCGGTCATCTGGGATCCGTTCATCCGCCTTGAGCCTCTCGAGAAGGTCATCTTGGATATGCGCAATCTCCAGCAATGTTGTCACATCGTGGTTCAGAACCTGCTGATGCTGTCGGCTGACGCCAACCGTAGACACGCTAGCGTTGCCTTTGGCACGACTCAGCAGGGTGATGCGGTCCTTAATTCCTATTTCGAGAACCTCATTCTTTGCCAGCTCAGCCTGAACTTCAGCAGCCTCATAGAACCTGCCACGGTGCGTGTAAAACCGACAGAGAAGATCAGCATGACGTGCTTCAGTAGCCGCCAGTCGTTGGAGGAAGGTGATGACGTGCGGCGAGTCGATGGCGAGGATACGATCGGTCCAGTTCTGTTCAATGTACCATTCGTACAGGTCAAAGTGAAAGACCTCGTCATCAGAGCCGTTGACAACGTTGTAGGCTTCATTGCGCTTGGTGGCAGCCAAGGTGAGGCGGCCATCGACCAGTTCCGGCTCGCGAGCCGAGACAGCATCCAATCTTTGCATCACTTCGTGGACAAGATCGTAGCAATTCCTGCGCTCGTTGAAAGCCGCCTGCCGAGGATCGTTAGGCGGTCTGCCATCGTTGATCCAAGACAGAGCGGTGTTCCCGCGGTCTTTTTCTTGTGCCACCCTCAGACATAACTGGATAGCCCCAGCATAGTATTGCAAGTCGAGGTATTGCTGGACAGCGCCATGGAGATTAGCCAGGGTGAGGCTGCCGGCGACACGCTCAAACAAGCGAAGACTCTCTCCAAGCAGTTGCCGAAGGAGATTGGGGTTACCAGGCTGTTCTGACGCCCTCTTCAGCTGCTCCTGGGCCTTGAAGACAACCACGTCGTCCGGACTGCAGAAACTGCCACACCGTCTCCGCAAAGCGTCAGCCACGGTCTCCACATTCGCGCCACTCTCGATGTTGCGATTCACAATCGCCTTCACCAGAAGTTTTGCCAGGTCTCTTCCCGCCTCCTGAGAGAATAGTTGTTCGTAAGTGAGCTCGCGCAGCTCATTTTGTGTTGGCGCATCCAGCCGAACGAATATTTCGGCTACACGCTCGTCGAAAAGCATCAGTACAAACGAGATCCCTTCTGCAATATTTTCCATCAGCCTTTGCAGAGAATGCAGGCCCTGGTGTTCAGACTGCATAGCCATCTCTGCAAGGCGGTTCTGCGCGTTCGCAAGATCCTGGGGACCATTCAGGCCCTTGATAACACCACGGTTGGCTTCAAGGAAATTCCGCAAACGATCCAAATTTTCCTGAACAGAATTCAACTTGGTCATTGGGATTGTCGATCTCACGACAACTCCGCCAGTCTGATCCACGCCTTGGCTGATGACTCTTGACTTCCACAACATGCGGACCAGGCGAGTGAGATACAGTCCCAGAGCGTGATGTCGGGCAGATAGGGTGATCGAATCCGTCTCGGTCACTGTGGGGTCGCCTCCGAAATCGATAAAAACCGATCTTGCACGGTCTTGCGTGACTTGGTCAATCACACGGGCTGCGCCGTTGCGTAGATCATTGCCCTGGCCGCAAGCGATTGCAAGAGCTGTGGAAACGGTTTCGTTGCGGCCATACAGGTGGATGAACCGCGTTGTCTCGTACTTGACGGTGTCGTCACTTGCGGCTTTTCGTATGACTGTCGCAAAGATGTCTACCATCCTCCGTCTTCGAACGACGTGGATGCCCATATTAGTCATTATAGCAAACTCGGAGGGAGACTGATCAAACTGGACGGCGAGTTCATTCCCGAAGCCCACGGGCTGTCCGGCCGCGGCGAAGGGTGCCGTAATAGATCCAACTGCAAGGACTTTGACTGCTTGGCCGAGGTCAATGAAGTTCGCGCTCTCGTAATACCTCATGGCCCTTTCATTGTGCGCGACAGTCCCATGTTGCAACTTAATTCGGCCAGTCTCTGGCGCGGCAACGAACAGAATATCGGTATTAGGATTGTCGGCCTTAGCAACAAAGTCGAAAAAGTACCCGGGCGCAAAGCGCTGCCCAAACCTGCTCGTTGTGAGAGCCTGTGAGTTGACGGTAAGATATGCGCCCTCACCAGCTTGCTGGGCATGGGGAGCTTGGTCGGCGGAGGGAGGAAACTTGACGAATTGGACCTGCATGCTTTGCGGAGCGGAGCCTGATACGGACGAGGAGCTAGTTGCGCTTAGGAAGATGCGGCAACCAGTGCTGGTCAGAGCTACCAGGTGGAGGTTGAAGCTCTCCCTGGCAGAGATCGGGCTGATTGATACGATTGTCAGGTTGTTCGTCAGCAGTGGTGATCCCGCAACAAAGTGAGTCGTCTCATTGAAACACGTTGTCCTGTCCTTCTCGATGCACTTGTTTAGCTTGTACAAGCCCTCGATTTGGTAGACACGGATGGTCGAGGTATTGGAGAGTGTGTACAGCAATCTCCGGCTGTCATCGACGACCATTTCAGCCAGGGATTCGTTTGTCTTGGGCGTCCAGAGAGAGCTTGGGCTGGGCAGAAGCGTGCTCGGATGAGGCAGCTTGGGCACTACCGAGGACCATCCAGGGTGCGTGTGGTTGATCTTTCCACACCTACTGGAAAACCACTTCTCCTCCTGCTGGTAGTAGAGCTCGTGCACATCGGTGTCGTTATTTCCGCCAAAGAAGATCCTCCCGTCCGCCGAGCCAACAATATAGCTCACATCGAGGCTGCCCTTGTGTAGCGTCATCCTAGTCGAGTAGAGATTCACAGTGTGAGAACCGTTAGGCGTAGGTATCGCAGAAACGCCGAGGAGAATCAATTCTGTTGCAGTTGCCAGCACCAGGATGTGTGTGATTGTGTCGACAAAGACGTCCTTCTTTGGACGGACCAGAGCTAACGTGGTGATGGTATGAGGCGACTCTTCGTAACCGATGAGCTCGGGGTCCGGATGGGTGTAGTCCCAGAGATAGAGCGCGTTATCAATAGTAACCCAGGCATGGTTTATCTCGGTGAACAGTCCCATATTCGTCGCAATCTGGCCGCGGTCAAAGTTCTCGAATACCCGGTCTGGGATTGGATACATGGTAGGCTTGTGGAAGGGAGCAAGTGCTGGATCGAGCGTCGCAAGATCATAATCGGACGAAGTTCGAACTATTCAAGCTTGTGAGTAGGGTGCCGCCTCTAGGCACACGCGAGATCGGGGGCTGCTCACGTTGACACAACGAGTTCAGCTCCGGGTAGCTGCCGTCGAGCTGCAGGAGGTCGTTGACCACCTTCGCGGCCCTGAGAACCGGAGGCTGGGCCGCATTATCGGGAACCATCTGAAGTCCAGGCGGCGCAGGCGGGCCTGGTGGTTGTGGTGGACCTTGAGCGCCGGCAGGACGGAACGGATCCGGAGCAGGCCTTGGGGGGTCCCGTCCCAGAGGCCCCTGGCGCTGGCCCCCGGCCGCTGCATCTCCGAACAGGTTTCGTCGTGTGGCATCATTAGCGGGCGCGGGTGTGTTGATGAATGCGCCGGGCAGGTGGCGCACCGGCGTCGGTGTGGCCATGTGGTATGCAATGAGGTGCCAACGGCGTGGGCTTCAGGACCGAACCTCAGGAACGCTCCTCCTCGAGACAGGACGGATCGTTCGCGGCGAAGGGCGGAGGTCGACGTTTGGTGATGTGTGGTCGGTAATAGACGGCAGCAGCTTCGCCTCAGCCACTTCTCCGTCTTGCGCAAAGGCAACCGAATGGCACCAAGCTATCGCAACATCAATGGGGCCTGGCCTGTCGAGTCGCGTCGAGTCGAGGACTTGGAGGAGCAGGAACAGGAACAGAAGCAGGAACAGGAGCAAGGAGCGTGCAGGCGCAGGTTCGCCGGTGTGAAATGGCGATCTGGATGTTGGATGGAGGCTGGCTGGCAGTCGGTCAACCAGTGTGGTCCTGGCCTGATGCGGCTGGTTTGGTATGGGAGGTGTGGGAGGTGAGGTATGGTTTGGCCGACTGCAGCTCTCCGATGCAGTCAACACAATTTCTTTGCAGGGGTGGTGGTCACTCAAGCAGTCGAGCTGATCAAGGAAGGCTGGGCCCCAATTTTCGGTGGAGACGCGAACCTGGCGCGCAGGGACACGAGCTAGGCTGTTTCGGGCACAACAGCTTCAAATACTCCGGCCACCTCGACACGATGCCATAAAGATGTGGCCAATGGTATGTTTCATGCGAGTCATCAGGTCGAGTTCACTGCAAGAGAACGAAGCCAGGCGCACATGTTTCAGCCGAGGGTGCAGCAGGCACAAAAGCTGTCTCCTCAGCAGGCGAGGCGTGCCTCATCAGCTTAGCAGGTACCAGTCCTCAGAATGTTATATGCCACTCCATATCCTCCCAAAGTATCACGGTCAGTCATATTTTGCTTGGATATTTTAAGCTTCTCCCTAATTTTCATTGATGGTCTAACAGCGATGCCAAGCTATGTTGAGAAAACAGCAGCATGTGGCCTTTACTTCTAGAGCAAGCATCTTGTAAACCTTTGCTCTCTTGCCTCCTACCCTTGCATTCCCAAGAGCCCCTTCAATTGATGCCCTTTATACCGAGATACCATAATTCGAAGGCAACAGGGCCCTTGTTCTTCTTGCATGAGATTCCTTCACTCCTTCTTGGCTTCCCTTGCTGCCTTGCGGAGAGCCCTGGTACGGATGTCTTTGTGGGCCTTTAGGTTGAAGCCAATTCCAACCTTGCTGCCAAAGCCAACGGCCTTCTCGACCCACCACTGCATGATGGCATGGCTCCACCAAGGCGTGTAGGTATATGCGATATTTTGCGTGCCGCCCAATCCAATCTTGCCGAGCGTAGCCTGCACGAAGGGCCGTGGGGTGGGAATCATGGCGGATGGGCGCTTGATCTTGCTCATGGCCGATACGACCAGATAGGACAGCACCAGATAGACATCGACGTTGCTTGATTTGAGCTCCCCGGCCAATGCGCTGCTCCAATGCTGGAGGAACGCCTTGCTGCCACTGTAGGTTGCCAGATACGGAATAGGCATCCACCCGCCAAAGGAGCCCATGGTCAGGATCAGCCCGCGCTTACGCTGGACCATTCCTGGGGCGATGACCTGAGTAGTCTTCAATGTTCCGAGGCAGTTGATGGTCACAATGTCCTGCAACTCCTTCTTGTCTGTCTCAACGAAAGGGACTGGGATCGAGTGGCTCTGGCCGACATTGTTGATGAGGATGGCAACGTCAAGGCCCTGGACGAGCTCGGACAGGCGGTCGTAGTCGCTTGAGTTGTCCTGCGAGTAGTCCATGGCGAGGGTCTTGGTCTGCACGCCCTGCTTGCTAGAGCTCTCGATCTCGGAAGCCAATGCCTCGAGCTTGGACTGCGTGCGCGAAACGAGCACCAGGTTGAATCCCTTGGAAGCGAGCTGTTTTGCGTATTCCTTTCCCAGCCCATCAGATGCACCCGTCACGACAGCCCAGGAACCTGGCTTGCCATACTTGCGGAGGTTGGTGCCGCTGAGGACGAATAGGTTGAGGAGCAGGCGGGCATAGCTCAAGATGTGACTCGCGACGTAGAGGGTACCGATGCCAGCCAGGCCAAGTTGGACTGGTTGTGGCACACCCGAGAGGATATCACCGACTGCCATGGCGCCGCTGTCGAAATGGAGTATATGGCGATGATGTTGACAGAGGGGAATGCGTCGGATCGACTGACTGGCCCTCTATTGAGCTCAAGAAAAATGATGGGGCCCAGAGCTCTTGGGCCAGTCAACAAATCCTGGAGCCGAGGTTTGGCGCGGTACGTACCTTCAAGTGCGGTACCCACTACCGAATGGACTGCCCAAATATTCATCCCTCGCGTTGAGCTGCCCTGAATCTGGAACAGTCATAACTGAAGCCAGGCGCCGTTGGGGTCGCCCCCTACAGTATATGTGGAATATAAGCTATACTATTAACTATATATCTTAGAGCCTATTGGCTGCCCCTGCTCTTAGCTATGCCTTATGCTCCCTGTGTAGCGGTCCTACGATGGGCCTTGGGCGGTCGCCTGTGGGTGCAGCTAGCTGCCCCTCCGCCGTCGTTGTAGGCCTTACGGCCCTACGGCCCATGGCGTCAATCATCATCATCATTTCTGACCATACACGGCAGCATGGGGAGCACGGCGGATGAGCCATCCCAGCCAGGCCGGACAGAGCGAGGCAGCGCGGGCAGATGCCAGGCCGCTGACCCAGTAAAATGCATTGTAACACACATGAGCTTTCAAACGATGAAGTCATTGCAATAAGGAATTCACCAAACATGAAGCCTGTCCCAGGAGATTGAAGGGAAACAAAAAGTAAAGAAAAGAAAAGGCTATAAGAAAGAAAAGAAAACAATAAATTCAAAAAGATTTCGCCCAGTGCAGGACTCGAACCTACATTTCCTTTGTGCTGCGGCCAACCACCCAAGGTGTCATACCATTAGACCAACCGAACTTGAACGTGCACTTTGATTTACATATATGAAGCTAGGCATGCAACATGATTAGATGACTGGTCCCAGAATCAGCGCACCCAGCTAATCGATGAAGAAATGGAGGTTTCCCTGCGACTGGTCCGAGTACTAGAAAAGCGTCAATTCCTGAATCACAGGGTGCCCTACAAAGCGTAAGCATCGGTCATTGTGATTTAAAATCCTCTCCCCTGAATCAGACCCCTCGGGTTCACATAGCAGGATAGATCATAGGTGGCCCCATTACCAGCAGTGTTGCCTGTAACCTTCCTATCGTCTTGTTTGTTTGGACAACTCGGTCGGGTATCTTGTGTGGTCGCACGCCCATCTTCATATACCGGTACATGATGAAGTTCGATAAAAATAGCAAGGGACAGAGTGTTCATCAAGTCTAGTTCTTATGGTGGGGTCCGGTTTCACGGCGCCACTTTTCCCCGAAGAAACGACTCCTTGCCATGGTTTTGCATGCCATGGTTTTGCAAGCCACGGTCCACAACGCGCCACTGCGGCTGGTGTCTTCGAAGGTGTGCGCGCGGTGTGCTTCCAACGTCGTCGTGATCATGCCTGTGAGTCAGGCCGATACTTCCCATCATCCCTTTGCTCAAGATTGTCCACTTGTTTATGAGAATTCGTCGCGATTATCCTGAGCCTCGCCTGATTCGAAAGCTTATCGTCGCCTCTTGCTAAGAAGCCCAAGTAAGCCACTTCACAGACGCAAACGATGAGTTCCTCGAACGCTGCAAGAAATCCCTTGGCCTCACCGGCGGGCAAAGACCTCTCCAGCGACCCACGCGTCTGCACCATCCAGTCCCTCACCTTTGAGTGACTGCCCTCACCTTTGATTGCCTCGCTCGGCCGCTCACGGTAACCATCAACATTTCCTCCGCCGGCGACCGACAGCACTCTCAAGGGCAAGCCTTTCTTCACGTGACACCGAGGGAGGGCTTTCCGTCGTTGATGTGATTCGGTGCAGTTCTTGCAATACTGTAACGCGCGTTCGTGCTGTCAACATTGACGCTGTTGATTCCTCGCATAAAATTTACCTTTTCGGTAAGTTCAAGTGCAACATAGCGTGCACACCTGCTCACGTTCCGCCCGCCTGTAACCTCTGCTAACAACGAATTTTCCTCATAGCGCGACCCGGAAGACAGGGAACATATGCCAGAGAAGGGTCGGGGAGAATGTCTGCTGAGACTGGCGTCACTACAGTCTGTTAAATTTCAAGGCTTTGATAGTCCTGATGGCCAGCTCGCAAAGGGTTCGCAATCACGCGTCCGTCCATTCGACAACGAACCACTGAAGAGATTGATCGGGCATGGAGTGGACAGGATGGCCGTGATTTCCAACGATCAGTTCGGTGGGCTTGTACACGGTGTCAGTATGCGCCCCAACTCGGACCAACACAAGCATTATCGTGCAGACTAGTGCTGTCGTCAAGTGACGAGTGGTACCCTCACGGTGGGTTGAGGGAGCTGAGATGGCCGCATTGCGCGAACATGCAGGGCACAAACAGAGGGCCATTGATCGTTCTTCGTGGCACCCTTTTGCCTTGCTCGCATGTCCCCGTATTTTCCCGCCCGTCTCTCCGAGCACTGTCGTGAAGCGGCCTTCCCCGTTGCGACAAGCTTGCAGCTGTCTCCCTGTGTAGTGGGACGGATGGGAGGGGAAAGTTGACTGTGCAGTCACCCGATTTGCCCCTTCAAAAGACAAGTCGACGGGGAATGAGAGCGCAGCCTATCCGACTCTGAGCTCGCCTACACTGCAGAAGACGCTGATCGACCCGCCTTGCCCAAGACTCCAGATTCAGGGAGCCTCTCAAGCAGCTCCGCACTTTGGACACAGCAACGACCGAGGGTCACGATTCGCAGAAACCTTTCGTCCAGTGCCTTGGGGCACCGCAACTCTCCGTTGGCCGCATGGTGGCATTTCATGACCCAAGAAAAGAGGAAATATGGGATTGCAGGCGGATTGGATGTTGTCTCATCCATGTAGGCCTGCCCACTCAACCTAGTGTGTCATAGAAGCACCCCAGCATCACCACCACCAACCCCACGGCGTGCTTTCCCTCTGCCCCCTTCCCGCCCACCACCACCACCAACCTCCCAGCGTGCCTTCCCTCTCTGGCCCCTGCTCACCCACCACAACCAGGCACCGCTCCTTCCCCTCAACCTCATGAATCTCGCTTTATAGAGGCCGCGCCCTGTCCTTCTGTCACCGTAGTGGCGCAATGGCAGCGCTTATCCCGGCCATTGCTTGGGCTGTCGAAGGATAGGGTTCCGGGTTGAGTCCCGGCTGCGGTCCCATTTTTGCTGCCCTTCGACCCACAGCCTGGCAGCGTTCGTGTAAATGGTACTTTGGTTCACTGCACTGATTTACAGTTTTGCTGTTGAGTCTGAAGGGCCAACGGTGATGCTCTGGGGCTCCACAGCTGATTTTTTCGAGACAAAAATTCCTGATCATTCTGAGAACCCGAGGTCGCAGCTTATCCTCATGCACAATCCAGGTCTGCTGCCTGTGATGGGCGTTCCTGAACTCAGGGCGTAGCACGTGCAACTTGCCATTGATCTTGGGCAAGAGAAAAACCAGGGAGGAACAGCAGTCTCAATAAAGCAGCAGTGCCATCCAGTGCCATGTAGATGGGGTGTCCCCGGGCGTCCGTAGTCAAGGCATGTAAAACTGACAAACATCAAGACAAAGCCATAACTTCCCTATCAACCCTGGAGCATGCCGGGGAAGATATGGTGTGTAGGGCCTGCGTTCGTATCTCCTCAGCAATGCAACTGAACGGGCAGCACCTTCCGACGAGGCGAGGACCGCGGTTAGGGAGGAGGAATGGAGGAGGAGATGCGGGCGACCTCGTATGAATTGGGATCAAAACCTTCGTCCCAAAGAGCACAAATAACAGAGCATGCCGAGGCAGGGGCGAGCTGTGAGGCAGTAGCCGGGGGACGGGTACATCAGAGGCTGCCAGGAACCCGGTCCCGGGACTCTCGTCCCCTCTCCTGGCACAGTAGTGGGAGTGCTAGCTGACAGTAAATGGTAAGGTGAGTTGATCTCAAGGAAAGATGAGCCGAGGTGAGTGAGTTAGTGTACGTCGGATTGGATGTGGTAGTTGAGGTGGTGGAAATCCTGAACCTGACGAATGAAGTGTCAGGTGTGCTTGAGTAGACGCAGGACTGCTGACTGCCCGAGTCGGGATATCGTCCTCCGGGAACTAAGAGGCGACTACCAAGGTATCAAGGAGACTCAAAACACCAAGTCTCAACCTTGCACTTATTTTCTGAGCGAGCAGCTCATCACGAATAGAACCAGCCGCTTGGCAAGAACCAACATGGCCATCGGGCATCCCCTCCCCCCCAATCTGCTGTTGAATGATCCACTCGAGGCCTATCGAGCAAATCATGGAGTATGAAATCGCCCTGGAGCATGGCCAAGGGGAAGCTCGCTACCCATTCTCCTGAGCCTTTGACCTACCTGGCCGCTCCGAACGCGAGGCCTCTATTCTAAGATTGCCCGATTGATGAAATGTGCAAGTTGCCGCTCAGCCGCTCAGCCGCTCACAGTGGCCAGAGGGACGGCCTTCACGCCGACACTTCGCAGACGGCACCGCCGCCGTTCCTACTTGAAACCTTCTCAAACAGATAGCTGCCTACTGTGGGCTGACGCCTTGGATTACTACGTGGGCATCATCGGCCACGCATCCCGTGAGGTAAGCATCGCCATCCGAACATTGAATTTTGCAGTACAATCCAAGCTATTGCGGCCGCAGGCTCACAGCACAATTTGCACAAGACGCGCAGTGCAGTGGAGACTAAGACGACATTGGTCTGATATGCCGCTGCACAGAGCAAAATACTGAGCCATTCAACAACGCAGATATCTATTGTGGCAGTACCAGAGGATCCCCTCCAGGTACCTGCCATCATCCGAGTCCTTGTGACCCGAGAACGGCGCGTCTAATGGCTGCATTCACGAGTGAGGTGGAGGCTTGGGCTTAGGACTCTTGTGGCTGTGTATTAATTGAGGGGACATCAAGTAGGCCTTTGAGCTTGGAACTGTGCGCGATCGCAACGATTCCCTGGTCATTACTCCGGCCTATCAAGGTCTCGACAACCGTAACCGGCTCTCGTCTGTTTGGAGCGGCACACGGCTTGCATAGCCTGGTCGTCGGGTGCGCTCCTTGTTCTTCTCCACAATCGACGATGTGTTACCTGCCCAGGAGAGCAGAAGCACTGTTCCCGCCTGGACGGTGTTCACCGGTCTGCCAAGACATCTCGTCGCTGGATGGTGAGTATGCTTTCTCAAGGCGTGCCTGCCCGACCGAGCCGGCCGTTCTTGGCCATGCCGAAGCTCATCGAGCGCGCCCAGAATTGATACGGCGCGTGCAGCTGAAAGCTGACCAAAGCACGGCACAGTATTGGCGATGCTGTATTCTTGGGTGGTCTTGGCATTTAACGAAGCCATCGTGACCACGGACGCCCTTCATCCGATAAGGCCTGCGCTTTGGTCTCGGCCCAGGGCTCGGGCGTGAATGTTGGCGCTGTGCAGACTCTATTATGGGATGGACTTCTTCCCTCTATCCATGGTATTTGCCTTGTCGTTGGGACTCGGGGCACACGCTATCTGCCTAGTGGCGGCGCCGCTCCTTCACTTCCCGTGTGGTAGTTCAGGAACGCCTCTTTTACGCCGCTGTGACAGTGCGCCAGGCTACCAGTACCATGCAGGGGGCCTCCCAAGAGTGCGTCCCATGTCTATGCCTCTTGGGACTACGGCCCACGCTTACAATGGCAACGTTGTGATGCCGTTGATACATGCATAGAAACTGCGTACTGCACGATGGAATCTGCAATTGTGGGGGAGCACGCGAGATACAGCCACGGCTACCTCACGACTAGTATAGCTGGCAATGGGGCAGGACAAGGCAGAGGTGGGACGCACAATGCCTACTTCCAGACGCCATGCAGCCGTCAGCGAGATGGTGTCCGTGGAAGTGTTGCCACAGCCATGTGTATAGCACGGTCCTGCCGGCTCTCTTCCGATCTAACCCCACAAGCTGAAGCCACCTCGTGATACATAGTGCCGGCGCGCCCCCCACGACCCAGTGCAATGGATGCCAAGTCACCCCAGACAAGCCGTCTTGGAGCCTCATCCAGCTTACTAGGCTGAACAGCGTTCGCGAAGACCACGGACTCCCCCTTCGATGGGCCGTGTGCGCCCACAATGGCCTCCTGCGAGACCTTCTTTGTGATGTTGATGAGGATGCAGGCCAAGAGTTTTGTGTTTGGAACTACATTGGTATAGGGACCCTTCTCGTATAGTAAAAGGTCTAGATGAAGTCCTCGCGTGTTGTGGTGATGGGAAAGGGCAAGCCGCTGGATATAAAACCAACTGATGGCCCTCACCAGCATCTCCCAAGTCGTTGATGCAAGGACCATCACCTTCGTTCATAACATCGTCTCTCTTTGCTCACAAGCATCCCGTTCATCATCCACCTGAGCCCTCCCCCACCATCATTCTCCTTCTTTCGTGCTCAGTCACCCTTTATCCAATGAAGTTCTCAACCATCACCTCTGCCTGCGCCGGCGCAGCCTTCGTTGGCAACGCCGTAGCCCATCCAGGCATGGCCAAAGTCGTGAATGAGATCAAGGCCAATATCATGTCCCGTCAGGGCGGTCCTGTGGACCCAGCCCTGAACTCCAACGAGCTCATCGGTGACCTCGTGGGTTTGCAGGACAGCCAGCTCACACCTGTCGGCAAGGACATCAAGGCCACAATCCTCAACCAAGCCAACGGCGAGAGCTTGGAGACGTATCCCAACGTCCCCAGGCTGGGCACACCGCAGTGCAAGGCTGACACCTGCTGTATATGGCAGTATGTCGCCAATGAGATGGTTACTGCCTTCAAGGGGCCATCAGGCAGGTGTACCAACGCAGCAAGGGCAGCCGTCCGCCTCGGTTTCCACGACGCGGCTGGTTGGTCCAAGAACACCGGCCCCGATGGTGGTGCCGATGGCTCCCTCATCTTGAACTCAGAAGAGATCCGCCGGCCAGGAAACCGCGGTCTCGAAGAGATCGTGACACTCACCCAGACCTGGTTCAACAAGTACAAGGGCTACGGGATCTCTGCAGCCGACCTGGTGCAGATGGGGGCCAACGTGGCTACCGTCGTCTGTCCCTTGGGCCCTCGCACCAAGACATACATCGGGCGCAAGGATAACGCCAAGCCCGCCCCAGACGGCCTTCTCCCGCCTGTTGACGCCAGTGCCGACTTCCTGATCAAACAGTTCCAGGACAAGACCATACAGCCGAACGGCCTCGTCGCCCTGCTTGGCGCGCACTCCACTGCCCAGCAACGGTTCGTCGACACCCGCAGGGCCGGTGATCCCCAGGACAGCACCCCTGGCGTGTGGGACATGCTCTACTACAACGAGACCGTCAACCCCAATGCGCCAGCCCGTGTGTTTAAATTCCCATCCGACATCAAGCTCGCCGCAGACCCAAGGATGAACAGACTGTTCACAGCCTTTGCCGCGCCCAACAACGCCGCGCAGCTGCCGTGGAACAACGTAAGTGACCCCCAAAGAAGCCCGCACCGCGACGACAAGCCGCGGGAGCCCGCACGCATTTGCTAACACGACTCTTGCGTTCAACAGCTCTATGCCCGCGAGTACGTGCGCCTCAGCCTGCTGGGCGTCAACAACATCAACAAGCTCACGGACTGCACCAAGGTGCTCCCTCAGCCTGTCAGGACATTTGTGCCGAACGACAAGTGCGAGGTCAAGACGTGGATGACGTCCACCAAGAACGTCCCGCAAATCGCCAACGCACTCCTGGACGGCAAGCTCATCACCTCTATCCCGGGTCTGTCGGGCCTCCTGAGCAGCATCCTGGGCGGTCTGCTGGGACTCATCGGAATCGGCCGCCAGAACTCAAATTGCTGATTGAATCCGGGCGCGTGTCGCTCACCTCGGGACGATCTGTGGGCGCAGCAGAGGCATGGTGCGAGCAGAACAGCCTGGGGCTGTGGGCTGATGGGAGCTTCTAATTCCTGTAATATCTGGTGGTTTCGATTCTTGTATCCATTTTCCTATTAGTAATATTGAATAGACTACTTGACCGAGGCTGAAGAAAGACTTCTTGATGTGAGACAATCATTGTGAGATTAAAATTGAGGGTCCTGCAGGGTATTTGGCTATATTGGAGCCAAAGCTTGCATTTCCGTATTGATGGATTCAGCGAATTGAGGTGGCATGTAGGACCAACGCCTTACACTGCGAGATGTGATGTTTTCTTGCAACATGTTTAGGGCAATAATGGGATGATGATGAGGCGTCGTTGTGCCGTCGAGGGGCCATTGTCGTTGTCCGCTTCCGGCCATGGCGTAGTTTGGCCGAGCCGGCCCCGAGGACAATCATCAGCGTCCACTTTTGTCACACCACATACTGCAGCCGCCCAGACTCCGAAGCTTTTCCAGCACGCTGTCACTCCCGATATACTAGACTCATACTCTCAATTGGCCTTCGAAGACGCGTCGCGAAGCTTCAAGATTCTAAAATCGCTCAGAATAACGAAAATGAGCAGCGTGAGCTCCTTCTTGCCCTCCGCCGAGGACGGCTACCTTCCCTATTACCTGCTACTGGTAAGCTTGCACTCTTCACCCTTCCACGCCCGTCATCAACCTGCTCCAACTCGCTGCTGACCCTTCAATCCTCCTAGGTATCTGTAGCAGCCATCGGAAACGCAGTACAGAACCTCGTGACCCTCCACTACACGCGGCGCATCTACAACGGGCTCTTCGTGCCCCGCGCCTCGGCCCGCAACGACCCGGACTCGGTCGCGAAGCTCCAGCCGCTGGCCGACGCGGCGTCTCTCAAGGACAAGCCCACGGGCGTCGACCAGGTCACGCCCCTGGCCGCGCGCCTGTTCGGCGTCTACACCATCCTCGCGGGCGTCATCCGCGTCTACGGCGCCTACCGCGTCAACGACCCCGTGCTGTACCAGCTGTGCCTGTTCACGCACCTGCTGGCGGCCGCGCACTTCACGAGCGAGGCGCTGGTGTTCAAGACGGTGGCGCTGGGGTGGGAGCACGCGTTCCCCTTTGCGGCCGCGTTCAGTGGGAGCTGGTGGATGATCCAGCAGTATGGGAACTACATCAAGGCGTGAGAGAGCCAGAATAACAGGGAGGGCAGATGATTGGGCGGTGCGCGCGATATATAAGCAAGAGCAGCGAAATGTGCAGAGCGCGGCCTTACAGGAGGACGAATATCTCCGTGGTGCGCAATGCCGATCATGACACGATTTCCTGGAAATCCACTCACCGTAAGGAGGATGGGTGGAATGCTGGCTCTATTCTCTATGTACTACTAATGCTTAATACAAGGCGTTATAAATAGGATGTACAGTGGCTCTTTGTGTGAATATGGTTCCTACTTCAGCAGGCTCCGATAGACCTGGCCGCCCAGAGGCCGCAGCCTCGCCGCCGCCTGCTCGGGGGTGATGTCCCGCTGAGGCTCAGCCAACAGCTCATATCCCACGAGGAACTTGCGCACCGTCGCTGAGCGCAGGAGAGGCGGATAGAAATGCATGTGGAAATAACTGTTCTCCGCCTCTTCATCTGTGCAGTCGAGGGGCGCTTGGTGAATTCCAGAGCCTGGTCATGTCAGCCATCACAATCTGTCCCGGTCTTTTCAGGCGAATCAGGGATGGGGGGACTCCTTGACTTACTGTATGGGAAGCTGCACTCAAAGAGGTTGTCATACCTCCTGGTGACCTCCTGGACCGCCTCGGCAAACCACACCCTCTCCTGGTCGCTCAAGTCCACCAGGGCGCGCACATGCCTCTTGGCGATGATCAGCAGCTCAAAGGGCCAGACAGCCCACCAAGGGCAGACCACGACGAAGCCCTCGTTCTGCCAGACGAGGCGCTCGCCCTTCTCGATTTCCAGCTTGACGTAGTCAGCCAGCAGGTGACGCCCGCCGTGCTCGGCGCGGTACTTTGTCATCTGGGCGATTTCCTTGCCAGGCTCCTCGGGCAGCGTGCTGGTCGTCCAGACTTGGCAGTGCGGGTGGGGGTTGCTGCAGCCCATGGCGGCGCCCTTGTTCTCAAAGATCTGCATGTAGCGCAACTGGTTCTTCGGCTTGTCGATGTTGTCCGGCAGGCCAGGTTGCTTCTGCAGCAGCGGCAGGGTGGCGGCGACCTTGGCCAGGGGGCTCGAGGGGGCCAGGTGGGCGGCGTAGATGCGCGTCCATGTCTCGATGACGGGGAGGATCTCAGCGGGCGACATGTCGGCCAGGGTCACGGAGTGCTTTGCGCTGAAGGTCAGGACGTAGCACTTGCCCGTGACGGGCTCGGCGCGAAGCAGGAGGGCCGAGAGGTCATCGCTGGAGGAGGGCTCCGGCGGGTGGTACTCGGCCTGCTCTTCCTTGACGGCGCTGTAGTCGTTCACGAAGACGAAGGTGTTTTCGTACTGCGGGTTCGAGTCGCCTTGGGCACGAGGGTTGCCCGGGCAGAGGTAGCACTGTTGAGAAACCGGTGGTCAGTCGCTCTCGTTTTGCGACTGGGGCGCGAGAGGAGAGCACAGAGGCGGGAGGGGGCAGACAGACCTGTGGATCATAGTCTGGCAGGGTGTTCGCTTGCGCGCCCTCTTGCTGCCCTCTAAGGAAGTGGTGGTTAGATACATAATGGTTGGACGTATCTACAAGCAGACAAGTTGTGAAAGAAAGCGTCAAAATACTCACTGCCACGGCCGCTTTGTTCGGTGGGGCGATACCAGCAGCCAGGACCCGGTCAACGGGTTGTACCTGCGGTGGGAGATATCGTCGAGGATCTTGTCGGGCATGATACAGAGAAGAGACGTTGGACGAGGAAAAGCAGGAAGGACTGCAGAGAGGAAGCAGAGGGACTGAGCCGAGGTCTCGAGACGTATGAGCCTTTTCTTATACTTGCTACGAACTACGACCTACCCTGTGGTTCGAACGGCAGAATTACGCGCACTAACAAGGCTGTCATCGGTCCTTCTGACGGAAGGTGGTGTTACTCTCGTTGATACCCCGCCATACTGCTCCTGGCTTGGTGGGGCGGTCCTCGCTCAAGCTCTCGCCACGACGACCCCAGTCTCCGGCCCCCAGGACCCCAGCTTCTGTGAGCACCAGCCAGCACCGAGCACCTGGCACCGTGTTGGCCTGTTGGCCTCGGCTGGGGGTGGGTCAAAATTCGGGGAAACCGGCGCCAGCAGACCATCTGGTCTCGAACACGGCCGTTTCTCACTGGCTGTTGCAACAAAAGGCTTGTTATCCAGGGATTTATTGTTCCGGCTCGTTGTAACGCCTAGTCAACGAGAAAAGCTTCATCGGCTCGCCCCATCCAATCCTGCTAGTATACAGCAGCGAAACAAATGGGCCATTGCAGCAAGGACTTCGATCGATGCCTTATGATCTTCAGCAGATACCTCAGTGGTCGCGCCGGCATCATGTATTACGTAGGTACCTAAGTCGAATGTGGTTGTCCGTTTCAAGCTCTCAAATGCTGTAGGAGTCTGTAGATATGCATGCACCCAAAACATGCAGGCCGCCTTCTGGCAGCTTGCTTCAGTACGTCAGCTGGTGCCAAGGCCACTGTCTGGGCTGGGAAGGCTTATCTTCCTTATCGCGCCCTTTAGTGTCGCCGGTGGGGGAGGGCTAGGAGCTCCGAGTTGGTTCCTGCGGCTCAAGGTGCATCCAACCTTGGCTCGTCCGACTGGATCGGCCTAGGCTCCACACTTGCTCACCCGCGATTCCACCTCCGCATCAATCCAGCATCGATCCAGCACCGACGACCACGCTTATCTGTTATCAATGCGCACTACCAAGCATCGACTTTACGCGTCGCATCATCAATTCTCGCTCACCTCTGTACGGCAGCCCATCTGACTTGGCTTTTGGGGCCAATCGAACGCGCACCTGGGCCGTCCCTCTCCTTCCTCTCAAACGTCGTCGCAATCGCTCGAGGCCCCGACACTGTGCCACTGATCGCCGCCTCGACCCTCGACGGCCGCCATGGCTGTCATCAGGAAGAAGACTGCTACTAGAGGCAGCGAGGGTGGTGTCAAATATATATGCGATGTTTGTTCAGTAGACATCACATCTACCGTGAGTCTCCGCATCCTGTCCTTCCTTAGCCTCGTTGACCACCATCCCGCGGTCGGTCACCCAAGTTTTGCACTGCCAGTCCTGACATTCATCTCCTCTCTCTGCTCCAGGTCCGGATACGGTGCGCCCACGCCGCTTGTAACGATTATGACCTCTGCGTTCAATGCTTCTCTAAGGGCTCAGCAAGCAATAGCCACAACCCTGCCACACACCCGTATCGAGTTATAGAGCAGAATTCATTCCCCATCTACGACGAAGAGTGGGGAGCAGATGAGGAACTCCTCCTTCTTGAGGGCTGTGAGATCTATGGCCTTGGATCCTGGGCAGACATTGCAGACCACATTGGCGGATACCGGAACAAGGACGAGGTCAGGGACCACTACGAGAAAGTTTACATCCAGTCCTCCAAGTTCCCGCTCCCTGAGCGCTGCAGTCCCAAAGATACCGCTTTGGCGAATGCAATCACGAGGGAGGATTTCCAAGCCCGTAAGAAACGGAGGATCGAGGAGCGGAAAGACGCCATTAAGAATGCGCCTGCCCCACCTCCAAAAACCAAACCGACCGCCTCTGTCCCTTCGTGCCACGAGATCCAGGGCTACATGCCTGGCCGTCTGGAGTTCGAGACTGAGCATGCCAACGAAGCCGAGGAGGCAGTCCAACTCATGCAATTCGAGCCTGGAGATGGAATCAACCCAAACACTGGTCAACTGGAACCAGAGATGGAGCTCAAGTTGACGGTCATGGAAATCTACAACTCGCGGCTGACACAGCGTGTGGATCGCAAGAAGGTCATTTTCGAGCACAACCTCCTCGACTATCGAGAGAATACCAAGCTCGATAAGAAGCGATCCAAGGAGGAGCGGGACATACTCAACAAGGCTAAACCGTTTGCGCGTATGATGAACCACAAGGACTTCGAAGACTTCAACCAAGGCCTTGTCGACGAGTTAAACCTGCGCCAAGCCATCACCCAGCTTCAGGATTGGCGGAACATGGGTATTGGCAATCTCAGAAACGGCGAGAAGTATGAGCAGGACAAGGCATCTCGCGCACAGAACAAGATTCCCATGGGTTCTATGGATAGAGAACGCCTGGCCGCGGCTCAGCGTAATAAGCAGCCCCCGCCGGCAGATCCGCCAAGCGGTGCCGCCCTTCTGGTGGCCCCGGAGCTTCCGATACGGCCAGCAGCGAAGAGCGGACTCCAGAATGGCGAGGCTGCGGCCGACGGGGACGCCAAACTCACGAATGGAACTCACGCGAATGGTGTCAACGGCAGCAGCGTTGTCGTGGCCAACGGCGCTGACTCGTCCAAGAAGCCAACCCACGTGCCACAGCCCATTTCGGGCGTTACGCCGTTGCAGCTGAGCCAGGATATGCCCGATTACCATCTCCTCACAAACGAGGAGGTCAGGCTCTGCGAAGTTATCAGGATGCAGCCAAAGCCCTATGTTATGGTGAAGGCCGAGATTATTAGGGAGGCTGTCAAGGGTAATGGCTCTCTGAAGAAAAAACAGGTCAAGGAGATCTGCAGCAAAAACCCATCATCATGGGATTCGCGTAAGGCCGGCACAGTGTTTGAGTGCATGGTTGCCTGGGGCTACATTTCCAAGGCCTAGCTACCCACATCGAACTGGAAGCCCTCGAAGCCGGTTCAGACACTAGAGTGAAGTTCGACATATCACAATAATTACATATTTACCTGTCTCGGCCAACATTTCGTATCTCTGCGAGCGGCCGTTGCACGACAAGGTACTGATCGGCGGGTCCAGCGACATAAGCAAGGCTCCCGATGGCCATTCTCCCGAGATCGTGTCGCTTGCGCACCTGGAGCAGGATACATTGTTTCTGGACAAGATCATTGTCGAACCCTGGAGTCTGGAGACACGAGCAATATTTGTCCAGTGATACTCAAAGCATGCGGTATCCATCACTCCTGGTCTGACGAGACGGCAAGGGTGAGAGCAACACATCAATTCAAGAGAAGATGGCACAAGCTTTGATGTCAGGCGTTCACAGACGTTTTGCCTCCGAAGAGAACGGGAGGTCTACGCAGGGCCCAGACCACGTCTTTTCTGTCGCAGGCAAAGGAGCCGTCGCTGTGGAATCGTCCATCACACGAGGATTCACTTGGAAACGCTGTCTTCGGGCAGTATGCCGTGGCACTGCTGAGTCTCAATCTGCGAGCCTGCCCGACGAACCTGACAAGTGAGGGATGACGCTGATGCAACAAGCATATATTGCTGGTGCAAGGTCGAAAAGGCTCCCGTTGCACACGTGCCAGGCAGAAACCCGCGGGCAGTGGATCCTGGCGAAAGCTAACACACGGGGTGGAAATCTGCGCCCGACGCAATTGCTCGAGAATGAATGTGGATATTGAAAAGAATCCTTCGTCAGCGAGGTTGATAAGGGTGCTGATGATACCCATTTGTAGATATGAGATGGATGCCTGTTGAATGCATCTTACAGTACCCAGGGCTGTCGGCCCGCACAAGAGCGGCGCGAGGATGATACAACCAGCCATTCACTGAACGAGGGCGACGATCCCATATCGACCCACTGACTCGCCGTATTCGACTCACTCTTTTTGATATGTCTACTGGCAAGACCGTCTCGGGCCAGCATCCGGCTTCGCGCTCCATGCGCCTATCAGGAAACGGCGGCGGAAGTGACGTCGGCTGCAGGAATCCGCTCGGCAACCAAGTCACGACACCGTTCAAGCATCCATATGCGGATCTTACTCATCAGAATCCAATATATGCAAATTCGCCGAGAGAGCACCGTTGTCGAGCTAGGCGCGTCTGTCTCCGGAGGCCGATTTAGGCTGAGTCCGGTTTACAGCTGGGACTAGGCACGGGACAGCCTGCCGTCCACACAGGGTGCCAACCAGTTCACCACCTTGGTCAACGCACAACAACATCACCCCATGTGTACGCCCATTATGAGGCCACACAGGTCTCGTGCCTTGCTCAAGTCTGGTATGCTTTTGCCATTCTGATCTCGATGCTGTCGAGCCTTGGCCAAGTGCGTCATCCAGCTTGTCCTGTCGCCTTGCGGGCCGAGCATTGCCTCGGGCCGTCGCTCCAGGAACAAGCAGAACAGTGTGAGACCAAGCTTCCTTGCTCGCGATCTGCGATGCATTCATCTTTGGTCGGCACGTTGTGGCTAGGGCGTATGGATGCTGACATCCAGCCATTATATATCGCCTTGTCTGGACTGGATGAAGTGAGCGATTGCATAGATGAACTCCCCAAATTAGAGAACATCTCGGTAGACGGCGTTCGGTGTTGTCCGTGGAACCTCTTTCCTCAAGTGATCCGCTTGCTCTTTTTCTTGTTACAGTTGCACTTGAGCATTACGACTATCCTCAAGGATTTGTCATTGATTGTAAACTCAACCGAATACACGTATTCCAATTCTTGGCCTCTTCGAATACCACCTCGAAATACCAACCAGAATAAGAAACAAAATGGCAAAGCAGACCAATTCGAACCCCACGATCAGGATTCTGGTGATAGGGACAGCAGGCGCTGGGAAGAACTGCCTAGAGTCGAGATTCACGACATCGCAGTACCCTCCTCCTTACGACCCATCCCTCACTCTATGCAGTCGACGATTCCTCACCCTCGAGTCAAAGCCATCAAGTGATGGTGGCTCCCGACCATCCGGCTTGCGCGTCTCGACAGACTTCCTCGGTTCCACGCCCTCTCTCCTATCACCACCAGACTCGGCAGGCCCAGCAAGCCCCATCTCGGACCCAGTATCGCCAATCTCCTTCGTCAGCACGACATCGACACTCAACACCAGCACTACAAGCATACCAACCCCAGCTTCCTTCGGCCAAGAGCTCGAGTTCCCCAGGCCACAGCCATGCGCCAAGTGCGCCCACAGGGCCAGCACGTACCTGGTAGAGGTGGTCAACTACCCGGCCCTCCAGTCCGCCAAGGTCCGGCAGCACGTCCTCGCCAAAGGCGAATACGATGCAGTGCTCCTTGTGTACGACGTCTCGGACCGGAGGAGCTTCGACAAGGTCCGAGAGTACCACGCGGAGGTGTCCCAAATCAGCAGCAGCGTCACCAAGAATCACAGGAGACAGAGGTCGCACGTCCCGAGGAGGCATTCCGGCCCGCCGGCGGGGTCGTCCCTGCAGAGGAGGAGCAGTGTGATGAGCTTCTTCAGCCCGGGCGGTGGGCTCGCCGGGCATGAGGAGGACGTGGAGGCTGGGAAGGGCTCGGGCGACAACGTGGTGGTCGCGCTGGTGGGCAACAAGGCTGATATTGGCGATGGGGACTCCAACCTGTCTGAGGGGGGTGATGAGCTGGCAGATCAGGACGACGACTTTGACGATGACTGCGAGTCCACCATTGCTGTCTTCGGGGACGCCCTACACCGCGACCTCCACGAGAAGGAGGCCAAGCTCGGCGCGGCATTATCGGCCCTAGGAGCCACCGGCAGGCCGAAGCCTTCTCACATAGAAGGCTCCGAGACCGTCGAACGGTGGCTGCAGATTGTCGGCCAGGCGGCCGATGAGGACAACAACCCGGCCGCCCCGGAAGCCACGATCAGCAAGGCCAAGCCAGGAAGATCGGTATCCGAAGCCGAGGGCGAGGACCTGGCCCGGTCGCTGGAGCTGCAGGTCCCGTTCTTCGAGACGAGCGCCAGGACGGGGGCAAACGTCGAGGAGGCGTTCGAGGCGGTCGTGCGCTCGGTGCTGAAGCAGATGGGCCGGAGCGCAACGCCCCCGACGGCGGAGCTCGCCAAGAGGTGCAGGGACAAGCACGAGGCCGAGCAGCAGAAGCGCGCGGGTGCTGGCCGGTCATCGAGGTCAGTGGACAGGATGGCACCATTCATAAGGGCTCAGGGAACTCCGGGGCGGCTAGTCCTGGACACCAAGGTCGATGGGCAGGGCCACGCGGCTCATGTGGAGCGGCCTTCGTTGGGCGCGAACATCCCTGGTCGCGAGGGGATTCCGCGCCGGGAGAGCTTCATGGAGCGGATGCGGAGGATACTCACGTCCGAGGGGGCTCGTGGTGGGGAGAGCACACGCGGCTCTGCTGATAGCCATCCTATACGGTCCTTGTGAAGCGTGGGGATTATCTGGAACGGGCGGGATAATGTTAGATCCTCCTGGTCGGTCGGGGCATTTCTTTGGTGGCTTAGCGTATCCATTTCAGGTTCTTCCCTAATAATTCTGCTCAAAGGGTTTCATTAGAGGTAGGACGTTCTCTGCGAAACTTCCCAAGCTCGACAACCAGACGCTTGACCGACAACGACAAATTATGTCACTGCAGGTCTCAAGCCCAAATACAAGGTCCCCATGCGATCTATCATACTAATCATCTTGAAAATAATTACATGCGGGCAGATTCCACGGCCCAGCCGCCGTCCTCAAGTCATCCATAACTCCAGGGTTCCACTTGCCTCGACAGCTTCTAGGTAGTAACTCTAACAATAACCTTGCCCCTCGTACGCCCAGTATTAAGCCTGTCGAACGCTTCCCGGACTTGGTTAAAGTCAAACGTGCTGTCGATAATGATCTTGTCCTTGGGCAGGCTCAGAATCTCCTCTAGGAAGGGGTACTTGAACTCAAGATTGACACAAGTGTACGACGGACCAAAGCCTACCCTCCCAAGAAGAGCCCGCAAGACCATCTGAGGGTTCCACAGATAGGTGTTTGCGCCGCCCATCGTATAGCGGTTCGTCTTGTCACCAACGATAGTGACATACCTCTTCGCAATGCCCAGACACTCCGTCCCGCCGACGCAATCGATGATGACGTCGGGCGCGAAATCCCGCAGCCGGTCCGGCACGCTCTCGGTCGTGTAGTCAACGGTCTCGCTCGCCCCCATGCCGCGGACGAACTCTTCGTTGCGCCCGGAGCACGAGGCGGCCACCGTCCAGCCCCGGCGCGCTGCAATATGTACTACGTACATGCCGGTGGCGGAGCTTCCGCCCAGCACCGCGACCCTGCCTCCCTTGGCGTGGCCCTCGGCCTCGGCTATGACGGTCCGCGCCGTGAGCCAGACCAGCGGGAGGGCGGCGGCCTGCTCCCACGACCAGTCGGCGGGCTTGGGGACCACGACGGAGCCGTTCTTTGTGTCGAGCCTGATGGTGTGCTGGAGGGTTCCCCCGGGGAGGAAGGGGGCGATGCCCAGGACCTCGTCGCCGGGCTTGAAGCCCGAGTCTGGGCCTGCTTCCTGCACTGTCCCCGAGAAGTCTTCGGCCACGCCTTTCTGGGAGGGAACCAAGAAGCTGGGGAGGTACGGCCACAGGGGGAAACCCATGAGTTGGGCGTCCACGGGGTTGATAGATGCGGCATGGGTCTTGACGCGGATCTCTGTGGGTTTCAATGGCTTCGTATCAGGTGGGAGGGTTGACTGCTGCAGTGCTTTTGGATAGCCCCCATGGGTGAATGTCCAAGCATTTCTTTCCCCAGCCATCTTGGTCGAGTTGAGCGAGGACTGTGGTCAAAATACGCGTGAACAAATTTGAGCGGGGTTTGATTATTGCAAACACTACTAGGTACGGTAGTTTGAACTAAAGTGATATTCGTCTTCGATACAACTGACTGACTCGCGGTTTTTCAACAATTCAAAAGAATTCACAACTTATATATGCGTGGTACACAAAGCGACAGTTGGATTGGCGATGCAGATCAGATATCTGTAAGCACAACAGCAGTGGCCCCACCATGGCCTGCTCTCCGCATAGCTCCACGACGAAGCTGACTATCACTAAGCAATAACGGCCCAACTTATCCCCGTCAGCGCTCTCTTCTGGTCTGTATACTCGCCGTTTTATTGCTGATTCCACCGGTGCCGAAGGTCCGAAGACAAAACTCTCCGAGCTCATCGAGTTTTCGAAGCCGATGGCTTTTTTTACTTGTCGTCACTCAGAGAGACCTTGTTCAAGTGACTGTGAGCAGTTCCGTCTTGGCAATATTTATACTAGGAAACAACCAAGCAACTGGGGAAATACTCTTTTCCGGAAAATCGAAAAAGTGCTATAGGTGTTTAAGTCGTGATAATCAGAGACTATGTCAATGTTCAAAGGTGTGAGTTATAAGGTCTCTTGATTTTGTCTCTCAAGTTCCAAAATCTTTCACATCCATCAACTTAGAAAGGAGGCTGACTGTTTCCTAGATTTTCAAGTCTCTTCCACCAAGTGATGGTCCATAGATCGATGCGTCGGAGAAATCAAAGACACTGAGCACATGCAAGCCCCCTCACATGCATCACTTTGTATGAGCTGAGGGACTTTGTTGACAGCCGGAGATCCAACCTTGGACTCCCATTTGGCAGGTCCTTGATACAGAATTTAGATCAAGTATCTCTACACCATCTCACTAAATAAACTGCCTCCGTTCGGTACTCCAAGCTCGATGCTTGCATGATGACCCTCAGACATGGACGAGACACCAGGTATGGTTTCGATGTTGAAGGCATAGCCTGAGCAGGGACGAGTAAAGTTCAGGTGGAGTCATTGGACATGATGAACTCAATACTGTATAGTGGTCCGTCCACCTATTTCCAATCCCGATTAAAGTGCTATCTTTCCCACTGTAGAAGCTAATCATGCCCAAATCTCTCGGAGTCAATTTAATATCACCTTGAGCGCCGTGTACGCCATGCCATGTTGTATGCCGCGAACCAAGACGTCGATCCATGGTAATAGTGGTATTCTATAAACAGGAGTGTAGCAAATAAGGCGCCTAAGGCCGTGGCCGTCCACTCTGCGGCCGCGGCGTCTTCGCCCGGCGCTTCAACCCTAGCCAGGTCCTGCACACCAGACAGCGCTAGGGAATGGGTTGGGGGGCAATGGTGGCCAAGTCGTCAGGATCCTACCAGTCGACAGCCCACCCATTGTTTTCTAGAAAGTCCTCGCAGGCATCCCGGAGGTCGAGGTTGGGCCGCAGTTCAGACGGGTCCAGGTGCTCTCTCGTGACAGGGTCCGTCCTGGAGCGCTTGAGGTGCTCAAGGATGCTCGCCCTCTCGTAGCTTTTGCCAGTCTTCGTGATGACTGGGTCGACCATGATGCCGAACGTAATGTCGTCGACGGCCCAGTCGGGGACCTCTCTCCTTTTGCCCTGCTCGCCCCTCGCCAGCTGGAAGGTCCTTTTCATGTCTGCGATCTTGGCGTCCCAGTCTGCCGTGATGTCCTTGAGCTCGAGCTCGTCCATACAGTCGGCAAGGGCCTGAGCGCGCTCCTTCTCGAGCATCTCGAGCACCTCGCGCTCGAGCGCAGAGCTCTCGCGCAGGCGCCTCCGCTCCTTGTCGTCCCAGCGCTCTTTCTTGCAGCGCAGGACCAGCTGTGTTATGGCGCCGAGGGACTTGTCGCCGGTCTTGACCGCGAGTTCGTGGGCGCGCTTGACGTTGTGGAGGGCGTCGTCGAAGTACTTAAGCTCGATCTGGGCCTGGGCGATCAGGAAGTGGGCCTTCATGTTGTCTGAGGAGAGGGCGAGGCATGTCTGGCAGTCTAGGGTGGCGTCCTCCCAGCGCTGGAGCTTTATGCGTGCTAGGGCGCGGTTGGTGTATATCTTGGGGTCTTTGGGGTCGGCGATGATCCTGTGGTCGGGAGGTGGCGTGTCGGCTCGGGGCAAATTCGTGGCAGAGTGGTGGGGAGAGGGAAGAGGGAGGGGAGAGTTGGAGGGGGCGCGTGCACTTACGCCTGCGAGTACAAACCCTCTGCGCCTCCATAGTCACCTCTTGCGAAGCGCTTGTTGCCCTGTTCCTTGAGGCCAGCAGCGTCTTGCACCATCATGTTCCTCGAGAGAGGGCGATGCGATGTCTCGATTTGAGCGGGGGAGTTTTCTGCGGTACTGCGAAGCGAAGAGACAAGCTGGTGCCTCTCTCTCTCTCTCAGTGTATATGAGGACTGCGGGTTCTAGGTCAGTCAAGAGGAGTTGAGAGGGCGGGTGGTGAGCATTGTCGTCGTCCCGAGCTCGACGGCAGAGGGCACAAGGCAGGCGGCAGACTGCAGATGGTCACACTAGGTACCGTGAGGAGAAGCTACGACACGAAGCAGCACGATGGGGAAATAGAGACACATGTATCGGTGTAAGGCAGGCAGGTCTGATTATGTATATGTAGCACAGGCTCGCCGCATCGGAAGGCGCGGGGGTCGGGCGGGCACAAGGTGAGGTGAGGTTCGTCCCGGGCTGCGATCGCGTCCGTGTTGGCACCTTCCCTCTGCACAGCTGGGCTTAGGGCGGACCCTGGAAGTCGGCAAGCTTACTGTCGTACAGGGGGGAACCCCGCCGCAGCCCGCAGGTACGCCCAACCTAGAAGTGCAGTCCATTGGCCATTTGTCAACTGCGGAACGTTCTCGAATCGCGACCAGGGTTGGGCGGAGCCCGCTGGACGATCGTCGTCAATGATTGTGGTGAATCAACGATCTCCTATTCAAAGCTTTCCATGTGTCGATAATCTACAACTCTGGCCCTCCTAGAATTGTACCAAAACTCCACTGGTGGTAGCTAAGAAACATGACTTGGACTTCTAAGTCTCTAGTCCTGGGCTATTACCGTAGCTCTGGTCCTCATGTTGTCTAATTCTTCCAGTGCACGAGTCGCAGGCCCCATCCTGCGAGGTCTCCTATGTTCTAAAAGCTGGTAGGCCTCTCTGATGGGTGATCTAGGGTGCTTGTGGCATTGTCGTAAACTCCTTCATTACCAGAGCTACGGCTGCACTTGCCGGAAAAGACTTTCCTCAGTGGCCAAAGTAGGAATGGTTCCGAAGATTATGATCGCATCCATCTATTAATTGTCAAGCCTTTTGAACTCGAGGCAGGTCTCTGCTTCGTTTCTAATCAGACGACCAGGTTGTCTTACCTTGGCACTAGCCAGAAGTCGATCGTTAGAATCGTGATTGGATCTCGGCCGAGGCCTATGTAAAGACAGGCTGTCTACTTACGTGTGCCAAAGCGTGATAGGAGACCAAGAGAGCGTGATATCGGCATGATCAGGCAGGCTTTGAAATAATAGATTGTGAGGATAGTTGCTGCGGCACTAAGAGTCCGAATTGTAACCAAGGAGTGAGTTGGTGATTTAGCAGGAGCTGGAAGACTGATGCACATACAACCAACCCCCTCCCATCATCAAACACAAGCCCAACTTCGTTGTGCGACTAGTGTTCAATTTTCTGATCAGCAACACCGGCGCTGTTGCCACAATCATATTCATAAGAGCATTATATGCTGCTGATATGTAGCCGCCCGCAAGTCTGAAAGTGACCCAGAGTTAGCTGATGAATTAAACAGTTAGACTTGTTGACCGGTTCAGGAAACAGGCCATCCGTACTGGAGCTCCGGGCTCATGCACCATCCGTCAATGGATGGGTTCCACCGTTTGGCGGCAGGATAGCAGAAACCAACTATCAGGATCACGGCAAATGTATTCAGCGTAACCATGATGCCACAAATGGACCACAACAGCACAAGATGCCACCTTTGAGCAGCCATGCCCATCAGCCGGACGAGTAATGTTAAAGCAGATAACTTCCCAAACGTAGTTGACACCACCGATAAAGCCGGGACAATAACAGTGTATTTTATAACAGTCGCAAGGTCGCCGCTGTCATGGATAGAGTCTTTAGAACGTCCGAGGCCAAATCTTGTTCCTATTGTAACGAGAATTGAACAGGAAACAGCCGACATCTAGAAGACGTGAGTGAGACAGGGATATAGCGCGGTACCGTATGAGAGAAGATCTGTTTACGAACTGTTCCCAAGATATTAAAGAAGTCGTCCCAACCAGTGTGCCCAACGATGCTCAGCCGAACCCAGATTCGAACTGTGCTCATGCAAATGATCGCTGTGCCCAAAGTCCATGAGACAATAAGAAGTGTTGCAACTTCGTTCTTCAGCTCAGTCATCACGATCCACAGATCGAAGGTCAAATGTCTTTAGGTAATCACTAACGAAAGACATGTCTATGGCAGAGCATAATCCACAGTTACGTTTTAAAATGCTTACCCAGGTAGATAAGCACCTGGACAATGCGTTTACAAGTATAGCCGTGGACCTTGGTACAACAGAGTCCAGTCCGGATCAAGTGAGAACATCTTTCAATAGTTTGACTACATGCAACGTTTCCGTCGGTGTGATCATGAATGAAAACATGGTGGGTGTGCACAACATGACCGCGCAACATCGGGTTCTGGTCCGGTCAGAATCGCACTCAGATTTAAGGCCCCAAAGCCCACACTCACACAGCCTGCCTTGCTTTTCAGCCCCCATCTGGCATTGCGGCCCCCATCTGTCTATCTGGGCATTTCTCGGGGGCATCGCTTGAGCACTTTCTTGAGGAGAGGCACTGGCCAGCGTGTTTCCACGACGTTGCATATTTGGGGGCACCTTTTCTTTTCCGTACCGTTACCCCTTTACACGGCAGGCTAAGTATCTGTGGGGTATTCGTTTCTCCGGATACAGGGAATTTAATCTATTATCGGAAAGCCGCTGGCAGCGCTGACATTGTCCAGGCACCATTGCGCGGCAACACCCCCGCCTGACCTCCCGGATGGCGAGCCTCGTCGAGCATCGAGTCTTGCATATGTGGTCAAGGACATGGCTGGCTCTGAGTAAGACCTTTGATTAATTTAGGTGATCTGTGGCTCAAGATAAGAGCAGCTTTTTAAGCACATCACTCGAGGTGTTACTAAATGGCTCCATTAGCTCGTCGAGTCCTCAATTCAGACAAGAAGGCCTTGCCGGAGCAATACATCAGCGCGAGACGTCCGCAATTGCATTGTAACTCATGCCAGTTGGCACATCCAAAGCTGTGTTACCCACAGCGATCCCTCCGCACTGCATGCAAAGTCAAGTAGAGGCAGCCCTGATTGGACTACCAAAATTATCGTTTCCGATAATGGCCAAGGACACAGCACTTGAGACGCACCTTCGTTTATGCAATGCAATCCTCAGCTTCATCCACACATGTTCCACAAATCCTTGCGGAATGGCTGTCCCATATCGGGCATCGGTCGATCTCATGTGGTTGGGCAAACAGATACTCGCTAAAGAGGGTGTCAAGTCAGGCATCTGCAATCATTGGTTGGTTAGAAAATAACACATCCTAATGACGGCTTGCGCAACCATCCCACACACCGCGAGGCTGCGAGCGATATTAGCAAGCCGAACATCAGAACATGTCACGCTGCAGCCTGACTTCAGGAGTGAGTGATAAAGGGTATCATTATTTATCCTCGTCATGTCTCATTAGTCTACCTCTATGCCAGGCAAATACGCCACGCCATGCCACACAATACTTGTCATACTCGTCCATTATACAGGGCAATTTAATTGTACTCTTACAGTCCACCCAGCATCACCACACCAAGCGCCATCACTCCACCAACCACGCCCATTAGCGTGGACTTCCCGGCAGCGCCGGCCGTCACAATTGGCTCCGTGGTAGAAGACGAATCCGCCGGGCCGCTGCCGCCAACGCCAGATGACCCGGTAGCAGTTCCGCTGGCCAACGGAGACACGACCGTCTGCGAGTACGTCTGCCCGTCCGACACCACGGTCCTGGTGAAGGTCGTCTGTGCTTGCGCACCTCCCGATGGCGCCGCCGACACAACCGTCTGTACCTGTGTCTGCCCGTCGGACGTCACCGTCCTCACGAACGTCACCTGCGGCGCCTCGGCTGCCTGCGACGCCTGGCTACTTCCTCCCGAAGCCGGCGCAATCGAGACGAGCGTCTCGTACACCGTGCTCCCGCCCGACGTGGCTGTCCTGACCAGGGTCACCTCCGCGGCCTGGGTGTCACCCACTGGGGCTTGCGAGATGGAGACGACCGTCTCCAGGACTGTGCTCCCGTCCGAAGTGGCCGTCCTGACGAGGGTCACCTCTGATGCCTGAACATTGGGAGTAGGCAGGATCGAGACCAGCGTCTGGACAACGGGTTCGCCGTTGGGAGTGACGGTCTGCACCAGCGTAACCTCTCCCGGGGAAGCGGTGGCGACCGGAGATACCACGGTCTGGATTAATGTCTGCCCCTCGGGTGTGACCGTGCGGACGAAAGTTGTCTCGGCCGGGGCGACCGGAGCGTCGTCGCTCCCGGGGCCCACAAGCGTCCTGATAGCACCTACGCCGTTTGACACCTCACTCGAGATTATGGTGACCTCTACGGACGTTACGGGGTTGTTGGGCTGTTCCGGGACGGGAGGTTCCTCCGAGGGAAGTGCTTGAACGGAAGATTGAGCTGGCTGCTCCGGGGTGGGCTCCTGCTCCGAGGGTGGCGTTTGGTCGGAAGGTTGGGCGGGCTGCTCGGGAGCGGGCTGGCTCTGAGAAGGTGGCTCTTCAGAAACTGGTGGTTGCTGAGAAGGAGCAGGCTGCTCAGACGATGGCGGCTCGTCAGGATTTGATCCTGTTGTTGGAGCAGGGCTAGGCGCTTGCTGAGTTGATGGAGGCAGTGGTGTCGTTTCAGGCGGGCTACAAGGTCATTCGTTAGAACTAAACTCGTCATCAGGGCTGGGTTTGATACTTACGAGGGTGCCTCTGCCGTGCTACGCTCCGTCGTCGACGGGGCCGGGGCTGTGTAGTGCACGGCTTCCGCAGTCTCCGTTGCCTGTATCAGGACGGAAGCGGACACCATGGAGTGACCGACAGCTGTCTGAGCACAAGTCGCAAAGGTACACGTTCGGATGTCTTGTCCCGACATTTGCTCAACAACCGTCTCGAGCCCTGCCAAGTACTCCACCATCGCCGGTGTCACGGTTGCTGGGCTATGGTCAGAGGCCCAGCCTGAGCCTTCTGCCGTATAGAAGAACTTGGCACGGTCTGTAGTAGCAGGCATGATAAGCTTGCTGTCGTAATCGGTAGTAGAGAGGTCGCGCTCTGTGCAGTTTGCCGACCAGAAATCTATGTACTGAATCCAGGTCTCTGGGTAAGTCCTGTAAACGGGTGAGTACCTAGCTATCCCGCGTGTGACCCAATGACCAAGCACATAGGACTTACATGGTGAACCATCCGTCTATGACCGCCGTATTACGGACGAAATCCGTCACCTCCGGCGCGCTAGCCGTGATGGTTTCCAGGCTTGTTACAGCACTTCCGTTAGGATATGTGGTGACATGAGGGACAATTGTGTGAGTTATTGTCTCTGCATTTGTCTTGTTCCAATCTAACACCATCGCCATGTTGGCTGCCAGTCCACAGACCGGCACGGTTGGTGCCGCGCTGGGCGAGGAAGGGGAAGGAGTAGTCTGGGCCGAGGTCGAATTCAAGGCTCGAACTTGTTGATAGGCATCTGCAACACATGCTGCCCAGGCCAATGGCCAGATCTGGCGAAGAACTGCAACCATTCTTCAAGCACTTGACGAAACTCAGGTTCGGGAATCTCTGCCGGAATCTCTACCACAAAGTCCGCTATCCATTCTGCAGGTACGCGTGGAAAACCAGATGTTTTAACATCCTCCCAGCCCTCGATCAACGATGCCAAGAATATCGCGCAAGTGGGCTCATGTTTGCGCTTTGTGGGCCAGCCTGGACTGCCTGGCGGTTCTCGCCAAGGCCATAGTGTGAATCCTTCTATGGGACCTTTGCTGACTGCAGAGACTACGGTGACCAATGGCCAGCACACAAAGATCTGAGGCTGTGCTCCATTCACCTAGAAAAGAAACGCGCTGAGGACCGGAGAATTCTTTCTTACGCGCTGCCTAGGCTTGTGTGCGGCCGCAGCGGTGGTCCAATTTCATCGATATCCGAAGGATGCTGCCCGCGGGCGTGAGTTGCCACCCATCGACCCGTGCTTCCGTGGAATCTTTCTCTGGGGTCCAAAACTCGAACCTGCGCTGAACATTCCAACATGTCCTTCGTTTGACAACGCATGGATCATCACTGTAGTCAGGCACATGGCAGAACCTCTTTCTGTTGACCCGACGGAGGTTTGGGACGGGGTGGATGGAAGCTGGTCGACGTGAGTTCTCCGCGCTCCGGCGGGCCCACTTTAGCTAATCCTCGCAGATTCATCATCAGTGTAGGGACTCCTGCACAATACTTCAGCGTCCTGCCATCCACGGCGAATCAGCAGACCTGGGTGCCAGTGCCGGATGGCTGTGACAGCAATCGGGTTGGAAATATCAGTAATTGTGGGGACAGCCGGGGGGTCTGGCCGTTCGAGAACGTGGACAGTGATGGCTTCCAAACAGAACAGTCGTCTACGTGGAGGGACATCGGGATTTACACGCTTTTTATCGAGGAGCATCTGGGCATAGACGGGAATGGCTTGTTCGGGTATGATTCCGTTGGGCTCGGCGAATCAGGAAATGCCACAGAGAATCAAGTCGTTGCAGGCATTGCTACGCCGAACTACTGGCTTGGATCACTCGGGCTTGGGGCAAACTACACCAACTTTGCTGAAGACGAGCGACCGTCGTCCTTGTTGCGAACATTGAAAGACTCGGAAAAGATACCGAGTCTATCGTACGGCTACACGGCCGGCGCCCCTTACAGTAAGTCCTTTACACTGTACTAGGCCAGTCGACATGCGCATTGAAATGATATGCTAATTCGCAACAGGATACTCAAAGGTTGTCGGCAGCTTAACCCTCGGCGGTTATGACTCGTCTCGATTCACTGACACCTCGATTTCGTTACCATTCGGATCCGATTCGGAACGTCCATTAGTTGTTGGACTGCAGTCAGCGATCGGGGTCAACACCCCCAACGGGACGGTCTCTCTGTCGGGCGTTGGCAGCGGAATACTTGCCGTCATTGACTCGACCGTCCCGGAAATGTGGCTGCCTGAAGAGTGGTGCGACCTCTTCGAGGATGCATTCGGACTTCGCTATGTTGAAGAGACGGGCCGATATCTAGTCGACGACGAACAACACACACAACTACAGCAGCTCGAGCCCAGGCTCACATTCACGCTCGGCGCTAGCACAAATGGCGGCACTATCACCAGATTCGATTTCCCATATGCTGCTTTCGACCTCGAAGGGCAGTACCCTATATTCGCAAATGCTACGCGGTACTTCCCCATCAGGAGGGCCGCGAATGACACACAGTACACGATTGGTCGAGTGTTCCTCCAGGAGACATACTTGACGGTGGACAGTGAACGGGGCATCTTCAACATATCGCAAGCCAGATTCTCCAACCCAATGCCTTCATCCAACCTAGTGGCAATCCTCTCGACAGACGCCACGAATTCGACGACAGACGGGAACTCCACGACAATAGTAGGTTCTCAGGTTTCAGCAGAAGGACTCAGCGGGGGTGCAATCGCGGGCATAGTTGTGGGTGCTGTGGGCGCCGTGTTAATCCTGGCTGGGGCGCTGTTCTGGTGGTTCCGACGACGCCGCAACCAGACACGCGAGTGGCCAGACGCAGAGCCTGCCGAACAGAGCGCCGTGGGCTCGCCACCACCGAAATATGGAGGCGAACTGACCGGGAGTGCCGCCAACGTTCCCGAGTTATCTGATGGGAAATCAAGGGCGGACACGGCGACGCCAAAAACGGGACACGAGTTGGCGAGTGCCACGCCTCTTTCGGAGGCAGGAGGCAGGGAGAAATTCGAGGCGGAAGGGAGCACGCCCTTCTCCGAAGCGGACGGAGCGCAGAGATTTGAGGCCGAGGGGAACACGCCCATGCACGAAGCGGCTGGGACGCCCAGGTTCGAGGCCGAGGGGTCGACACCTGTTCAAGTTTATGAGGCAGACGGCCGCCCGCGTCACCGTGTGCATGAGGCGGAGGGCAGTACACCGGTGTACGAGCTCCCGGCGGGATGAGCAATCAGAATATACGGATGCCGGGCATGAAATTCTTTGCTTCTCGTTCGATGTACATATAATTGGCATATACCGATGTTGTTCATGTACAAGAAATAATTGTAACTACATCATTTTGGTCACAAGTCGCCAAAGAAATACTTGCAAATTGATCAATTAAACTGATGCATCGTGCGAAGGAAATAACAGCGTCATGAACTATTCCTTTCTACCAGTACAAACGCTACCCGCTTTGTTTCATCAAGGTCTTTCGGAACAAAATGCTCTAGTCGCTCACAATCACGGTCAGCATGCTTAAAAGAGATTGGCGATCTCAAGGAATATGCATCTCTGGAAGACCGAAATTTTCTACATCCTTTCTTTGCGCTTCAGGTATCTGAGCACCTTCCGCCGGCCACGGTCCTGCCTTTTCTTGTGCACCTGGCTAAAAGTATGAATGTTCAAGCAAATACATCCGGACTTTGTGTTAGCGACCAGTCTTGATGCTCGGCTTGAGATGATAAGTCTCCGACACAGCTCAGTATTCACTCCTTCCTGTGACTTGCTACTATTCTTCTCTATGGGGTTTGGTCAGGCCGGCATTCTGTGACAGATTACGTTCACAGTGGCAGATGTCCTCCAGGAGTTCCTTCGAAATTGTTTGTATCTGTAGGGATGAATGGGATGCAGGAAAAATGGTTGATATCAATGTTTCCACTATTGTTGGATCAGTCGGTGTTCGGCTTGGACTTGGACTTGGCGCACTGTGCAGCTACAGCTGAAACAGGATCGCCACGGACCTCTCCTGTCAGCACCGACTTCCAGTTCTCAGAGCTGTCCAGCATCGCAGCTCAATTGCCGGCTTTTGTTAAGATGTCATTATTGCCAGAGAACTGGTCGACGCTTCCGACCTGTTTCGAGATGAACTACTTCAAGCCCGTCGGCGCGGCTTTTCTCGGGCTGCACGCGACAGCTGTAGGCTCAGCCTATTCGGGGACACAAGTAGAATCTGTCTGCCCTGTCCTACCACTTGGCTCCTGGCCACTACCGACCACATGCCCTCTTGAAATATCCAATTCCATCGATAATGAGACCGCCTCGGCCCAAGATACTCAGTGGTACAGAAGTGACACCTGTCACGAGGTCGGCCAAGACGAGATCTGCGCTTTTACTCAGCCCTCGTTCAACGCCGGCCGTGGCATAGCCTTGGTCACAACGGCCCAAATACTCCAGAAGATGGTATCCCTGCCTATCTTCACTAACTCTGGGTCACAAGAGCCTTCGTCGGAACATTCCGTCAGTCTCGCCTACCGAGATGAACACATCCCAGGAAAGGGTATCGGTCTGGTTGCGACAAGGCCCCTGAGAAACAGCGAGGCATTCTTAAGTCGGAAGCCGATAGTGATGGTAGACGACACCGCCTTCAAGCGCTTGGGACGAGCACACCTTAACGACCTGCTCACACAAGCCATCGGCGACTTACCGGAAGCCCATCAGGCGGAATATCTCAACCTGACCACGCACGGGGAGGTCAAGACCCATGAAGAGAAGGTGTATGAGATATTCATGAAGAATGACTTCATCACGTCGGTTGAAGGAATTGTGGACTTTCATTCTGTCTTCCCGCAAGGTCAGTACCCCCGTTGTCGCGTTGAGTGCATCAACTGCCCACGGCTGAAGGGGGTTTTCGACGTCAACTGACATGGCCGTGTAGTCTCTCGGCTGAACCACGCCTGCCGTCCCAATTCCAAGTACACTTTTGACTCATCCACGTTGTCTCAGTCGGTCTTTGCAGCCCGCAAAATCGAGACAGGCGAGGAGCTTACGGTGACCTATTTCGACTCTATCCAAACACGCACGCGGAGACAGCTGCTCTCAAAGCACGGGTGGGGCTTCGAATGCACATGTTCGCACTGCTCGGCCAGCGAAGAGGCCATCAAGGAGTCAGACGAAAGAGTCGACCAGATCCTGATGCTGCAGAAGGATCTCGACGATTATTCCTCAGCGTCGGCCGCAAATCCCGAGAAAGCCGAGCTCCTCGTGAACCTATTCAAGGCGGAGGGTCTCGTCACCCGGATGGTGGAGGCATACTACCGGGCTGCGGTCGAGTATAACGGCATTGGAAGCGCTGAAGAGGCTGCCATGTTCGCTAAACTGTGCATCGAGGAAGGGGAGGTCTTAGAAAGCTCGATCCGTCCTTTCATTAACAACATGAGGGAACTAGTACGGGATCCCTCAGCGCATTGGACGTGGAGGTTTCGGTTGAGCCATAAATGAAATCAAGCAAGCAAAGCTGTCAAGATCCCCTCTACGCCATAGCCTAAATCATTAAAACATTCTAGTTGAAGAGCAGCATGAGGTTCATCTGGTGACAGCTCCTTTGCTGGACTCATGAGAAATAGAGAGAACCAATCCGAGACAGGATCTTCATACTGATTGACCGAAATATGAACTTGGAAATAGCGTACCTGGTGTCACATAGCACCACAAGATTTATATGAGAACAAATTCTGAAGTTATCGCTATACTTCGTTCCGAGTCTGCTCACAGTCTGACTATGCCCAAGTCTAATGATCTGACCAATCTATTACCGGATGGCCGAGAATGCCCCTGCCCCTTAAGGTGTATTGGTAAATTATATACTCATAGCTTCTCTGTTCTGGGCTTTTAAACGGCTTCCAAGGCCACGGATATTTGTTACTCCAGTAGTCCAACTACCCATGCCAGTCAAGTAACAGTAACCCCCACGCCTTCATTTAGATTTTGGTGAAGCAGTGTCTCGATTGAATTAATCAGGCGCGGCGAATGCTTCTCCAACTCCCTGGGGTTGGACAGGCACATCCCTGCACAACTTCGTGCATATTACCCAGGTGGCCTGGGGTAGCTCCAAGTGCCGCCTCTCCAACTTGTTCGGCCTCGGTCAGGGCACAAACCTATAATCAAAGCTAACGGTGTTCCTATTGACCGGAGGAGGCCCGGGGAGTCTATTGATTGACTTAGTGCTGATGGCCATCTGCTCGGTTTTCTCTTTCTCCGTCACAGTGTCACGCATGAAATCCTGCCGCCACCACCGTACCTTTAGCTCTTTGACTAGCGACATATAGCAGGTATATATTACCTTTTCACCACCCATCATGTGAGTACCTTTCAGCATATGAAACTTCTGTTTTGAACTACGACGCAAGTTTAGGTCCATGATGCGTTCCTTTGGGTTCGGAAAAGAGTACCCGGATATGCTCATTCACGGTGTTGATGGAGTGCTCCGAGGTCAAGGTCTGGGGCGGATGCGTCGGAAAACAATATGATACGCAGTTGAATTCGGGCGCCTGAATGGGAAGGTGCGATGCGCATCTTTACGCTTATATATTTAGCCACTCTTCTGTTCTATCTCTCCAAATGTCTGCATTACTTCCGGACAACGCCCGATGATGACTGAGGGTCCATCCCAGCAAGCAGCCCTTCGCAAACTTACAGACCAGCAGGTGTTTATCAACCAATGTCATCCCGCTCACCCGCGATGTAGCGCAAGACGCAGGGACTCGTCTTAGCAAATGCTTGAGGGAGCATCGCAGGCCGGGGCCTTGCCGGCTTAGCTGCAACCCTCGTCGATATCCTCGCTGATTCCATATGTCCGACTGAGGAAGCATTCACGATGCAAATTCTGTTGCGAGCAGCTTTTCTGTTACGTGCAGGTTTTGCGGGGACATGACATGCTTGCTCGTGCTGAGGGGATGAATGATGCGCGCATGTCGCTGTTCTGGCTCGACGCAGAATGACGCGCATATGGAGCGAGCTGCAATCACGTTTCCCAGCCTGCCAGCGTGAAGCGTGCAGATCCGAGTATCAAACAATGCTACACGTAATAAACGAAAGCCATGCGGTGTGTACCTTGCGGCACGCGACCAGTTGAGTGGACACGGCCAAGAGATCTTGTTGCCAGGCACGCTGCCAGCTCTGCCAACCTTGCGAGCCCGGGAGGCCGGAAGCCCAGAAGCCCAGAGGCTGATATCCGACGGGATACCTCGTTCAGGCCTAGGGGGAAACGGTGAAGTTGGACTACTCAAGCAACATCCGGGGCTAGGTGCATTGGCAGAGGAGCCAGCCGACGGGGGCAGCGAATGAGCGGATGGAATGGGGTCAAAACAACGGCGGCGGTAAAATACCGGCAGTTTGAGCCAAGCTGGTGGGAGCGGGCGGCCAGGACGCACGATGATACGTCCGTGGGGCTGGAATTACCCCAGACATCCCAACACGAAAGCGTGGGGAAGAAAGGGGATCTTCCCCAGACTTTCCCCAACCTTGGGGCGGGCGAGGTCCTCGGTTTATTGTTCCCCACACTGGGACTCGCTCAGCGTGGCCGCGCACCGTCCCTGTCAATTCCAGGTTGTGCCACCGACATCATGCCGTGACGCACCAAAAGGACCGCATGGGGTCATGACAGTACATGAACGGATGTTGGTCGATCGTCCATCCCCTCACCCGACGTCAGGGTACTAGAAAATAGCCCTGTTTCCCTCCTCGTTATCTATTGTGCCTTGCCCCTTGCGCCTTTTTCCTTTCCCTCCCACTCGCATCGTCTACTTCTTGTAACTTATCCCCAGAGACGTTTGTTTCTCGCAATTTCAAAATGGGCGACAAGATAGAGGACCTCCCCGCGTCGGAGCACATCCACGACCATGATATCCTCGAAGATGAGAAGGCTATCGCCGAGACGGCCGATCACCTACGCAAGCTCACGCCAGAAGAGCTTGTCATCGAGAAGAAGCTCAGGAAAAAGATAGACATCCTCATCATGCCCCTTTGCGTCCTGGTCTACCTCATGAACTACATCGATCGGTGAGCGACTGTCCCAGCCTCCTTTTTAGGGAATCCGACCGAGTCGTGCGGCCGTTACTGACGGGAGAAAGAAACAACTATGCCGCGGCTCGACTCCAAGGTCTCGAGGAGGATCTGAACATGACAGACGAGCAATATCAGATTGGTCTTTCCACTTTGTTCGTCGGCTATGTCCTGATGCAGGTTCCCTCGAACGCCATGCTGAACTATGCCGGGCGCCCGTCTTGGTACATTGGCTTCTTCGTACGCACTAATCCCTTAAGCATTTTTGATCGAGTCTTTTTTTCCGCCCAGAGTCTTGGAAGGCGCTAACCTCGTGGTGTTGTGCAGGTCTGTGTCTGGGGCTTGGTATCGCTCTTAACCAGTCAGGTTAAGACCGCGGGACAGATCATTGCCACCCGATTCATCCTTGGCTTCGTTGAAGCTCCCTTCTTCCCTGGCATCCTGTTCTATCTCTCCAAATGGGTAAGTGCAACATCAATTCACACTTGCCGTAAACCATGACTGCCCAATCTCTTTTCCCTGGTACTCAGATTTTTATGTTGTTGTCCACTTCGCCAAGGATTACTAACACGATGCAGTACACAAAGGAGGAGCTTTCCCTGCGGATGGCCATCTTTTACTCAGGCTCCCTGGTCTCAGGTGCTTTTGGAAACCTGATAGCCGCAGGTATCTTGAACGGGCTAGCAGGAGCACGCGGATACTCGGCCTGGCAGTGGCTTTACATCTTGGAGGGAGCTATCACGATCTTCTTCGGCATCCTCGTCATCATCATCCTGCCCGACTTCCCGGAGACCTGGAAAAAGCTTACCGAAGACGAGAGACGAGTTGCGACCCGCCGGCTTGCCATTGAAGCTTCCGAGGCTGACGTCGACGAGGCCGGCGGTATGTCGCAGCTCCGGGGCATCAAGCTGGCATTGACCGACCCTAAGACGTACCTCCTCGCCTTGGCCTACCACGGCCAGACAGGTGCTGCTGGTATCCAGAACTACTTCCCGACGCTCACCCAGACCGTCGTCTCGGACCGCACTCACGCCCTGCTGCTCTGCGCCCCGCCGTACATCTTCATGGTGATCTATTCATTTGTGCACTGCCGAATCTCAGACAAACTAGCCAAGAGATTCTGGTTCTTTGTCTACCCTATCCCAATCACGATTGTGGGCTTCATCAGTACGTTGCAGATCAATCACTCAATATCCTCTTGTCCCCCTCGCTCAACTCCAGTACACGAACTAACTGGATCTTGAACAGTATTCATGGCGGTCGATAATTTCGGTGCTCGATACTTCTCCCTGTTCCTGCAGATCTTCGTATTCGCCCTGAACGGAATCATCTACGCATGGATATCCTCCTCGATCCCCCGCCCGCCCGCGAAGCGCGCCGCCGCCCTCGCCTTCATCAACTCGGTGGGCAACGCAGCCTCGATCTGGACGCCGTTCACGTATAAGACTAAGGATGCGCCACACTACAGGCCGGCCCTCGGCATCTGCATCGGCCTCCAGGTCCTCGCCGCCGTCAGTGCGCTCGCGCTGAAGATCCTTCTCGACAAGCAGAATGCTCAGCTCGCGAGGATGGAAAACTCTGACACTCAGCTCACTGAGCGCGATGTCAAGAAACTCGAGAAGACTGCTCAGGTCGAGGGTGTCACTGTTGCTGAGGCAAGGGCTCTGCAGAAGGGTTACCGCTATATTATTTAAGTCGTCATCCTTTGAGATGGAGAGCGCGTGGAGTCGATAATGTTGATCGTGATGTGTGAAGAAGATATTTGAATAGCCACATAAGAACAAGAAATATTTTCTCAGCCTAAACGATGCTGTGATGCTGTGAGGCCATGGAGTTCTATTCCGGAGCCTACTCATGAATGATGAAGTTATGAAATAGCAAACTACAACTCCCCTGCGCCACTGTTATTCCCCAAAGAGCTCTGGTTACAAGATACATGCAAGTTCCATGACAACATAAGAAAAGGTAGGAGCCCAAAAACTATCGCCATCACTCCCTGCCTCAAATTGCTCACGACTTCTCCACCTCCTTCAGCACCACATAACACTGCTTAGGCTTGTGTGTCAGACTATCGAAAGCCTCAAACCCCCTCAGTTTCTCTGGCACCGCCTCCAGGTCGAAACTCCAAACCAACAGGGCAACGAAGATTCTCATCTCCAGATACGCCATCTTCTTCCCAAAGCAGCCCCTGAGGCCACCGCCAAACTGCATCGTCGGCCCGGCATGCAGGTCAAAGGTCTCCACCCCCTTCTCATCAGTCTTGATCCAGCGCTCCGGCTTGAAGACGGCGATGTCGGCGTCGTCCCACAGCGGGATGGCGCGGTCCTTGTTAGCCTGCGACGACGCCGAGCGGGCGTGCTCGGGGATGGACTCGTTGATTGTATTGGGCGCCATATAACCTGGTCCGTTCGTCATCATGAAAACATCGATGCCCTTGGGTATGCGGTGGCCCAGCAGCGTCGTGTTGTCGTTGACCACCGTCCGCATCACCCCGGCCCCCGTGGTCGCGCACCGCGTCATCTCCTCGACGACCGCGTCCAGGTACGGCACGTCCGCCGTGCTGAGCTGCTCGGCCGTGGGCGGCGCGCCGTCCTCTGTCGCGAAGGCCCGCTGCAGGACCCCCCGCAGCTTCTTCTGCACGCGGGGGCTGGCGCCCACGTGCTTGGCCGCCCACATCAGCGTCGTCGCCGTGGTGTCGTGGCCTAGTACGTTGTTAGCGACCTGCTTCGGTTCTAAAGTGATACGTTTCTGGGAAATTCCAAAGCACAAAGATCTGGGAAGTGTATCCGAGAGAAGAACGGTACTCACCCGCGATCAGGAAGCCGAACATCTCGTCCTTTGCGCTCGGGCTGTCGTACTGCGGGGCGCGGTTCTCCTTGGACGCGGCTTGTGCCTCCCTTCGTACCATGTGATCTGTCGCCGAGGTTATGTCGGTGAACTCGCCCGCCTTCTCGCCGCCCTTGAGCATGCGGGACTTGGCGTCCTCGAGGCGCTCGCGGATGAGCTGGTCCTTGTGGGCCCTGGCGCGGCGGTAGGACGGCGTGAGCGAGATCAGCCAGTGGGTCTGGCTGGGCATCGGCGAGGTCACCGTCGCGTCCAGTGTGTGCGTGATGACCTTCATCGACTTCACGGCAGAGTTGTACTCTGGCGTCGGGAAGATGGCCGGCTGGTCCGCTTGTGCCGGCACGTCGAACTTGGGGAGTGCGCTCAGGAATTCGATCTCGGTCGATATACATTGCAATTGGCTGCCGAATGCAACGTCCCAGACTACAGTACGTCACAACAACATTAGAACCTGGGTGTTGGGAACGTATTTGATATTACCAGCACGCTGCTTACTCGAGTCAAGAGCCATGTGGTTGATGTCTTCCGCAACCGTGAATGCATGTCCCTTGGAGGCTTTGCTCTTTAAACGCCAGAGTTCCATCAGGTTTAGTATATGTCGGTGAAGAGATGGTGCTGCAACCTATGGGAGCAAGAAGTCAGCCTTAAGGGGTTTGAGTCTATTGTATCGCGGTCAAGGCTTGCCTTGTTGAGGAATCCAGTTGTCATTGTGTCAGCCAGCAGGCGGCGTCCCGCTCTGAACTTCTCGTTTGTTGGCTGGATGATGTGATGATTCGACACTGCATACTTCAGAGTAAGCTATCGAGGTGTCAAGGAAAAGGCTGAATATGAAGCAGTGATGAGAAACCAGCTGGCATGTGCCCATGACCTGCACCTATACGGTCCACTGAAGACCAAAGCTTATTACAAGAGGGAATTTAGTCTCGGGAAAACAAGGGGAAGCTACTTACACACTCCGCCAAAGGCATCTTTGAAGAAAGCGGAGCGATCAAATTCCTTTGCACGGCGCAACACCACGTCCTGGGTCTCGCGATGATCGGTCACGACCACAATTGGTCGAGAGAAAGGCTTGAGGAAGAGTTGAACAACTGGCGCGTTCAGCTCCAAGGTCTGTGCGGTCATCCAGTCGAAGACGGTGGCGTTTTTCTGCTTGTGCTTGACCATGGCGGGCGCGTCACCCAGCACCGAATTCACGGATGCTTCATGATAAGGGATACCAGGGATCGGCTTTGGAAGAGCAGCACGGTACAGGGCGTATACAAGAACGAGGACTGCACCTAGCACGCCATATGTTGTGGAACTGTAGAAGAGGGAAGACATGCTGCGATGTTGCGTATGGAACGGTTCCAAGTTTTCATGTGATAATTTACAGCTGTTTGACTGAGGATGGAGGCAGACGAGGGAGAGGAGATGCTTCATTTATCATTTCTCTCCCGATACATCTAACACCTGGTATCCCATCTACGAGTTCGACTGGATGTGACCCAGTTGGCACCAAGGGACGCCGGTGCTTCCAATGTAAGCAGTAGCACGTTGGGTCTGAAGCTTAGTACAGGGTACAGAAAATCCCTGTCGGTGAATGAGCCACCGTCGTGGTCTGAATATACGACGGGTGCATATCCTCTTAGCTCTGGGGATCCATGCGATGGTGCTTGACAGTGTTGCCGGCGGATCCCAACTACTCCAGTTGGCTGCATGATGCAAAATACCCCTGTCTGTGTTGGTGCTGCACAAAACAGCCAAACACGTTCCTGTGCGGGTGAGAACTAGCGGCCGCTGGCCGTGGCAGCCAAGCAGATGCAATTTGGATGTCAGCATTTGGCTTGATTCCTGTGCTCCACTCATGTTCTAGGTCTTTTCCTCGTTCGGGAGGATGGACCGATCCTATCCGGCACATATCGATGCAGGCGGAGTTTTTCAACTGCAGGTGAGCAGACGAGCCGCCATGCAGCAATATGACGACGACCTCCTTCTGGGCCCGCGTTTCGACCAACAGCAGCCAAATTGAACCGATGGTTGCGAAGAAACCATGTCGACGCATTGGACACCAAGAGCTGCAGACCAACGAGTAAATTGAGAAGGAGGACAATTTTTTAGCAAACTCATCCTGCCACGTGGCGTGGGTACAAGTTTAGAACCACGTCTGCCATGCTGCCAGGCTGCAGCATACTGTGCATTTCTCCGAGCGGGCATGACAGTAGGATCGCACGAGCCCTTGTGGATCTGCAGGATCCACATTGGATATCCTCAGCCAAAGCTCCTCCACGGGATCGAAGTTGGAATGATTCTGGAAGCAAGCTGAGCCTTGGTCGTTCCTAGATAGGCCAACATCGAAACCATGCCTCGCTCTCGCTCCACATGTTGCTGACATGGCGGTGTGGTTTTGTAGTGGCAGGTCAATGTTGTCCCAATTTGACTGTGGGCCCTGAAAAGCCAGGGCCTGCCAAGGCTCTCTTATCTCGATAACCGACGTCACTTCAACGCCTGAACTAAGCACGGTCGAAATTTACACGTTGCCCTCATCCAGCCCCAAGTCACAAACAGCAACCGCCATAATATCAGAGCTATGGGCGTCTTCGAGGGCAAATTTCCCCAGTGGGCCTACATGATCGGCTACAATGCCGTCTCGGCCCTACTCTGGATCTTCATCTTCGGCAGAGCCGCCGCGGTTGCTCTCGGCAGCGGCTTGAGCGAGGTGTACCTGCATCCCAGCGTCAGGATTACGGTCCTGCTCACTCAGAGCTTGGCGGCACTGGATATTTTGCATTCGATCATAGGTACTCTCAACTTTTCCTTGTCTCTCACAGCCCCTCACTGACAGATCGACAGGCCTCGTGAACACTCCTGTCCTTACTAGCTTCGTACAAGTTGCTGGTCGGAGCACAGTCTTGTGGCTCGTCATCGAGAACTACCAGTCCTCTGGTCTCAGTCCATTTTACGGCTCCATGATTCTTGCATGGAGCGCCGCTGATGCGATTCGTTATCTGTACTTCGCTGCGAGGCTCGTCGGTGGCCACCAGTACAGCAACTTGACCTGGCTTCGGTACAGCGCTTTCTACATCTTATATCCAGTGGGAATCGCCAGCGAGGTCGGAGTCGTCTATGAGACTGTGTCCGAGGCTTGGAGACTTGGCTATGACTCGCACGCTTGGGCATACATTGCTGCCGCATTGCTGTACATCCCGGGTACGTATTTATCACGATACGAATGGCCTGAAGCTGCTGACATTGTCATAGCTGCCCCCACTCTTTTCAACCACATGAGGCGGCAGCGGAGGAAAGTGCTTGCCCCGGCAGATAAATAATCCCTAGAGTGATGAACTTTATTGGCTGTTTGGCGGCATCCCGTGGCTCCCACAGCCTCCCATCAAACCAGCCGAACTGTCGGTGTAAATAACATGCACATGTGTCTTGGGGCCGGCGGTCCCGGGCTACACTTGGGGGCATGCGGCGTGAATCATAGTCAATGTATATGTTGGCCATCACTCATCAACGCGGGTGGTGACCGCTTTGACTTTGGGTGTTTCACAGCATCTGCAAGATCACATGCGAACTGCTCCCGGCCAATCCAGTGTTCACGTCACTTCATCCCTCTCCATGTACAAGCACGCGTCCTCCTTTTCCTCCGAGCCGTTGTCACTTCGACGCAGCCAACCGGTCACACCGTGCGGCCTAGACATCTTGACCGGTGGGGAAACGGACCGTTCCACCGCAGGCCACGTGTGGAAAATTCACCGGTGTAGCACCGTTCAGTGAGGCATCACGAAGAATCTAGTCATCCAAAGGCTCGAACAATGTGACAGGCGATTCAAATCACGTGCGCCTTCCAGATTTACGTCAGCTAGAGAATGACTATGGAGAATGACCATGGAGGATGAGGTATCACTTCCTTCCCGCGACGAGTCACAAAGCTGACTCAGGAGCCTCTGTCACGTCCAAAATTTAACCCATGTTGCAGTCAGTGTCTCGAAGGTTGGGAAGTCGTGTTGAGTCCTTCACCTCCATTGCGATCTCCGCTCATCCTACTGACCTGAGGGAAGGCCATGACAGAATCTCGTATCTTGCTATGGTCGGCTACCCTAGATCCAATCTGAAGAGATTGGCGGAGAGACTATCACGGATCTAGCCTCTTATTTCAAATCTATCAATTCGTGTTACGAAGATGAACTAGGTCTCAGAGTCAGTGCAGCGACAATGATGGCTTGTTTCACCGGATCATCGTTTGGGCGTATCTATTTCTGTTTCCATGAAATATGTCTGAGCGCAGGTTGACCCTAGTGTTAGACTTAGCCCCCGACTCGACTACTATCCTGCGAAGCAATTCTCCATAAGCCTGAGTGAGCTGATTCATTCTCACTTCGCTCTTGTACAATTACGCATTATTGAGGGCCGCCAGTCCACGTTGCCTGCTGTCTGATATTGGACGCTGGGGGCGGGGGAGGGAGGATAAGAGTGAAACTGAAAACGAAGCTCTAGCAAACTCTCAGACCCTTATAGCCACACTAGTATCAAAACTCTCTTACGCTCAGGCATTTGTTCCGGGCACAAGCTTCATTTGACAGCTGTCACTCGAAAATTTTGCGTGCAATGCGTTTCAGATGCCAATATTTTGGGGCTTAAACGGAGTTATACGAACGCTGTGGCTTTTGACGCGAAACAAACAGGCCCCGGCTACATGGCACGGGAGCTGATGTGACTGTCTCCTGTAAACCTCAGGAGTAAAACGAAGCTAGATGGCTTGTCTGGATTGTATAATGCGAGGCTCGGTGATATGATAGCCTCCGTCTTGGTGATACAAATATATATAGGGACCTCCATGTGCACCAAATGATGGACAACCAGATATCATCAACCTGAACAGACTTCGTACTCCGCCTTCATCTACGTTTCTATCATCTAAAAAGCACGTTTAGCATAATTGCATCTTATAAGACACACCAAAATGCCTGCTGAAGCCACCATAACTACTCCTCTCGCCGCAGGCGTCAAAGAAGACGCCGTTATTGCCTCCCTCCACAACCACGACATCTACATCAAAATCACCTGTCCCCAGCTGATCGACTACAAGAAAATATCGGGCGAGCCAGCCATCGGCGAGTCATGTGTCTATGAAGTGACCGACAAGCGGCCGATCGGGCAAACGACGTTCCGATTGACACTCGTCAACCAGCCCGACGGCATCAACGCCACCGTGGACGGAAAGGCCCCCACGGGTTCCATCCACATCGAAAGCAAGTGGTCGGTCACCGCCGGTCAGATCGAGGAGAGCATCGCCATCGACAGCAATGCGATCATGAAGAGGATGATCAAGGGCAGTGTTGAGAAGAGCCACCCTGAGCACCACCAGAGCTTTGTTCAAGCTGCTCAAGCTTGAGATGGAATCAAAACACCCATGGAAATTGATATGTTGTTTACGCGGGCCACCGGATGGAGGTAATTAATATTTAATGAGGTAGACACGAGTGTTTTATGCGTACAGATGAATCAAGCAACTATGTTTCTGAATCCTGTCTTGAACCACTCCTGCCCTCATCATGCCCACAATGGGCATGTTCTTGCCTCCTAAGTGGGCAACCCTTTTCAAGCATTCTCAGCTTCAAGACCTTCCAGCTCTTGGGTTCTCGACTTGCTGCTAGGATCAAGGTAGGGCTTCTCGCCGATGCCCACAGTTCTGTGTCCAAACCTCTCCCCGAGGCCCTCGTAGTCATTCGTGGCCGAGTGGAAGACACTACGGTTGTCCCAGATTGCTGATGATAATGTCAATAAGCCAAAACGCCACAAGCATGATATTCGACCGCACTTACCAATATCATTGGGATTCCTCCACTTGAACCTAACCTGAAGGTCATGGTTGTCAAGAAGGACCCTCTCGAACTTGCGCAGAAGCTCATCCGACTCGTCCTGGGTGAGCTCATTGATCCTTTTGGGGAAGGGGCCCAGCGCAAAGATGCTCTTCCACCCAGTCACGGGGTTCGTCCGCACCACCGGATGGACGGCGGTCAGCTCCCCACCGATGTTGTGAGGGGAACCTCTCGGCTCCGTGTAGATCTTGACACTCTCCGGGTCTGCCGCGGCGGCTTTGAGGAAGCCGTCGCCACTGAACGTGGCCGTAAGCCCCTCGAAAAACTGCTGGTACTTCTCAGAGAAGCGGTCATAGATCTCGTAGCCGGACGCCCAAAGGGTGTCGCCGCCCGTCTTGGGGAGCTCGGTGAGGCGCAGCGACGTATAGTCTGCGGGGTGCGGCTCAAACTGGATATCGGAATGCCACTGGGCGGCGTCGTAGCGGCGCTTGTTGGGCTGCTCCCTGTGGCGGAAGAGCTTCTTCCTCGCGACGCTGGAAATGTGGCTGACGGCGTTGTCGCCCAGCCCGAACTCCGATGTGCTGTTGAGCACGGGGTGGATGTGCAGAGTCGAAGCCGATGGCTTGCCGACGAGCTGGCCCAGCCTATGTACGAACTCCTTCTGGAGGTCGTCGGTGAGGTTATCCTGGGCGCGGAAGAAGACCACACCGCGTTGGGAGACTAAAGAAATTGTCAGTGGGATTATAGAAGGACTCGGGCACGTGAACCCAAAGTCACTCACTTGTGATTGCGACGTCCCGAAGGAGCTCGTCTGAGTTGGGGGCCTTGAGAAGATCATCGACGATGTTGACGTTGACAAACTCGCGACCGATCACGGGCGTTGTGTCCTCCGTTGTGAACTTGTCTAGGGCTCCGCTGGGCTTCAACGGCTTTGGGAAGGACTGCTTACCTGCCGGAGCAGAGCCGACAGCAAGATCCGAAGTCGCAACTGGAGCCATGGTGAGGTTGGAGTATGATTTGATCGGTTGGGTCTTCTATCTTGTCAACCCGTACTAAGTGGACAGGAAGTGTGTGTATACGTGATGAAGTCAAATTAGTCCTTTTTTGAATGATGAAAGTTCTCTCAATATTTATAGTATGCATTTTGTTCCCTTTGTGGTGTATGTGCTCAGATTTCATTGATGTTCGTTCGTGACGAGCCGCTATCAGCACGCAATCGCAAGTCGAGATTCGCAACCGCATACAGGCCCGCTGGGCTACCGATCGTGAGGGGACGATTGATGCATCAGAAACCAACACCGAAGTCGATAGCGAATGAACGATAGCCTGATGCAATGCCAATGACAAATGCTGCCGTGCAACTACTGGCAGTTGCCAAGTTATCCACAATATCGCGCAGATGAGCTCGCGGGTATCGCCCGGATGTCGTACGAATTTCCCTCCTTGGAATGCTACCCATGATCTGGCAGTCAGGATTCAGGGGTGGCGAAACATCGTACTGCATGTCGCCATCACTGTGTGGGGGTTCCAATTGATGCTATGGGACAGACAACCTTAGAAGTCTTCCCACCGGGTGTCCTGTTCCGTGAACGCGGCACTCTGTTTGACACGACTGGTTTAAATATGAAAGTTCGCGGACCTAAATTTTGTGCATGATATAGGAGAAACTTAGGAATAAAAGATATACCTCATGGAATGCTCACAATATCTTTGCCTGACTTGCTCAGCCAATGGTCCAATGAGAGGCAACATGGTGCCCTGCTCTTGTTACACGAGCACACGTACTGAAGCTCGAGATCATCATGCTGGCCATCGCTGTTTCCACCATTTACTAGCGCTGGTTGCTGATCTCACTAGCAAGATATATTCTAGCTCGTCCTCTCCTCTTTGCTTCCCTTCTGTGGATATGATCCGGACAGTTCCTGCGGTCGATAATATACAGGAGTTTCCTGTGCCTGCTGCTGAATAGTCTCCGATGGCTCACGACCATGCAGCTCCCGCACGTGGTGTTCGTATGTAGGCATCTCGGTAGTATTGCCCAATTTGATGCCACTCTGGTGGCAAACACCACCTGCCCCCGTCATTTGCTGTAGCTGTGATAATTGTGCCCGTGCCGCCTTGGCCTTGCGGTATCTCCTCCTCCATACGAACCATACCACAATAGCTAGCCCTATGAGACCAACAGCTACACCAACGCCAGCCCCGATGGCTGTGCCGATATCAACCGATTGGTTCTGCGAAGGCGGATTTGTCGCAGAAACCGAAGTCTGGGTTGGCGAGGTGCTTGGAGCACTCGCACCTGGTGATGCCGAGCTAGCATTGGGATCAGTAGGAACTGCTAATTCATGACATCAGTAAAGGGCTTGTGTATAACTGCTCGTGATGTGATCCCTGAACTGATGATACACTGCATTTTGGGGGCATGCTTGCTGACTCACATATCTGAGTCGTTACCAAGCCGGCCGCCACGCCCAGCGCACAATAAGCCTCAAAGACACCCAGAGCGCTCGTGGCCTGGGGCATCGCAATTGACGAGTTGCAGCTGGCCACGACATCCCTCGAGATCACATTACTGAAGTACGAGCTGCTGTCGGTACAGAAACAAGTATAGCTCGTCAGGGCATATGTGTCTTGACAGCCGCTGTTCTCGTCCCTGACAACGGTGCTGAGGACGCGGACGGCGCACGCAGATAGCTCATCGTATCCCGGAATTGTGTCGATGTAGTTCTTCGTCTGTGGTACCGCGGCGCTGCTACTTTTCGCTCGGTGAATGAGGGCTGCACTGCTGAGAAAAAGCAAAGCTGTATTCGAAGCGCGAGACATGGCCACGAGCGGACTCGGAGCCGACAAACCGTTTGCGCTTGATGAGAAGACAATTGAATGACCGAAATACTCAGGAATAATAGTTAATCTTGGAATCCATGGCGAAGATGTGACTGCGGCATACTAAGGGTCAAGTTTTGTAGTGGCTGACTACGGTACAACGCGCATGTAGCTTGAGACCCCAATCAGGAGCCTGTCGGTGACACAACAGCGTTCTATTTAAGTAAACTGCGCGTGCTAATCGTTGGTTTGCTCCCCGTCCAAGCTGGCTTGAAGGATCTGTGAAACAAATCCTAATTTTGTCTCATTTCCCGAAGCAGCGCATAGAGCAACTGACTTGGCACCTATGCGTAGAAAAGACAGAGAAGCATAGTTCGCCCCCAAAACAAGGGACTTTGGTGCACAGGAACCATCTGCTTGATGAGATTCCCGTAAGCTTACATGTCTCGAGAGGTGTGAGCAAAATTTAAAAAGGCCGGCTAGGGAAGGTGGGGGGGGGGGGCACTTCTTTTGCAGTTACTTCTTGGTGAACCTTTCTCCATCTGTCAAATATCTTTGCAATCTCAAGATAGCAGCGTTGTATACATACTATATTTCCCAGTAGTCTCTCTCTTGCATGATTCAACTACTTCGCAGGCTATCTTTACGGATGCTGGTTGTCCCTGTCAGCCAGTCAGGACTGTTCTGGTTGTGAGTTTCACGAGTTGCATCTGAACCAATCAGCCAGGACCTAAAGTACGAGAGGCTTTTCATCATAATATATTCGTTTATTAGAGGCCTGACATGAGCGCGTTGAACCATCCTTGAGTGGTGCTCATCAAAACCAGCGATGCACATTGTGCCCGTGGCTAAACCTACTTTGCTGGGTAGTCTACAACTTTTGCACCCGTTTTCCCCAGTTGCGATTTTGGGATCCACTCAAACTCCTCTAAACCTACTTCTTGATTCCCGCTCCAGAGCCACTCCGCGCCAGACTCCATCTAGAGCCGTGCTCATCGTCACTTGAGCCTGACGGTGTGAAAGCTTCCGCCTCGCCCGACGAAATGTTTTGATCGTCAACTCCCCCTTCCGGTGAGGTAGTGCACTACTCTTCCTCATCCGCCTCGGCACTCTCTTCCTCATTCTCGTCCGCCTCCTCCTCAGCAGCTTCCTCGTCCTCGGCCTCTGCCGCCGGCTTGCCGTTCTCCATCTCGACATCCACATCAGTAGCTGTGCCACCCTCTTTCTCCAGGCGCAACCACTCGTCCCACTCAGGGAACAGCTCCTCGTCGCCCTCGGCACCAGGAGCTCCGATCGTCTTTGCGACGCGGCCCTTCTTGTTCTTTTCGAGGGACTCCTTCCACTGTGTGACCACGTTCGCAGTCAGGCTGGGCTTGTACGTTTGTGAGAAGAGCACAGCCTCGGCGAGACGTTCAGTCTTAACAAGAATGTTCACGCAGCCTTCGACATCTGCAAGTAGCCACTTCGCGGAGAAAGCAACGTTGTGGGCGCCGGCCTCTTCGGCCTTGCTCGCAAGTGCTGCCAGCCCCTCGCGATCGGCGGTAGAGGAGTAAACGAGAAGCAATGAGCCGAGATCGTTGGCATGTGTGAAGCACTCGGCGGCCAGAGAAACGTCCCAAGCCGTGAGAGCGGCGTCGCCGACTGGGAAGCATATGTTAGCGGTCGATCCATCCCAATGATCAGGTCAAGGCACAACTTACCAGTCTTCCATCGATGCTCAACATCGGCCTCCTTGGCGAGGTCGAGTGCGATGTCCAGTCGGCTCAGGGCAAGAGCAAGCTCGAACTTGTGCTCAGGGTCGGTGGCCACATCTAGAGCCAGTTCCTTGTGGCCTTGGCCGTCCAGGAATCGGGCGACCTTGTTGAGCTCGCCCTCTGGGATCGCCGCAAGCAGCTCCTGGGCGGCCTCCAGTTCCTCGCGGAGGACGAGGGTCTGGTACTCCAGCACGGGGAGTGACAGGGCGAACGAGGTGACCGCGACGTCCTTGTTGCAGAGGTAGATCCTGGAGTCGCGCTGGATGTAGCCAAGTATATACATGGGCTGGTCGAAATGGGACACTGTATATGTCTGGTCTCCAACAAGGTAGTTCAGACGGTTGGTGGAGTTGGTGAACAGGAAGCAGTCGCCTACCCACTCTCCGGTCCTCACGCCCTCGCTGATATCAGTGATGACCTCGAAGGCTGCCTCGACACCGTCATCCTCGACTTGGCCGGACTGCAAGCCCTCCTGGTATGCCTCGCGACTGAAGCGCAGGATGTAGCAGGTATCATCGCAGGCCAGAGCAACCAGCTCCCCACTCTCACTCCAGTAGACCTCGCGAGGCTCCACCTCGATCCGCCTTACCAAGCCACCGGTCGCCCAGTCGAAGAAGCTGATGCCTCCCTGGCCCCTGACACCGAGGAGGACGCCTCCGGCCAGGCCATCCGCCTGGAAGCCAACATCCAAGCCGCCCTGCTTCTCGACGAAGTTCTTGAATACCTTGACGCTGGTCGGGGACTCGCGGATGGCGAAGTCATTCGAGTTTTCTTTGGAAGCCCAGACAAAGTCCAGCGCCGATCCGAATTGCTTGTTGCGCCACGCGAGTGCAGTGTATACAATAAATTCGCCGTCACCGCAGACCGCGACGAACCGACCGTTGGCCGAATGTGAGAGGGTGGATGGGTAGACTTCGCAGCTGCCGAGATCCTTGGTGGTGAGGTTAATCGGCACGTTGTCCTTGGTAGCCTCGCCGCCCTTGATGATGGCCGACACCACCTCGTTGTGTTTGGCCCAGATCAGTTTGCCGGAACCGTCCATCGAGACAGCCGGCTCCTCGCGACCAAGCTTGACAACGACCGAACCTTCGTCATATCCCACGGCGACACTCTGCTTGCCCCGCTGGTAGCTGACGCACCAGGCTCGTTCGAGACCGTAGTTCAGGCTCTGCTCGAAGCGGTAGGTGGCGGCGTGCCAAATTCGCAAAGTTCCGTCCTCTGAACCGGAAATGATGACTGGGAGCTCGGGATGATAGCACGCAAAGCTCACGTTGTTGGTGTGGCCCTCGAGAGTGGCGATGAGAGACTTGGTTGTGTAGTCCCAGATCTTCACTGTTCGGTCGTCGCTAGTGGTAAGGAGGTATGGCTTGTCGGAATGTGGGTAGTAGTCGACGTGGTTGACGCCTTTTTGCTCATGTGCCTCCAGCGTGAAGTTTGCTGTCGACGATCCCAGCGACCAGATCTTGACTGTCCTGTCCAGACATGCTGACGCAAATGTGTTGGTATCTTTGGGGTTAATTGCCAGCGACATGACATAATGTGAGTGTCCCTCGAAGGTCTGCTGGCACTTCCACCCAAGATCCCAGTTCCATAACTTAATTGTCATGTCATCACTAGCCGTCAGGACGAACGGTTGCGATGGGTGGACACAGATTGCGCGGATATAGTCCGGGTGCGCCTCGAAGCTGGCGACCTTTTCTGATGTGTTGTAGTTGTGGACTCGCAGTTGGAAGTCATCGCTGCCGCACACAATCCAGTTCTTCCGCGCGATGAATCGGCCCGCACGCACGGGTACATCCGTCAGCTCGAATGTCTTGACGATGGCCTGCGTCTCGTAGCTCCAAATGTAGACGTGGCCGCTGTAGAGGGTTGTGAGGATCCATGGCTCTGTCGGGTGGAAGTCGATGCCCTTGACACGCTCGCTCCGGGCAAAGAGCTGCCGCTGTATTTACAAAGACACGGTATTAGCGATTGCTACAGTCCATGCCCTATACTTCCTTGGGGTGTGCTTGGGAACCGCCGGCCTGCAAGGGCTCGAACTTGGAAGCAGCAGCTCCAATGCGCCTGGCCACGATGCCAGGGGTAGCTGTTGCTCCCCTGAAGCTGTTCGACTGTGGCAGGACTGGGCCAGAGGCGGTAGGACTGGGATGCGCGTACCTTGACGTCGAGCCTCATGCTGGGCAGGTGCTGTGAATTTCGTCGCTCGGGCTTAGAAGGGGACAATCGCTCGTGGCGGATTCGAGGTTCACGGTGGTGGGGCGTATGTCGATGGCAGACGAGCCAACATGGATGGAAGGCGTGTCTCTTCCAGTGGTGGACAGAGTTGCTTGTTGAACACGAGACCGATTGATCAAAATTGGATGCAGGGAGAATGCGATGGCAGGGGCCGTAGGAGTTGGTCAGGCGGGCGTGATGTGGGTAGTGTCCCTATGCGTGAATGGCAAGCTGCTGCCACGTCTCAGGGAGCTCTCGCAAGATCCGCTGCCAATTGAGATGTGGTCTTTGGGGAGCTCAGCCTTGGGGAAGTGACTTTGAGCCTGAGGCAGCAACTTGTGGGGGTGGGCGCAGAATGTGCTCTGGGCACCCCTTCGCCCCACCAAGCTGGCCAAAAAGTGCTGCCTTCTGGGGGCAAGCCTAGTGCTCTCAACCACAAATGTTAGCCATCACCAATGCAGCTGGAGATGAACAACACGGTCGACTCTATAATCCTCGTCTTCTGATCGACAAAACTGTTTTCTACATATCACAACATAATGTTGCAGAAAGGACTGGCCCATTGATTTTTTTTTGTGACAACACTGTCTATTCGCACCCAAAAAGACATACAGTTCCTTGAGAATGAGAAGCACCTACAATATCATTGAAGGGGAACGTGGCAAGGCTAGGACACAGTCGTCACTGAACGCCGTCTGCTGAAATTCAGGCTTGTCGTTTCCCTACGGTCTTTTTTCACATGGAGCGGAGCATAGCGATAGTTTTGGTTTAGAAGTGTTGTTTATTTTAATTGCTCTGTCTCATGCTGGACGGCAAAAATTGCCCTCACCATTTCTTGGGTGATGCTCAATACCAAACGCAAAAAAGTAAAGCCAGCCATAATGGGGTATGCATATCCGTAATCCCGTTTCCCCGAACACCGTACAGTAATCCCTAGAACCAGTGTGAAACGCCAAATCTCGTCGCATCATGAAATCTGAGCAAATTGATGATGTTCATCTGGACAGTCACAAGAATGTCTAGTCCTCGGCATCGGCCTGCACCTTCTTGACGATGTCCACCATCATGGGGTACAGCTTCTCCGACTTCTGCAGGCCGCAGACCTCGCCAACGATTGAGTCAGCATCCATGGATGCCATCTTCTGGGCGAGCTCCGCGGACTCCTCGTCGCCCTCGACGTTCTGGAAACGGAGAGTCATCTCAGCAGCATCGAGAAGACCGCTGCAGTCCTTGCCCATCTCCGCAAGCGCAGCAGCGGGTCCGATGAAACGCTCCTTGCGACCAAGCTTGCGGATGGGAGCACGGCCGACACGCTCGACGGCATCCTCAAGGTGGGGGTTTCCGATGCGGGAGATGATCTTCTTCACATATGCAGCCTGCTCCTCCTCGGAGGTCTCATGCTTGGAGGTGATCAGGTCAGAGGTGTTGGCCAGGGCCTTCTTGACCTCGGCCAGGATGTCCTTGTCTTGCAGGGCGTCGTAGACGGTGCGCTTCTTGCGGTTGTATCCGTGGTAGGCAGCGGTGGCGTGACCAGTGTTAACGGTGTACAGCTTACGCTCGATGAAGGGCTCGAGGTGCTCGACCCAGTTGATGCCATCGATTGGGGGGTGCTCGCCCTCGAAGGGCAGCTGCTCCACAACCCACTCGTAGAACTTCTCGAGCTTGACGTTGAGGCCAGCATCGGCATCCTGTGCGGGAACAATTCTGTCAATAGCAGAGTTGGCATAGCGGGCGCGCTTGTCGTGGGTATCGAGACGCTCTGCCGGAGTGTTCTTGGGGTCCTTGATGTGGTCGGCAAGGGCGGTAGTGGCGTTGATCATGTTCTCGCAGGCAATGACAGAGAGCGGCTTGAGGTCGTCCGCGCGCTTATCAATACCTTGTGCGATGACGGGTGCGATGAACTTGAGAATAGTGGGGCCAACCGAGCAAGTGACAACATCGGCGGTGGCAATCTCGTTGACCAGGTCGTCGGCATGAGTTCTCGAGTTGATCGCACGGTAGTTGGTGATGATGTTTTCTGTTGTGCCCTCGGTGCCAACCTCGATGACCTTGTACTCCTTGGTGGAGTTCAGCTTGTCAACAACATCGGGCACGACATCGGCGAAGACGACCTCATATCCGCTGTTGTGCAGGAAGCAGGCAACGAAGCCACGGCCAATGTTGCCAGCGCCAAAGTGAACGGCCTTGAGAGACTTGTTCGCCATTGTGAAGGACTTGACCGACGAGGGTGTCTGAAGAGTGATGGTGGGAAAGTGGGGGTGGACGGTAGTTGGAGACGTAGTCCTGGATGACGGACTATTTGAAGATGGAGAGTATTGAGGGACTGCAACGACGTGATTATTCGTCGTATTAGAGGAGTCTTTGGGTTCTTGAATGGAGGTGATGATGGTGGTTGGGTTTAATGAAGTGAGGCAGGTGGAAAATTCTTGTTGAGGAAGGGAGGGAGAATGCATTTATGTATGACAACAAGAGGTGTCCAAAGGCGAAGGGAAAGCGAAGGAGGGGTCTGTGGTTCGTGAGTCGCAGTTACCTCACATGGAGTCCCTCGTCCCTGACGTCGCTGTGTGTCGCTTGCCGGGGGGAGGAGCGCAGGGAAAGCCCACTGGGAAAGGCAGGTGGGGCCCATGTGTGTGACCAGGGGGCCACTGTCCAACTCTCTCGGTCCAGCGCTACCAGTCTCCGGCCGCGCCTCTGGGTGATGGGGGAGTGGGGCTTTCTTCCAAGGTTTCTCGCAAACACATCCTGTACCACCCGCCCGTGGAATGTGTTAGAACCAGACCTCTGCGGTTCTGTGGGTCTCGCAACGGGCCAACAGACGCTGGCTGAAACGGACCGGTGTTGGTCTGGCCAAGGCCGAGCTTGCAAAACGGCCTGCAATCTGAGCCACCATCACCGTGTCCTGACCAAGGCCTGATTGGGCTCTTCCAAATGAGAGATTTTAGTGCATGACAAGGTTGTCCGCAGACCCGGAATGGGACGGCTGGACGGTCTTTCGATTGCATCGTCATTGTCATTGGCTACGGGCGCAGCCTGTTGCGAGGGCGAGCGGATGGGCTGACCAGACGGCCAACGGCTGAGACATTTGTTTTGTTTCTGTGCATCCTACAGAAGCAAGCCTACGTATGCCTACGGCACGGTGAGAACTTTCGACGTTGTACAGAGTAATAATACAGCACATAGTCACTGTCACTGCTGCATAGACCCCAGCCGCTGGATGTGACGAGTAGGCTGGCAGCATGCTTGGGTGTCTGTATGTGCTGCAACCCCCTCCTCCTCTCGTATAAGCCGGCTGCAGGAAAGGAGTGCCCCAAGTCGCACGGCGCAGTATCCAAGACTCACCATCATGGTGGTGTTGCCCGGCTTATTTCTCGCCGTCTCTCCCCTAATCGCTCAGGTGAACAGGTGAAGAGTCACACTCAAGTCTGCCCGACGTCCACACCAGGGCCCATCTTAGACAGGCGATATTCAGTTGAAATCTTTTTGCTGAAATGCTGTGATCTCTGGGCTGACAATGAGTGGGGCCTTAAGGCTGGGCTTCGGGCCTGGCAGCGAACGGGTGGTGGTGGGTTCTCTGCTGACCTGCCGCCCTTTGGCGACGGCAATTCCCTCAGCGAGACAGATTAGCTCTACCATCTCAGATCACATAAAAGAGCCCGACCTCACCGCCCCGCGGTGTCCATGCCGGCGCTTTGATATTGTTCGTGGCCCGTCACTTTTATTAGACTTTGAGGGGTCAAACGGCCAAGGCTGGCTGGCTGGCTGGCTGGCCGCGTGCAACTGAGCCGCAGGCTGTAGCCGTCCCTCCATCAAAGAGATCGGCATGAGCATGGTATCCCCCGACTGCCACCCCGCCCACCTGCTCCGGCTTACTCTATCTCGGACACCACCGCGACGCCTTTGTCCCTCAGGCTGGACATCTTGGGCTCAACAATTGCATGCTATATTGCATCCCCAGGGGCCTCGCCGGTAACCCCAGATCTTAGCCAGGTGCTGGATTTGGGCCATGTACTGGGGCTGGGCGGGGAGGACCACGGGTTTCGGTTGGAAGGCCTCTGATCATTTCCTGTCCCGTCATAACGTGGCAGACGGCATTGGTGTCACAGGCGGGACTATCCACAGTCAGTGCAGCAGCGTGCAGTTGAGCAGAGTTTCCCAAAAGGTTTGTTCTGCTCGCCCTTCTACCGTTTTGCCCTCGGCCCCTGTGAATTATTAGCTGGCGTTGAGCTCGCACGTTGCAGCCAGCAGCCGGAGAAGACATACGAGGAGATGTGACGTCACCTGAGAAAGGCAGTGATCAACGTGGCTAAGTGATGTGTGTCTGGGTCGGGGTCGTAAAGTGTTGTGTAATACGCCTCCCAAGGCACAGGCAACATTTCCCGATCCCGAGCCGTACGACGATGCATTTACCTAACAACCGACTACAGTCCTATTCTGAAGCGCACTACTGTACGGGCTCGTTGCCAGAGTGCCCGATTGCATGCACATAACTCCGTCTTTTTTGCTCGTCGATTCTGTATCACTGTGTACTCCCCGATCGGGTACCGTTTCCACCATTCCTGGGCCCAGGCCCGGCGCTGGCCTGTGCCTGGACCCCATTTTTATCCCGCATCGTCCGCCCTTCTGCGTCTTTGGGGAAGGCATGACCGTGCATGGCGGGGCATAGCTCCACGACGTCATCGGCCAGGGGTGTCATTCGTCGGCGTCATTCTGGCGGCCCCTGACGGGAGACAACAATCGCGATGACTAGACCCAACTGGGTCCCTTTCATCACAGCTGCCTCATCTCAGAGCGCTTGCGACATCGAGCCCTTTCTGACCCAAGCCGGTCCTACTGGTACGTTGCAGATCTCTGCCGGGTGCCGCCAAACAGGGACCCTGCAGGTGCTGCTTCATGCCTCGCCGCCAAGTGTCATCGGCTCATTCCCAAAACGTAGGCTCACGAAGCCCTCACTACTGCACGGCCTCACAAGCTCGCATTGCCTCATCGCGCATGACGCGATGCTTCTTTGGCCTGCTCCCCGCCGCATCCCAACCCTGCATCCCCATGACATACTGAAGCCATCGTCAGCGTGCATATTGGTTACTTGAACGCGGATCCGCTGGGTTTGAGACCCCGACTGGGTCGTCCCTCCCGGCCCAGGAATGTGCAATAGTGCTGTTGCTTTGTGTTTCATTCACTGACCACTTGCAGTGCACGGTCTGGCTGCAGGATGCAAGCCGTCACTGATTCGTGTTTGCACGACTAGCTCGACGGGTCTCTTGATGCTATCCCTGGCCTCCCGGTGTGGGTATTGGCCGCCTGGCCCGGACCGCTCACAAAGTTTCAAGGCTTCCGAGCCTCAGCACTTTTATTGTACACCACGATGCTTCCCCAGGCCGCTGCCACAATTGATGATATTTAGCCAGGGCGATTCCAATTCCCAGAGCTCTGCGAACACCTAAGTGCATAGATCTCCACCAAAGCAGACGGCAACTGCATGTACAGTACAGACAGTACATACCAAGTAGAAATTCCCCGCCGGCCCATTGCAAGCGACCCTCCGTCCTGGTCCACCGGACCTGAAGATCGCAAAGTCTGGACCGCCGCGTTGCCCGTTGGCAAGCACGCCGTGATTGGCTGCTAACTGATCAAGAACCTCTTCTACCGCCTTTTCACACTATTCTCGGATTACTCTGTTGGTCAATCCTTCTTCTCAGCAGCTGTAAAGGGGAACAACGTGCCATGCGGCGGCTATCGTGAGTGGGTGGGAGGAGGCACAGCCAGGCAGGCACTCTCCAGTCTGGTGCGTCTCGATATACGGACATACCTCCGTACTGCAGCGGTTCGTACTCTCGGCTTTCCCACTTTCTGGTGACTGTTCTAGCGACTGGATGGCTGGAGCAGCTCGATCCGTCAGTTCCGCCCGGGCGCACGGCGGCCTCTTCTTTTTGCGGGCATTTACTACGGAGACTGCACATCATTCGCCATCGACCAGCAACGCAGTAAATCGATCGAGCATCGACGGAGGCGACTGAGGCAAATCAACCGCTCAGCGACGGCTCGATGGCAGGCGTCTCCGCGTGCATGCGGTCAAACCTGGCAGGTCATCTCTGTTGAATGCAAACACAAATTTTTCCTGCCTCGGAAGTAGTCCACGGGACGTGGTAGCCGCTGTTACTTGCGGACCACCGGGCAGAGTCTGAGCGACTCATGGAGGACAGCTGACGCTGCGCAGACTGCGCTCTCACGATGCCTTCCATCAGGAAGCTCGGCCCGTGACTGTCCAGTGCACCCCCTTATCTCTCGCCCCATGGAGCCTCCTGCAGGCTGCAGCAAACGGTTCTTCCTTCGTGCCGTGTCAGCGCCTGATACGGGGAGTGTTCGGGGCTGTGGGTCACCCCAGATGCCCCAGAGTGTCCACTTCAAGCCCGCAGACCCACACCCACCGCTCTGGAAAACGGACCGAGCTGGCTCCATTCCCAAAGCCGTCGTCCAGGAGAAGCGCACACCGCGGCTCAACCCCTGACAAAACATAGCGGTTGCGTCTCCTTAGCGGCTGCTGGCTAAAATGCATTGTGGGATAATGCCGCCGAGGTCTTTAGACTTCTCTCCGTGACCATTGGACCGAGCCGCCGGGGTGGGGCCGGCTTCACCCGAGAAATTCACCCCTTTCGGTGCTATTTTGGCCGGCACACTGCCACCTCCTCGACGATAAGCCTCTCCAAGGCAACCCCTTCACGATCCTGTTGTCAGGCCACCCCCTGGCATCAGATGCTGCCATGGTCGGTTTCGGCGATATAACCAGTTGTTGCAACTGGAGGTATTACGCTACGTGGCTGGTCCGTCAAAACTAAAGACTACTCCCTCGGGCTGGTCGGGTATTCGGGATGCAGTCTCAGGATAAGCTCAGATCGTATATGGTCACAGAACCACTATCACATGGCACGAGTGGTCATCAGAAGCAGAGTACACATATTCACTGGTCAACAAAGTTGCGTTTTTTTTATCCTTCCAAACTCCACAACCTGGCAGCCCTCAGAGTTCACAGCTCCGCCTGATGTTTTTGACTCGCTCTGTGCAGTCATTCAGCTAAAACGGCTTGGACTCGCGCTTCTTCACGACTCCGGACAGCGCCTCGGCAATCAACGGATAAAATTGACATATGAGACTGGAAGTGCTTTCACCAAGTCACGAAAGAGCTGCTCCGCCCTTGCCTCGTCCTCAGAAGTCTTTCAGGAGATAGTCATGCCCATAACTCTTATTCCAGATTGTTTTCCTGCCATGGGTCACAGCCTCCCAAGCGGGCAGGCTGCGCGCTTTTCGTGCGTAGGCCAACAATTCGCTTGGCACCAGCTCCTCTTGTCCTGCATCGTCGACACGAGCTATTAAAGCCACAGCATGTGCGTCTAGGATAGTCGGGCCCGTGGCAGCGCCAAACAGCCAGATAGCCTGGTCCTGCTCCTGCTCAGTGGCCGAGCCCGAATGGTGTTCTCGATAGATTAGCAGGAGTTGCTGGAAGAGATCGGCGGCTTGGGCTTTTGCCCTCGCTATGTTTTCTGGGCGCAACGCATAGGCCAAGTTGTCATAATAGCTACTGCTGTTAGTCATACGAGCGGAGATGCCCAGCAGTTCGTCATACTCACTGTTTCCTCTTGTACTCTAGCGCACGCCGATACTTGTCAGATATATCTGTTCTGGCGAGCCGCTCGTCCTGGCCTGGATCTGGTACTTCTACCGCATACTCCTTTGTAGGGCTCTTGACGCTCAACGAGAAAGCTTGTATCTCGTGTATCTTTGCCAGTAACCTGTCAACCTCCCCTCTGTGTGCCCCGCCCAGCAGCCCCGGAAAGAAGTTCACTCCGAAGTATTTCGAAATTACCACACTTTCTGTCGTAATTTCAAGGCGTGGCTTTGTCGCCCCATTTCGCCATTCCCGGGTCATCACGGGTACCTGACCATTAGGATTGATTTCGGTAAGGAAGTATTCCTCGAGATTCTCATCACGGTGAAGGTCGATAAGCTTGTGGACAATGTTGGGTACACCATTGGGGCCCTGGTGATGCTCTTTCCCAAGCTCTACGGCGAATCGTGCCATAATTGAATAGAGGGAGAAGGGGAAGATCAAGAGAGTGTAAGGCCCTCCTCCATCAGCGGTCACTTGCTCTAGAGCTCCCTCCTGTGGAAGTTGACTGCTATTGGATGAAGTCATATTGGCAGCACGAAATGGACAGGAAGAGTGGTTACTGTGGCAATAGTAAGCCCGCGCGAGGCGTGGAGTTGCAAGAGATGTAATGTAAGTAGGGAGAAGCTCAGAGAGGGGTTGAGCACAAAATCATGTCGCCAGGCTAAACTCCGGGGGTAATCAAGGCACTAGAGGCCTGTAAGATCTTACCCACCCTTTCTGGCAACATTATTCCGTGATTATTCCCACGAAACATTGAGTACTCTACAACCTTCTCAAATATGTGCACGCCACCGCGCCAATCAGCATCATATATTTTTCTTGCCCCGAACATCGCGAAAAATACCTTTCACAATCGCCCACATCGTTTCACGGCTCTCCCACATCGGCCACATGATACAAATCAGTGCGCTGAGCCACACCCATATGAAAGACACAACACACCACCCCACGAATCCCGCTCGTGTAAACTCCCACTCGGTGCCGAAGAATGCAAATGGAACTAGGATCATCGCTATGGCCCAGTATGCAATGTTAAATCCGTAAGCAAGCCTCGTTGCCACTCGAGCCTGTTGAGCATCCATAGGCTGCGAGTATGAAGCCTCGAGGAAGTCCACGATCGCGTTTCCTGTGGGGACCACCGTTTCCGGGGCTGGATCTGACGCAGGCTGGAGTGTACTACCATCTTCTTCTTGGGGTACGCTTGGGCTTTTCACGGTTTTTTCCAAGTCCGACCCAGCGCAGTCGTCGACCACTACTCCGTCTCGCGTAGAATCGCTGGGAATCCCTTGTAGGATCTTGTCCAGTCTGATTTTTGCAAGAAGATCACCGTCGGCTTCCGCTGCTCCCCATTTTGCTGGGGCAAGGTATGATAGCACGAAGGCCATGATAACACCGGTGCAACACGAGGTGACGTTCCCAGCTACGGCGTTTGTAACATCGCCTGTTGTTTCCACCGAGATACTCCCACTGCGGAGCTTGGTCACGACAAACCAAGCAACGAGGCCCAGCGCGGTGCCGATCCAGGGCGATATGAGTGCTGCCACAGACGACATTGGCTCCCACAACAGGATCAATCCGACGGGGATAGATGCGCCACCGACAATCACTCCAAGCACGGTCAGCACCCACGTTAAATTGATGCTGACAGCGTTGAGAATACAGCAAAAGGAAGCCAGAATTACGGAGAATATGATGATACCATAATGACTCACTCTAACAAGTTCGTCAGAGGTCGCAGTCGGCTTCATGTACGTCTTGTACAAGTCGAATGTGATCAGGCTCGACACCGCAATAAGCTCCGCACTGGTCGCACTCGTGACGGCCATGAACAGGAGGAGGAGCAGGAGTCCCGCACCACCGCTCCCCAGCAAAGCGATGGCCGCCGCTGGCGCAGACAGGCCGCTGCCGTTCTGCGCCGCCGAGAGCGGGTTGGGATACGTTGGAAACGAGGGGCTGGACGTCAGCGCCGCGCAGCCGAGGCCCATCGCGGTCGCAAACCCGAACGGTATTCCGTACCACGCGATGCCGCCAAACAGATAGGCTTTGACAGACGTCTCGGGCCGGGAGGCGATCGCGCGTTGCCAATAGGCCTGGTCCAGCCACACCGTACAGAACCCGGCGACGAGCAAGTCGATGGCGAACACGAGCCCGTCGTCCGACTTGAAAGTCAGGTACGACCCGTTGTGCGCGTTCCCGGGGATCGGCATGTCCTTCCCGGCCTCGAGGAGGAGGTCGTAGAACCTGTCGATGCTCCCGACCGTCGGGCTCGTCGCGTACATGCTGAACCCGAACGTGAGGATCGCCACGAACAGGATCACCGTGTGCGCGTAGTCGGCGATGAATGTGCTCCGCAGGCCCCCGGCGATGACATACGCTGCTACCACCAGCGGGATGAGGAAGCAGGCACCGTAGACGTTCACGCCTGACAAGGCGCCGACGACCTGGCTACCACCAAGGACGAGACACGATCCAACTAGCAGGTTGGTTGCGAACGCAAAGAAGAGATACGTGAGGTGGTTTAGGCGGCCGTGGTGCGCGAGGATGATCTCCGGGAAGGTATGGGCGCCAGGGGCATTGGTCTTGATTTTTATGGCGATCAACGAGAACAGGAGGATCTGTGAGGAGCCCATTGCGGCATACCACATGGGTCCGCCGATGCCGTACGAGTAAGCAAAGGTGCTCGACGTGAGCAGTGTGGAGCTCCATGTCCAGCTGCTGACGATGCCCGCTGCGATGAGCCCTGGCTTGACGCTCCGGGATGCGGTGTTGAATTCCTCAGATTGCTTGGTTGAGTAAGTGGTGTAGCGGTTCTGGAGGTAGGTGATAGCTAGCCTGTTACATATCCGGTCAGTTGTTTGTCGTAGCAGATTACGCCATCCCCAGGCCTGTGATACTCACATCATTAGAGCAAAGAAGGCTCCAATGCCAACAACGATGCCATACCCCACGCCCTGACTCAGGACGAGTACCCCGTTTCCACTGGCCATGTAGGCAAATTTGGTCGACTGAGAAACGTTAATATCGAACAAAGAAGTTAACACTAAAGGTGGTGTCTCGTCAGGTACTTCTGGCCTGAGGCATGAATATCAAGAAAATCTAAATTTTGAGCAAGACAAGCACGAAATATGCTGATGACCCAGGGACAGGTATGATCCGCCTGAAAGGCTTGAAGAGGAGGTGCAACCAATTTAGATGAGACCGCAGGAGGATTACCTCTTCGAACCAGAAGCGTCACGAACAAGGCGAGAGAGAGAGTAGAAGAAATATCATGAGAGAGACCACTGCCTACGTCTTGGCTATAACTTACAGACCAAAGCGTATTTCCAGACCCCTTATCAAAGTTGATGACATCTTCAGTCACCTATGATCTACCGGCAGGCCGTAGTCCTTCAGGAAGATAAGCACAGCAAGATGTGTGATAAGCGTTGTGCACCTGCAGATCCGACCGGGTTTATATCGGCAAGATAGCACGCACTAATATTTCGCGGCTGCTTGTGATACAACTGCCGAGCCCATCGTTCCCAGGCATTTTTCTCCGCTTCGCCGGTCGGAACTTCTTTGGGCTTTGGCTGGGAGTGCGTTATCAGATACTTGGATACGTGCTTGCAGGAATCAGACGACTTCTCTCCAAGTCCATCCCACAGCACTCAAGTGCTATGCCTCAGGAGAAAGTCTGGGTAATTGAAAATATTGAAATGTTGTCAATTTAAGCACGAAAGAGAAGATTAACACAGCATTCGTCCACGACGTTACAAGTGATTGATACATCTTGTCAAATGACTGATCAAAACAAAAGAAAACCAGCTTCACGACTGTTGATAGCTGACCAATATGACATCCCAAATCATAATCAGAACTGTCCAGGTGTGAGGACTTCCACTGACCTATTCTGTAGTCCGGGGGAGCCTTTCCCACAGCAAGTTGTTCCATAGAAGACTTTCTGTCCACAGCTGCCAGTTTTGAGCACAGAACACCGTAATGTACCCCTCAGTAGTGGAAGGCCAGACTCACGGATATGCGGAAAGCCTGAGGCCAGGTACTACTCTCATGAGATAGCATATAAATGTTTGGGTGTGTGTGGCTGTGGGCGAAGCCATCGCCTTCTTCGCCTGCCGAATTACCAACCCCTACCAGAATGTGCCTATTGAATGGGACTGGTGGCAGGAACAGCTAAGCATACGGAAGTGGAGGTTCACAGATTAGGTTTTGCCAGCCAGCGCATCAGCTGAACGAGGCTTGTCTCAATGCAAACAGATTAAGCCCTTCAACCTTATGCGTCATGTGTATGGAAAAGCATCACAGAGGCAGGGCAGGAAATGTGTCAAAAAAGTCTTGAATGCTTCTATCTGAAGAGGCTCAGGAACCCAAGCTTGAAGCTTGCCAACCTTGGAAGGCAAGCCGGATTAGAAATCCGACAAAAGCATTGTTCGTTTCGTGATGGATAACCGACAATGTCTACCTACTCATTGGTTGGAGTAAGATGCCTCGCTTCGTGATTGTAGTCTATCCCATTGATAGCCTTCCGGTCTTAGTTGCTGCCCACTCAGGCTAAGCCCATGTTTCCATTCTTGCTTCGTCACTCGTGCAAAAACTTGTTGTTCTGCTACCAAAAAATGTCGTATTTCCCGTGTCTCTGACTGTTCTTGCCTGAATTTTGGTGTTCAGAACGGGTTGAGAGCCATGAATCAAACCCAACTCCACATCTCGATGACGTCCTCGTGCTCCATGCCCTTGCTTTGTGCCGTATCGTCGTCCTCGAGAATCTGACCCTGGTACTCGAAGTCGTAGTCAAACTGATCAACACCAACAAACGCGGCCGCGCGGGCCATAAGCCGACACAATCTCGTGTGAGGCTGGATGCTGAGCCAGACCTTGCGGTCAGTGGGAACTGCTGCCATCAGTATATGCCACAGGATACGTTGCCACGCGCGGTTATGTAGGTGTCTGTGTATGAGCGTGTACTTACCATGGACGACGCAGAGGGTCAGCCTGCCGTTTCCAGGCTGGTAGCCAGAGTGATGGTCCGCAACACCACCACCTTGGTAGTTGCTGTCGTTGCCAGACTGCTGGTCCGCAACACCACCATCTTGGTAGTTTCCGTCAATGCAAGAGTGCTGGTCCGCAACGTCACCACCTTGGTAGTTGCCGTCATTGCCAGAGTACTGATCAAGAGAAGGGCCACCAGGGTACTGATCAAAAGGAGGGAAATCAGGATACTGAGCGAGAGCAGAGGAAGTGGTGGCGATACGAAGGACAGCACGATTGTTCACCTCGGCGAAAGCGCCGCGGTCCAACTTGACCTCACTGTCGAACCACTCTGGCGTGAAGTGGATAGCGATACTGTCGAGGTCAACGTCGTAGAGCTCGGGGAAGTTGGTGCGCGCAACGTTGATCAGGCCATCGTAGTCGGCAGGCTTGGGGACGAGGTGGCGGCTTTCACCGTAGACGAGAATGATGACGCTCGCCATGGTCGGTAATTCCCTGTCAATGGTGTCGGAGGTTTGCTATCGTGGAGAAGTTAAGACTAGGTTGAAGGTTTTGTGGTAGCTTTTTTTGATGATGGAGAGCAGGTCAATGCTGTTGGGGCTTGCCTGTTGCAGGTGGGCTGGTAATCTTGTAAGGAAGAAGAACTTCGCTAAGGATGTGGTAGAGCCTTTCGAACTCGTTTGTGTCTGACGGAGGGGAGACAGGCAAGTTGGATGAGGTTGGCAAGTTGGGTGAGGTGGGCGATGGGGCAATTCTGTGGAAAACTTTCAGGGAAATGCTGCTGTGGAAGGTGCGCAGCGGGAAAGAAGAAGCCTCCACAATCAGACGAAAGTGTTTAGAAATGGGTCAATGTCTAAGATTCGGGCGACAAGACAGGTTGATATTGTTCGTTGCTACCAGCTCAAGACGCACTCAGTCTCCCGTCGTCTAAGCTAACCTCCCGACCCCATGCCCGAAGCAACTTCGCGATGCAGGAATTCCTTCGACAAACCGTGACATGGTACAAAACCAAAGATTGAACGCCGGCCCAGGGATATCATCATTGTAATAACAAGACACGAGACGCAAGAGAAGTCCACCGAGATTCCCAACATATCAACTGAACGCTAAAATCTCAGATGGGCCCCTTGAATGCACCAGAGTGTCGGGCCATTACTTTCTGTACGGTGGGAAGCCAGGAAAGGTGGCCGACTGTCAGCGAATCGTCAGCTCGCTTGTGGGTGTCTCTGCGAGACTTCCATGGCAGACTTACGTAGCCTTGTTTTGCTAAGAAATCCTCCGCCTGTTTTTGCCGCATGGCCTCTCGTGCCTTTTGTTTCTCTTGTGCAAGGTCGACAGACTCGTTCAGGGGCGTTGAGGACTCGGTTGAGCCGCGAGGATCTTGTAGTCTTGAGTAGTCGGTAGCGTTACCAGATTTGGAGCGGGAGCCCTTGGAGAAGATGTTGAGCTTGGAAGGCATTTTTGTGTATTGGTTCGGTGGGAAGTAGTCGACGAAAAGGCACAGTGGTTCGAACGGTGTCTAAGATTGGATACCGAGCCTGTTATAGTAGTATTGTATGTGGTAGGAGAAATATGATGGCTGATACGGCGGAGTTGATGCCTCAGGGTTGGACATCGCGAACTCTTATACGCATTCTAAAATTGTCTGCCTGCACGGCCTCGTCACGGTGTGCTTGGCAGGCTTTCATGTTATTTCTGCCTGATAGCCTACGGGTCGCACAAAGGGCGCAGTGCAGGTCATATTTTGGCGCTGGCGGCAACTCAAAGTCAGGCTGTGTTCTGCTCATTGGATCTGGGGCTGTTAGTTCTGGTGCTATGTTTGTCCGTCTTACTCAATCGGCCTGACTCCGAGATGACGAGATCGGAATTGAACGCAACGGTGTACGCGTCTCAGTCATCTGGCCTGGCATGTGCCTGACTCATCTGCTTCGGAGCTCAGCTTCCAAGCCTAGTCGTTTTTATTCCGGTGCTCAACGACGACTAGAAGGATTCGGCCAGCCTGAAGCGGCTAGCAGAGCAGGGCACCTCGCCGGGCCTGGCGGAGTACTTTTTGGCGAGTTCCGAACTCCGAGCCACCAACGTCCTCCTCATCACTCCGTTGACATTCCCACCGGCCGGTGCAGCGACAATCGTCGCGTATCCATCCTCTTTCTGGGCTTTCCACTGGCAACAATCAGACAATACACCGTGGTCGCGAGGCCCTGAGCTTGGAACTCTCCGCATCTTGTGTGTGCTCAATTCGCGACGGTACATGCACGTGTACCCACCCACTCAAGATGTCCAGATTTACGAACGCCGGCGTTCAGAGCGTCTCCTCTGCCCGCAACTCCAGCCTGACCGAGAAATACAGACGGAATGGGAAGCTGCAGTCCTGTGAGCCGTGCCGCAAGAGCAAGCTCAGATGTGATCGTGAGTTCCGACCCTCCACCGGACAAAAGTCTCCACTCTACTCAATGGGCAATGTCCGACTCCGTCTTGACGGACTAAAAGTCCAAGACACAATGACTTGTTGAAACAAGAAGAGCGGACCGCCTTAGAGTTTGCTTAGAAGAAATCGTGACTGACAATTGCTTCCAAGATGTGGTTCCGGCTTGTGGGCGCTGTGTCAAGCGGCAGCGAACCGACCAATGTTTCTACCACCCCAATCCACTTACGCAGGTTAGATGCCCATCTTTCTCCCCATCACTCCCTGCATCTTTACGGATCTTTTCGCACACTTCCGCCGAGAGCCCGCAGGCCAGCCAGTTCGCAGCGCAGAAGCGTTTGTGTCTCCATTTCTTTTGGGGTCTGTATTCTTGGTAGAGTGCCTCGTACTGACTGTGCCAGCAGCAAAGGACTCGGACACCTCCAAGGGCGATCCCGACTCCTTCATCCTCAGCTTCCCAGGAAAGCCCGCATGTTGTCGCTCAATCTATTGAGTCGGCTTCGGCGTCGGCGTCTCCTGATATCTCGGAAGCATGGGCTTCAAGTACCCCGGCCCTGTTCAACTCCGACAACTCCAGCACTCCAGCTCCCGGTCATGTTGTGTGCCAGCCCTTCCACAGGGCAGCCTCTGCACCTCTGCTGGACTGCGCACGTGCTCCAGAGGTGCGGAAGAATGCAGGCTTCCTCGGTCCAAACTCATACTCAAACATCTTATCCGAAGGCTTGTGCATCCTGGAGCCCATTTCCACAGACTTGGATGCCACAATCAGTACACAGCAACAAAGAATCCATATAAGTAATGAAAGAATTGCACAGGGGTGCAAGGTACTTGCGTTCTTCAGACGGAGGCCCATGATACACCGTTTCATCGCACGTTGGTACGAAGTCTGTGAAGGCACTCAAGGCATTGTCATTGAGGCCATCATGAAGGAGTGGCTGCTAAAGCTCTGGCTCCACCATGGGGACACCCTTACAAGCCAGGATCCGGCCAAGATACGAAATCTAAGTGAGCTGATCTGGCGGAACACTTTGACACCCCTTGTATTCACCGGCAAGACGACGGCCTTAGAATGGGCACGCCTGGCCACCGGCCCAGGACTCCGCTGGGAAATATTGGGATTAATCGCCGCCAACATCGGTCTCTGCGCGATCGAGACGTCCGAGTCAGACCAGCTGTTCGTCGAGGGTGAAGTGACGCGTTCGTGCCTGATAAACCTCATGAAGCAGATTTCAGAAGACTGTCTGGGCTTCTGCCGGTATTGCGAAGTACTTGATGACTTGTTTATCTGGCTCCTGTCCGAGGACTCGGCTCTTGTGGGTGCCGTCAAGGGAGACAGGGATTACTCAACCTACAGAGCAACAGGCGAATCGCACAGTGCAGTCATCGCAATGGGTTTACACCAAGGCATAAAAACCGATGACAAAGTGCCATTCTTCCTCGCAGAGTTGCGCAAACGCGCCTTCAACAGTGCTTATTTCCAGGAGATCAGTGTCGCCTCGTTCCTCGGCCGCCCGCCGCGGCTGTCGTATCGATACTGTACAATTGATCCACCCCTGGACTTGACAGAGCGACAACTGTGAGTAATTTTCCAGCAGTAGCTAAGATGTTGTTGCCTCATGAATCCATAGGCTACCGTGGCAAGATGCAAGTGAGATACTAACAAGACACGATGGACAGCATACAAACCGGCCCTGAGCTTGAAGCTGCACTCGCATCCCTCGACAAAAACGGGTACAATACAGTAGGCAACTTGCAAAACGCCGGATGGGTTCGTTCGTGTACGTTATTCCTCAATCGGTGCTCATTCGTCAGTCACTAACGTCTTTCAGACGCCAACTGCGCCATGCGCCGCGAGGATATCATCGACCTTGCCCTGGGACACTATACACGCGACGAAGTCCTCGCTCGAGCCAAGATCATTCAGGCGAAGCACGACGAACACTGGTCAACGCTTCCACCCTTCCTATCCAAGCTGTCCAGGGATCCGTTCGACTTCACCGACGCGTCCATGGCCAAGCCTCTCCAGACCCTGCAGATAATGGTCCTCCGCAACAGTCGGCGCTCTAACATGCTCTTGCTGCAGCGAGGTAAATACAGTCCTGATAAAAACAAAAAAAGAGGACAAAGAGCGCGAGTGGTCACACTAACACCAAAATCTCTACAGTCTTAATCCGGAAGACGGGAGCCACGCCCGAAAAGCTGATAGCGACCGCGCTCGACATCTTCAAGGACGTCCTGCAGATGACACACCGCCACGACATCGCGACGATGTTCAAGACGAGCTTCTCCTGCATCCTGAGCTCGCATGGGCTGCGCAGCGCCGCCATCGTGGCAATCGAGCTGCTTAAGCAGGAGATGCTGCCCCAGTACCCGGAGCAGCCCTTGCTCCCACGCAGCCAGACCATTCAGGACCTGGCCATTTTTGCGTCGCGCCTCGGGTCGGTGCAGCCCACCGACGGGTGCTACAGCGTGTGTGAGCAAGGGAAGAGGGTCATCACCAAAATCCTCGACAGGATCCTCAGCCCTGGCCCGCCCGTGGCCCTGCAGAGGACCGACAGCGGCGGCAGTGTCTGCAACCACGCGCAGGAGCAGCAGCAGCAACAGCAACAGCAGCAGATTCAGCCCCAGCCGGGGATGCAGGGCATGCTTCCCATGATGGACATGGACGGTGCGCCGATGACCACATTGGGGTCTATGAATGGGATGGTCATGGGGCTGCCGGACATGGGCTACTCAATGGGTATGAATGTGGGTTTCGCTGGCGAGGCTCCTATGAGCTTGGGGCAGGACTCGGACTTCATGAGGTGGCTGGATGCGATGGAATGGGAGAGGATGGACACTTGGGGCAAGTTGTGATTCACTTTAGGATCAGTTTGATCGGTGCCAGGAGTTCCAATGGGCTGTTCAGAATAGAATAGATTGGAGAGGATTCACAAGCGCAACACATGTCAAACGGGCAACAGAGAGGCATCCACATGTCCTTGGAGACATGTGGATGCCCATGGGTAACATATTATGAACACTCACGAGCGAAGAGGTAGCAGAAGTCAGAATTCATCGCAATCAATTTTTCATCTGCGTGTAGCACACTGAAGTGCTTGGTTTTCCGGAAATCCGGAGCTTCTTCCAGGACTGGTCACCAAGGTGACGGAAGCTTCGTCCCAGCCAACATGTGGCCGGGGTGGCCGGCAGCACTATGAATGCCGCCTGGGCCATCTTCACACGAAACCAACCTAGTTCCTGTGCAGGCTTTGCCTGCTCGGCTCTCCTCCGGTGGCTTTTGGTAGCCTGGTATCATTCAAGTTTCGGCACTCCGATCGAATTAGTGTTGTGTTGTCGACAAAGGAAACGAGGGGCGATCGGAGCCATAAGAATAGTTGTTTGGTGCCCGCAGGCCGGAACAGAGCTTGGTGTGACTGTAGAAACTTGGCCATTCTGTTAGATCTGGCTTCCCAAGCTAGTGCTCACAAGGGGAGCGAATCGCACTCACCAGCCATGGTTAGGAGAGGAGGGAGGATCTACTGCCAGTGCTTCGACGCTGGCGTGTCCTGCGCAAAAGCGCCCCTCTGGGTTCTCTTGGGCGGCGGACCACCCCAGAAATCCGCGCCCCAGCTCACTGCTGGTCCGGACGCCTGCTTCTGTTGATAGTTGTTAGAACCTCTGTGTTTGAAACCTTCTCCATGACCGGTGGCCCTGTTGAAGTTTGGTTGTGGTGGCGGCTGTGCATACCAGGCTTGGGTGTTGTTGGCGCTGGGGCCCGGCGCCCCCTCGTGGTCGCTCTCCTCCTGCACGGGGTTGTTAGTCCAGGTATTCTTCCAGGTGTGTTTCTTCTTGCGACCCATGGTAGTCCATCCGCAGGTGCTTCCTTGGATTCTTGGTCTCGGGGAGCCATAGGTAACCTCAGCAGGGTCATGACGGGGATAACGGCCACCCATAGCCTTGGTGTTGAGTTGTCCATGGTGGTAGCCTTGAATCCGAGGATACTGGGGCTGTTGATGACCATTGAACTGACGGCGCTGAGGGCTCCATTCGCTGGCTCCGTGGCGTCCAAATTGGTGTTGAGAATTGTGACTAACCTCTGAGTGAGCGGTTGGGTACCCGTTGGTCAGGTCCCCGTTCGTGTGAACACCATTGGTGTTCGCGCCGTTGGTGAGGTGGCCAACCTCGGTTTGGCCGCCTTGGCCGGCATCTATGCGAGAGAATTCCTGGTCAGTAAAGTGCGTCTCATTTGGTTGTGAGTTCCATCCTCCGGGTCCCCAGTTTCCAGCTCCAGCACCAACCGGAGAACAGGAACGGCTCCGCACGTAAGCAGGAACATTGTTTCGTTCACGATGATAGGTAGCCCATCCCTTGGGAGAAGGGGTCTTGTACCCGCGCCATGTGTGCCCAACTTTACCAATGACTCCCCATTGGGGGCTGTCGTGTAACGGGGTTCCTCTGCGGCTTCGTGGCGGTGATACAAACGGGTCCGATGGAGAATGGGGGACAGCAACCCAATTGCGACTGGCCTCTTCAGGATAAAAAATTGTGTTTTTCTTACCCTCGTTCTCGCCCTCCTGGCCACCGGCGAGGTGGCGGGCCTCCGTTTCGCCTTGGTAGGCATCCCCCAGGTTGGCGTCCCCCTGGGTGGGCTCCGCGCCGCCATGCTGGTTCTCTTCCTGGTTCTGGAGAAATCCCAGATTGATGTCAGCGAGCTGTTCCTCTTCATCCTCCGGATAAAAGTTCGACTCCCCAGGAGTCTGCCCTATTGCCTCCTTGCAATCTTTGAGGTCGGGAACAAGCTTCGTCGACCGCCGAAAGCGTTCGGAGGCGCCACCCCAGCCGCTGCCGAAGGCATCGCCACCAGCTCGCTCAAGCTCAAGGCTCAACGAAGGATCGAAGTATTTTTGTGAGGCCCCTCTGGGCCCGCTTGAGACCCCTCTGGGCCTGGACTTGCTCACCTGGACGTCCCCGCCAGTGGCGTCGTAGTCGCCATCCTCGACACCAACACGGTTGCCCAAACCGTCTGTTCGTCGGACCTGCTTGCGATGTTTACGATTAGGAACCGATCGGTCAGGCAATGGTAAGATGTACTCCTTGGTGAGGGGGTGTACTACATTGACGAAGAGCTCGGCAGTGTCATGGACAGCGCTGTAAGCGCTCGAGTCTACCTCCACCCAATTCTGGAGGAGGCCGCCATTGGTGTGGGCGGGCTGGAACATGACTGCGAGACTGTAGACACTTGAAACCCTTGGGAAGTGTTGGCGAATCTCACTCAAGAGATCCTGGTAAGTAGCTGGACGAGCGATCATAATGGTGCGCTCTCCAAGAGTTAGGTAGATGGTGGACATTTTGACTGATTCGTTGCGGTTTGGTGAGACTTCGAAATCTGAGGTGGTCCTTGGCGACTATGCGTGCGAATTGCAACGTGCGAGACGAGATAGAGGTTCGTGGCTTAAGAGGAATTGTGTTCGAGAACGTAAAGAGCAAGGTCAGAGCTTGGTGCTTTGTCGTAATGGTCAAGAGGACTGTCGGAGAGTCTTGGTGAACGAGTCTGGAAGTAGGCAAAAGCGACGCGCTGAAGCTTTTTCACCAAGTGTTGAAAAACAACCCACAGCTGTAGGTAGGCGAGGCTGTTGAAAGGCTGCAGCTGAAGGGGGCAAGCCAATACCTAGTGCCCCTGACCTCAGAAGACTTCAGACGGAAGCTCGCTCTGAACAGCTGATAGTGATTGATAAGGTTCCCCTCTGGGAACAACTATAACTGTTTTTCTTCCTCGATTGCCTCAGCTGAGAATAGTATTTCCCTTTCATGCAGCAGTTTCGCTTTTTCTTTCTGCGTTGTATGCAGGAAGAATCTCTCCTAAAGCATAGGTCCCCCTGATGTGCTACTCTCCTGTGGTGGACAGAGACGGCAGAAAACTACCTGAGAATGGATGGCGCTCTTCTCCCTCTGTAAGAGAATCGTATTATGAGGGCTGTGTGTAATTCAGAGGACTCCTATGTCCTGGTTGGGTCGACTGGTTTAAGCTTGCTGGTCTTCTGAGAGCAAAGACAAGTTCAAGCTGGGATGGATGTCGGTGTCCGAATCTGATCCAAGGTTTAAGGACGCGGATTGCAGACTGTCTGTATCCAAGTATACTGTACTTGACAGACTAATACCTCGCTGAAATCTTGCAGCGTCCCAGGTCACCTAGGGATGGAACCATGCAGAATTTCGATCTTCTGTTGGTCTTGTGTCTGTGAGAGGTCACGAAGATGAGACCCGAATAGTTGGCTCCGGGTTGGTGGCAACCAGAGCTGAAATCAATCCCAAGGTTGGGTGGATCAGACTCAAGCAAGTGAAAGGCTTCACGTTGATATTGAGCGAGAATATGTCTGAATAAACAGTCAAGTCAGTATTATGTATCAACATAGTCCAACATGACTAGGAGTGAATCCTAGTTAAGAGGATATGTGAGTACTGAGACTTACATTCTTGTGAGTGGTACCAGAATGGATGAACCGTGATACCAAATGGCCTTGGAAGGCTCTGTGCCAACAAATGTCTGGTGGTGATCTTGATACCCCTCGTGTCAAAGCCACCACTGTTACCCAATGCCTTTTTTGACAGAGCTGGGGGCCGTCGTCAGGCTAAATCTCTGATGTCGTTGATCAGATGAACCGCCGAGTAGAAGAGATAGAGAGGGATGAGTGGACAGCTATTAGGCCTGACCCTGAAGAGGGGTGATCATAGGGAGGCTGGGCATCCAGATGAAGACTTTTCCTTAGGTATGCGGGGATGATCAGCCACGTTATGGTTTCAGGACGACTGTTGTCTTGGGCCCGGGTAAGCTGCCTGTCGACAAAGGGGGGAAATGGACGCAGCCCAAGTGCCAACAGAGACGAGAGGCGTGACCGGGATTCGAACTCGTGAGAAGGCAAATGTGATGAGCCAGGTACCAGAGATGATTGACCAGTTGCCAAATGCAGACAGTTCGAGATCAATTGGGCTAGATCCAAGTGACAAGAAACATGAAAGTCGTCCGGATGTCGTTTGCTTGGTTGAGGTTTGTCGGCTCAGCAGATTTTTGTTGACCCGGCGCCGTCGTTCAGGTGGAAGCTGTCGGTGGGGTGGGAAGGGCGAAATACCCGGAGTCAACCGACCAGATGAAAGTCGTCAAACAGGCGGAGTCTGTCAACTTGGATGGACAGGCCAGCAACTGAAGGTCCGCCGGGACAGAGGGAAGCTGTCCGCTGCCTGCTGTGATCAAGTAGGCAGAAGGGCTCAAACAGCAGTGGATGGCGAGCTGGGGTGAGGTCATGAGACAATGAGAGGTAGCCCTAGCCTCGTGCATACAGTTGGAGGTCGACGACCAAGTTATGGCGAGAGGAAAGAAGTTGACCGTCAAGTGGTAGCTGATGAGATGAACGGAGGCCGTGTTCCGGCGGTTGGTGCGAAGGGGAGATGTGGCCAACTGAGTGGCAAAAGGTGAGATGCCTAGGTAGGGAGAGATTGTTTGCCGAGTGGCTGCTAGTGGGAAGAGTAAGAGTAGCTCTTCCGTCGCGATGGCAGCGGGTGAGAAGCACAAGGGTAGGTTCCTCCCAGCAGCTAGTGGGATCGGAGATGTGATGAAGCAGGTAGCGGGTGATGAGAGCAGAGAGAGAACTGTTCAAGTGGCAGCCGGTGAGTGGGGAAGAAGTGACCGGCCAGGTGGTAGGAGTTGAGTAGGTCCAAGGTCGTCTCTCAAGTGGTAGCAGTTGTAGGGGGAAGAGTTGACTGCCCAGGTAGAACCTGGTGAAAAAAAGAGAGGTAGTTGTGCCGTTGGCAGCCAGAGAGGTGGGAAGAAATGAATGGCCAAGTAGCGCCTGATGAGATGGAGAAGGTCACCAGCGAGGTGGAAGGTTTGAGCTGGCGGAAGTGGCTAAGTAGCAGAAGCTTTTGACGAAGTACGCAAGCCAGTTATGTTGATGTGATCGTGGTAGCTGCTGTTGAATGGTGCAGGATGCACGATGTTGGTGAGATATGGGGAGTGTGAGAGGTAGAAGCTATGGTGACTGTGGAAGGTAGAAGATGTGGTGAGTGTGGTGGAAAAGGTAGGAGTTATGGTGAGTGTGAAGGGCAGAAGGAAATGATGGAGGGCTATCGGATGCTACTTGGAAGCAAATTCTCACACATCCGGCAATTCTGTGGGTTTGGACAAGATGACTGTTGATAGAACGACAGAGCTATCTGCTTTGTATGACAAAATCGAGGCAGTTATGTGAAAGAATGCGGATCTTCGGTTCAATTTTTTTCAGACAAGGTCCCTGAGCCCGACAGAGCCTTCGTTCATGTATGCTAGCAAGTCCATAAGACCCCAAGAAGTAGCCTCCTTCACCACAGCTGTGTTTCCCACCAATCGAATGCTTTTTGATAGTTACAAGAGTTGCTCATGGATTAACAGAACAGCAAGTGAGACTGTTTGCTTTGTGCTCAGCCCGGGTTTCCAACCCTGTCCTTCACATTGTTTTTCCAATAAATGAATAGATGAAGACTGACTATTTGAGACATGAGCAGAGGTTCACACCCGTAGACAGACATCTGCATGGCGCGGATGGCACTCATCATCATTAAAAGCTTCTTGCCGCCATATATTCTTCCGACTGTTCTTGTTGCAATTATTGAGCAATTGTCAATTTCGCAACCAGAAGGTTGTGATTGTGACAACTCGGAGTCTTGGCTGGCGGACGTCCATATGATGGCTTGCAGCAAGCTTCATGACGAGCAGACTCCGTCTCGAGTGCTGCAGTATTGATGTTGTGGAATACAGCCTGGTCAATAAAATCACACTACCAGAGTTATTGGACAAGTCCTTGGTGAGCATGCCCAGTGTTTGTGCCTTGATGTGTGATGGCCCTGGTTCGATTCACCATCGCCGGCAAACCTTTGTGCCCCCTGAGCCCCTTTTTGGTGTTCGGAGCCGAGGTCGGCCGAGTGCCTAAGCAGGTGCCATTGTGCTCCGGAAGGGCGCGCTCCTCCACTCTGCACATGACATCAGATGGATAGGCTGCTGTCTTCGAGACCATGAGCCTACGGGTGAGCGGCTTCCATTTCTTGATCCATTTCATCTGCTGACTCCTAAGAGTCTCGCATTGAGCATCTCTCGAGATACAATTGATCAAAAAAGGATATGTCTGCCAAGTCGAGAAACTTTTACCCAGAACTGCGGAGGCAGGAAACTCCCACGGCGAGCGGGTCGAACGTGGTGAGCTACAGCTCAGACCTGGGCAATGGCAAGCCCATCTTGACCCTGATACACGGATATCCACAATCCTCGTTTATGTGAGTGACCGCGAGCAGCCAAACTTGCAGGCCCAGATTGCTGACCCAAGCTGCACGCAGCTGGCGTCACGTCATCCCAAAGCTCAGCCAAGAGGTATCCCTCTTTGTGCCGGAGCTTCCGGGCTACGGCATCAGCAGCCCGGCGGAGAGCAGTGCACCCAGGGACATCGGGGGTGCGCTCCTCGAGGCTCTCGGGTCTGTTTTCAAGCTCTCTGCGGAGGCTCCTCGGCGCCTCATCCTTGGCGGTCACGATCGCGGCGCACGTATCTGCCATCGCTTGGCTGTGTCGAAAGCCGACTTCCCGTTCGTCAAGGTCATCGGCGCAATCCTGATGGACATCGTCCCCACCAAAGTCCAATGGGACAACTTCTCGAACCCGGCCGTTGCAACGGGGTACTTCCACTGGCCACTGCTGGCCAATGTCGAGGTGGCTGTCCAGATGATCAAAGCGTACGGGGGATCGCAGTGGTGCCGAAATGGTCATCTCAGGCTGGCAGGAAGCAAAGAAGGCCTAGCCAAGATTCAGTCGGACGGCGCCGTAGAGATACATGCTGAGCTGTTTGATGAAGAAGAGACCCTGCGACATACTTGTGAGGACTATGCGGCCGGTGCTGCACCGGAGTACAAGAAACAGGAGGACGATCAGAAGGCAGGCGCAAAGATCGGTGTTCCGACCCTGGTAATGTTCTCCCAGAAGAATCTCGGTGCGAAAATGGATGTCGCGGAGATCTGGAAGGACTGGATCCAGCCTGGCGTCTGGTACGAACCGGTCGCACTGGGAGACGGGGTTGGGCACTACGTCCCGGAGGAAGGTCACGATGTTGTTTCGGAGAAGGTTCTCCAGTTCTTGAACCAGCACAGCTGAGGTATAATTCCTTGGCAGAATGTAGGCGTACATGAGGAGGGGCGAGGCCTGTTCATATGATAGAATCAATATCATAGAGTCCTGGAAAGACGCAACTTCTCACCGTAATATGAGCCTCTTTACCCATACTTAGGGCATGCTGCCCAGATGGAGTAAGCCCCTGCAGCTTCCCGCGACCTTTTGCTGTTGGCAGGTCAAATTTATCTCGATAATGTGTAAGTTCTGGCCGCACACCGAGGTGTCTCAGATGCGAGGGTCGAGAGGGTTGACGTCACTGGTGTCAGCCGTCGTCGCTGCCTAGCGGTGGGTAGTGTGCTCAGTGCTCAATGCTCCGTCCTCGGTGCTCACCCAAAACCTTCAACCCACGCCTGCTCAATCAAGCAATAGAGGGATCAAGTCGACCACATACGAAGTCAAGATGGCTGGATCCATTCAGCCAGTCAAAGTCGAGGGCAGATACTTCTTGTTGGATGGCAAACGCGTGGGTGTCCTCTCCCATGGGGAGCTGTTCTGTATGCGCTGATCAACCTGTTAACCTCACATGCGGGTCGCAGTTCCTCGTGAAGGGGATTGTGTACCAGGATCACAGAAGGACCGGACCCTCGAGAAGTGACCCCCTCGCTGATGATGGAATCGAGGACTTGCGGAGAGACCTGGAAACTTTCAAGGAGCTAGGGCTGAACACCCTCTTCGTTTGTAAGTGATGACTGGGTCGGAAGCACGGCCACGTCTCCAAGATACGACGACAAAAAGTTGACATCAAAAAGTCCAGGTCGATCCTACGAAAAGTCATGATGCAGTTATGAAACTCCTCGAGGACGCTGGCATCTATGTTTTTGTTGTAAGACCGACCTGAAGAAAAGCTCACCCGTTTTTTACCTACATATGTGCGAGAAGCTGATCTCTGTGAACCTAGGGCCTGTCCACCCCGAAGTTCTGCATCAACAGGATGGCACCGCCCGAATCGTACAATCCAGAGCTGCTGGAACACTGCTTCTCCACTATTGACTGCATGGCAGCCTACCCAAACACCCTGGGCGTGCTGGTCGCAAACGAAGTCATCAACAGTCACGCATCAACTGCCGCAGCGCCTGTCATTCGGGCAGTCACAAGGGACATCAAGAGATACATGGCCCTGGCTCGGGAGATGTCCGAACAGCGAGTCCTACCTGTGGGCTACAGTGCTGCAGATGTCGTGATGTTCACTAGATCAACTTTCGACTACCTTACTGCTGGATCTAGGGACGAATCTATTGATTTCTATTGCGTAAGTCACCAACATATGTCCCCCAAGTGCTTCTCACTACTGATCTATTACCAGTTCAATAACTATTCCTGGGCTGGAAGAAACTCGTCCATGCAAATATCTGGTTATAACCACCTGGCAAGTACTCTGAGTCTCCGAGATTATGACTTAGTGTTATAGCTCCCCATTTCTGAGTCGGTCATTGACGGTCTTTTCCGTTGTGCAGGTCCACAGGTTTTCCGATACAGATATCCCCATTTTCTTTTCCGAATACGGTGCCAATACTGTCACGCCCCGCGTGTTTCATGAGACTACAGCCATCTACTCCCAAGAGATGACACACGTCTTTTCCGGTGGCTGTGTGTACGAGTTCTACCTGGGTCCAAACAGGTACGGTATTGTCGAGTTAACGCAGCTCCCTGACGAGACCAAGACATTGCGCAAGACTGCCGAGTTCAAAACCCTCAAAAAGAGGCTCCTGGGCTGCACCGAGCAGCCCCTCACTTATGAGCTGTCAGCGACAGACCAGGCCAACGTCGAGCCGCGTCCATTTCCGATTCCTTCGAACGCCTGGAAAGCAACTAGCGAGCTCCCTCCTAGCCCCGTTGACTGGGAGGATGTGCGTTCGCAGCTGGATCTGAGCTCGTGGGTCGTTCTCGGAAATGACATGCAGAGAGGAGGAACTGTGCCCAGGCGGGATGATGATTTCAACCTAAGGATCCAAGTTGGATTGGATCTCAGGATTAAGTGATTTCCGGCTGAGATGCAATTTCCCTTACGCTTCGCACGACAGAAACTGAGCATCTGCCCTTGTAAACAACCTAGGTAGCTCCCTAGAATTTGACACAATAAGAAACCAGCGTTGTGTATTTCTTTAAACATGAATTTGTCAAGTTTTAAATGAAGCTAATTCATCTCGCCGTTAATGGCTTCGAACTTGGAATTTGTGCTTGAAACCGCCTGTAACCACCCCTGCCGTGTTGACGATATTGGGTTGATGAAAACCTGCTAGTTGTTGACGTATTTCTTCTGTGCCAATATCCAGCTTTTGAAGAATTTCCATGACCGCTGAATAGAGAATGTCAATATTGCCGTCTTCCACCTTTACTGCAATCCCGATGGCGTTTCGTTTGAGGCCATATTGTGATGAACTGCCCACCGGAGCACGAACAGCGATGCCATAGCAGCCATCAGCCCCTAATTTTCCAACAAGTGCCCCTCTATATGCTCTCATCAAAGCTGTGCAGAAGCGCCCGCTCCCTCCTACCATGTCCGGATACGCGGACATTGACTCGTGGATGCGAGCCGGGTGGTGTTTCCTTCTATGCGATACCATTCCCGAACGAGAACTCTCTTGGCGAGTCAACTCTTCAGCCTGCCCATCATTGGCTTCAGCAAGCCTCGCGTACATCAAGGCCAGATTGCGCAGGGGCATTGCGGGAGCCGGAAGGTTGCACCCATCTACAGCCCACTGAACTTTGTCTTCGGACAAACCGCTCATCTCTTCGACGGCCTGCTTCACACGGAGCTGCATGGGATGGCAGGCTTCATGGTATCCAGGGACTGTGCTACCGACACAGATCGCCCCTGCCATCATCCCAGCGTGTTTGCCCGAGCAATTGTTGCATATGCCCGTCGGTGCGTAACATTTCTCATTCCAGGCGCGGTTCACTTCTGCTGAGAGTGCCGGATGACCACCGCACGCCAGGTCCTCTTCCTTCGCCCCAGCTTTCTCCAGCATTTCCTGTGCTCTGGAAATATGCCGGGGCTCGCTGCTGTGCGACGCGCACATGAGTGCGATGTCCGCATCGTCGAAATGGAATCGATCAGCAGCACCGGTCTCCAGGATGGCCAGGGCTTGAACGGGTTTCGCTGCTGAGCGTGCGAGCGTCACCCTATCTGGGTCACCAACGGCATAGTGAAGCTTTCCTTCTGGGTCAACGATGGCGGCGTGGATGCGATGTTTGTTCTCGACGATTCCGCCTCGATCGGTTATCACTACATCCTCGCTATTGGCTTGCAGGATATGGTTGACCGTGGTTGGCGTCGCGCTGTCTTGCGACTTCGGTTCCATGCGATTCAGAGTCATGGCTGTTGAAGCCGCCGGATGTTCTTGATGGGATGAAGACTCTGTGTTGGAGAAACGAGTTGGAGAAGACAGATAAGCCAATTCAAATTGTCAACTTATAATAGCAACAGTAATGTCTCAGGTTTGGACAAAAATGGCTACAAGAAAAGAATTCAAGCAAATTCTCAGGGCATCAGCCATTGTGCGCGTTTGCGCACAGGTCGAGGCCTGAGCTAGAACGACTGTGGAGAATTTTGGAGATTTAGGTGGAGCGGAACAAGGGTTCTTTTGAATTCAGTGTCCGATGAGTCTTCGACTTCAATTCGAGCCCCCGATTCTAGTCCTCCTGTCCTCAAGACTCTGCCCCCTGCTGGTCTTGGCGAGCTTCATAGTTTTGACTTTCCGTTTGGCTGGTAAGTCTTACAGATTGATATGTGTCATCGCGGGGCATGCCGGGTGACAGGGCGAGGTCGGAGTGGTGAAGCATAGACAATGGTAGAAGGTCGTGATGACGGTGCTGAGCTCACCACAGACTCAGCATAGATCGATGACATTGTTGGTTGTCTTGTCAGGAAAGCTCGAGGTGGAGGAGGTAGCGGATCTTCAGGCCCTGCTAGCTTCTCGCGCAGCTGCTGCAGCGTCGGGTTCGTTTGGACAAGTGTTCCCCTAGAGGACGGCGGCGGTGCGGTTGCCGCTGAATTACGAAGGTTTATTTCCTGATGGGAAGGGAGTTCCGGGAGCCAATTAGGGCCCTCGAGGCTCTCACGAACTAGTACACGGTCTGGGGTCCGCTGGACTGGCGCCTGCTCGTCGATGTCGAGCTTGTCGACTGGCACTGAAGCCGTATCTTTCTCTCCGGATCCTCGGTTATGTTTTTTTCCTCCGAGAAGCCCCGCTCGACGGCCAATTTTCTGTAAGAAGTTTTCATCCGCTCTAGTCATGTTTTTGCTCCCATGGGCTTTGATACGGCATGCTATTCGTCGTTTTCTCCGAAACCACAGTAAAGATGCACCACCGATAACGACCAATACGATCACTAGACATTCATGTCAATAACAAGACCTCATACGTGAGAGAAGACCAAGGGCTCGTCAGCCAGTCATACCAAATACCTGTAGGGTTATTGCCGTTGTCATTGGGCTCATCTGAGATTCTATACCATTGACATCGCCTGAGGCGTCATCGTTGGCCTTTGTTTGCAGGTCCGCGCTCAGAGGCTCTTGGGTGAGACCGCTGGGGCTCGTGGTCGCGTTTCTCGTGCTTATATCTGACTCCTCTTTGGGGAGAAAGTCGCTTGAGGTAGGTGTCGTCAGCACGGCGGCCGGTGAAAGAGGCATGAGAGGTGTCATTGTGTTCCTCGAATGTCCCTTGCGGCTTGCCCTCGGCAAACCCTGGGAACAGAGTGCACTTCGAGGCTTTCACAGAGCAGAATCCCAAGCGTCAGGCTAGGCGAGAAGGAGAGGTGGGAAAGAGTGACGTGGGAAGGCCTCACGTCTTAGTTTCATACCCCGCCTCACGAGTATATTGTCCGACCTCAGGGTAGCCTGATTCAGCTGAGCATCCAGACCTGTGTCCCCGCAACCTGTGGACGGAAGGTAACGGCAACACGTGGCTGTGCGAAGTGGATCTGGATCTCGGTAGACATATCTGCTGATCGGCGGACATACATATACCCAAGTCTAGATGCTTAAACCCGTCGTCTGTATAATGCGAAGGCCGTTTGCGTTTCCGCTTTTGGGCGAAGCTTCGTCTTGACAGCGCGGGTTTCAGCGTCATGATCTGCCAAGCCTTGTCGGTTCGAGCCTATTGCAGGCCATCCCGCCCGTCCCAAGTCCTTGGATGCCGCGAAAGTGTAATCGACCTGGGTTCGTTTGCTGGATGAACCTTGGTCCATGAGTAAGTGAGCAGTTTCATAACCCTTGGCTGTTGCAGCTGGCATGTGTCTACAAATCGCAAACGGGCCGGCGGGATCGAAGGCAGATAATACCAAGACCCTTCACCTTAGGCGCAAAAAATGTCTAAAATTGGTAATTGAGAAGTGGTCACTCTCGCGAAACCTGCCAACATTGACACAAAACTGTTGGCGAACTTGGAAGCAGTAAGTGTACTTGGTTTTCTTGTCATCATGTATGAATGTTGACCGAGCGTCGATCGTTTTGTTTCGATTCACGGTTCTCATGGTGCCGGGTAGCCACTAGACTTAAACGAGAACTTCAGAGCTATTAGAGTCCTATTTCAAGATACTGCAAAAAGTACACAAGGGACAACATGTACAGACCTTGCTCCTACTTTTCCGGTCGCCCTCACGTGCTCTGTTTTCTTGCCCGGAGACAACACATCTCGACTCCCGCCAATGGGTTTCAGTACTCAAAAGTCTTCCTCAAGTCGCCTAGGTCTGTCCTGTACCGGAATGTCTATTCCAACTTTCCTATCGCAAACTCGGGAGCTGAATCAGTCACTTCAATCGATATCTTGCCACATGTACACTCTGCGCTGTAAAGAAGCCCGTACAAGTCAGACCAGTCCTCTTCGATTATTTAAACAGCAGGCCCGCCGCCGGTATGCAATGGAGTGCTTTGACTTAGATGGACTCAACAATTGACCCATACTTTGGGAGTATTGACCACAATCCAACTTTGAATGACTGCCATTGCTCCCAGCTTCAAAGTGTAACTTATTACGTCCTTGATGGAATGACTGGTTGTGAGTCTACTTGACTATCAACTCTGTGACTTCACCACAGGAACTTGCCGAGCAAAATGGGCAGAACGGGTAAAATCTAGACACTTGCAGAACGTGCAGATTGCTGTCAGGGACAATACTCGGTTGCGTAAGCCGGATAGGGCTTTCAAGCACGTAAGCAGACGCTCTGTTGCTCAGCAGAGTACCAAGTAATCTAGTGATAGCTTACACGCGAGTCCCCAGATCTGGATCTAGGGGGGTTACAAGAAGGTGTGAATAAGCTTTGAATACCTTCTGGAAGGGGACAGGATCGGCGCCAGTGCAGCCAACGTGATGTGCATTTGGTCGCGTGCACCGGATATGAGATGCCCAATTGTCGACACTTGCATTATCTAGTGGTCATCACCGTGACCACCACCACCTTCGCGAGATGTTGGTCTGCCTGTACAGTCATAGATAAGTGGACCACAGATGAACACGGCCCCCCTATCACGATATCTCGGTGCAGGATTGCTACGTTGTCGTAATCCCCACTATTGGCCGTTCTGCCTTACCGAATGGGGCAGGTCTCGGGTCTCGCTGGACGGCCAGTGGGTGCCAGGCCGAGGCAATACGAACGAACAACAGAACAAGTCGGGAATTGCAGACACTACATATTGTCTGGTTGTTCACGCAAGAAGTAAGAACTATATGTATACGCTTCACCTACGCTTCAAGACGACCCTTTATACTATACTCAAATTGTTGAGTCGCATGAGTGGTTCGCAGCAAGATGTGGCCCAAGGCGCTATCTGCGTCCCGAAGGGGTCGCAGGTCTTGGGACAATCCTCCGTAAGCATGATTGGGGCCGGCTCCATCCAGGGCGCTGCAGTAGTGTTCGCCAAGCTTTTGTGGTGCATCGAGTCATATCAGAGGCTCGCATTCAACATATATTACCCCATCTTGGCGGTCCAAGTGACTGCCTCATTCAGCTACTGTGAACCACTCACCTTCGAGTTGAGCCCCCATGTACCGGGTGCCAAGATAATAGTCCCAGGAACTGGTGCGAGCAGCAACGGGCTCACCTCCAAATGGGAAGTTGGATATGGTATTTCGTGCAGGCCATTGGAGCCCCATGCTCTGCGCGGACGTCGGCTGGCTGACCACGACGAATCCTTATAAGAATTGAAGCTCCCGTGGCCGGTGGACGTGAGGAAAATGTTGGCTCGGTAGCATCTTCAGCGTAGTTCCTAGTCGCCATGCAGTCACTCGTTCTCCTCGGCCTGTTGGGCAGCTCTGCCCTCGCACATCCCGCTGTCCAAAGCGCCAACAAGAAGCCGTGGAAGCCATCGCTGTCCAAGAGATTGGTTGACCTCGACCAATTTCGCCCGGGCACCGTAGCAAGCTACATCAACGCGACTGAGACCAACTCCAGCCCGGACACGAAGCTGATCAAGCGCGATGACTACGTTGCTACCGCCACCGCACTCGTGAAGTCCAAGGCTCCTGATGCCGAGTTCCGTGTCTATGACAGCTACGTCGGCGCAAACGGCATTGGTCACGTCTACTTCCGGCAGACAATTTTCGGAATCGATGTTGACAACACGGACTTCAACGTGAACGTGAGTACTATATCTGTCGTGTAACGAGAGTTTTAAAGCCTATCGCTAAGACACTACTAGATCGCTAAAGATGGCTCAATCTTTTCCCACGGTAGCAGCTTCTACACCGGGGCCCTGCCAGAGAGCAGCCCTTTGAAGAAGCGTGCTTTCAAGGACCCAGTTGCTGCTCTCAACGCCGCCAACTCTATCCTTCAGCTTGACGTCAAGACTGAGGGCGCGACTGCTCAAGCCAAGGATGGAGTTGAGACGTACAGCATTGCTGGTACTTCGGGAGCCGAGTCTGACCCAGAGGCTCGTCTTCTGTACTATGTCAAGGACGACGGTACTCTGGCGTTGACTTGGAGAGTCGAGACTGATATCTCGCATGACTGGCTGCTGTCGTATGTGGACGCCGAAACGACTGAAAAGGTCCTCGGTGTCGTAAACTACGTTGCTCAGCACAACAATGAGAAACTGGTTCCCAAGCAGGCCGACATCAGCGCCACGTACCTTGTCTAGTAAGCTTTCTCACGTCCACTTTATGAGCCAGAGCTGACCTGATCATAGTCCCTGGGGTGTCAACGACCCAGACGAGGGCTCCCGCGTGGTTGTCAAGGATCCTTGGGTCCTCAAAGACTCGCCGTACACTTGGCATAACGATGGTTCCAAGACATATGACACGACCTGGGGAAACAACGCTGCCGCACAAGCTAACCCCACCGGTGCTACGTGCGACACCTGCTACACGGATGACTATCGCCCAGAGTCTGCCACATTCGACTTTGAGTACGATTATTCACCAGCCTTGACCGACCCTACGACCTACTGTACGTATGCCGCCATCATGTCTTTTTGAAATGCCAGGCCTTTTGGGCATTGTGCTTAACCGAGGCTGGCCTGAATATGACTATGGGCGGCTAACATTCTACAGACAACGCATCGGTCACCCAGCTGTTTTACACGACGAACACATACCATGACCTTCTCTACGAGCTCGGCTTCACCGAAGCTACCTACAACTTCCAGGCCAACAACGCCGCCAAGGGCGGCAAGGGCAGCGACTTTGCCATCGTCAATGCCCAAGACGGCGCCGGCACGAACAATGCCGACTTCACCACGCCGGCTGACGGCAAGCCCGGGCGGATGCGCATGTACCTGTGGACCGAGAGCACCCCAGTCCGCGACTGCACCTTTGAGGCCGGCGTCGTCATCCACGAGTATACCCACGGCGTGTCCAACCGCCTGACCGGCGGCGGCACCAACACCAGGTGTCTGACCGGTGTCGAGTCCGGTGGCATGGGCGAGGGCTGGGGCGACTTCATGGCCACCGCCATCCGGCTCAAGGAGGGCGACACGAGGGCGACTGACTACTCTATGGGCGCGTGGGTCTACAACAACCCCGCCGGCATCAGGGCGTACCTCTTCAGCACCAGTCTGACGACGAACCCCTACACCTACGCGAGCGTCAACGGCAAGACCGAGGTCCACAGCGTCGGCACCATCTGGACCACGATCCTCTACGAGGTCCTCTGGAACCTGATCGACAAACACGGCAGCAACCCGGCCGCCAAGCCGACTTTCGACAGCAACGGAGTGCCCACCGACGGGCGATACCTCGCCATGAAGCTCGTCATCGACGGCATGTCTCTGTAAGTCAACCACCTGGGTCTCTGGTACGCACCTCCTAGACAAATAGCTAATATCCTATCGCAGTCAACCTTGCAACCCGACCTTTGTCTCGGCCCGCGACGCCATCATCGATGCTGACCTGGCCCTGACCGGTGGCGCGAACGCCTGTGAGCTGTGGACCGGATTCGCTAAGCGAGGTCTGGGCCAGGGCGCTGTGTACAACTCCTCAAGGAGGACTGAGAGCTTTGTCGTCCCTAGCGGCGTCTGCTAGCGTTACATGTATAAATTTAGAACTTAATGAGATCTAGCACTGGGTATTATTGGCATGCTACTATGCCGACCCATCAGGTTAATATTAGTACCATTGATACAAAAGGATTCATGTCCATATTTTGCAAGGAACATGACCTGTACATAGGCTTGTGTATGCCCCGGCCACCATGAGGTCACTGATGCCCTGTATTGTCATTTCATGAGAGTCAGGTACACTGAATATTTGATCATGGTGAACGCCACAAATTATCAAGGGTAGGAGGTGAATTTGTTCGTGATGCGAGTGACCGAAACCCACACCAAGACCAACATGGGAACTGCGCATAATACCCCGGTGCCGTTCCTTTCTTGGTAGAAACAGTATGATGCTTATTGTGTCACAATCAAGACGCCCACCCACGTGATAGGTGAGATGTGAGATTCTCGACGCAAGATGTGTAAGCGCCCGATGCTGTCTGACCACCCAAAAGCTATAAAAGGTTATCAGTTAGATTTTTACATGCAAGTAACATTCCATATGCACTTTATCTCTATTATCCGCAAGCGGCTCGCATTAAATATATCAGACCACTCTTGCCACACCATTAAGTACTGCAGCATCGATAATATGGCTGTTACAAATAGAGTTGACTACGACCTCGAGGTCTTGGACCGCCCGGGGTTAACACAATCCGCGGAGGAAATTTCTCTGCTGCGATCACAGCTCTGTCAGTTGGGCCAGCTGTGTTTCGACCCTCTTCCGAATTATCAAGTTTTCGAACAAGCGTCTGGTACTTCTTTCGATGATAAGATAATCGTGTTGGCCAAGCAAGATGATGAAGTGATCGCTTTCCTTTCGGCCGTGGTGCTCCCGATCTCCGGCTTGAAAGACCCGGTTGTGCACACAGGCTTGACGGTCATCCACCCCAGCCACAGGAAGTCTGGTGTCATTCACAGTCTTTTTGCGGCATTCTTCTTACATCTCTTCTCTATATACCCCAAAGGCCTGTGGCTCAGTACACTGTCTGGAATCGTCACATCCCTGGGACACATCGCCACATACACTAGCGACGTTTTCCCCTCACCTCAATGGAACGAGAAACACCCTACAGAACAGCCTTCCGATACTCACCTCCACATTGCCAGGCAGATCAACACAGAGCACCGCCAAAGAATGCTCATTGCACCCGAGACATACTTCGACGAGAGTGCCTTCGTGTTCCGTGCACCGAGGCACAGATTAAATGGCAGCTCGTCGGTTGACAACGCCAGTGTCTTGAAACAAGATCACCGCAACCTGACCTTGACACGCTTTTATCGAGACTTGTTGCGAGATTCAGGGGACGAAGTGCTCCAGGTCTCTTATTTCGACCCCGAATTCACCTTTCGTAGAGGCGCAAGTGTTTTGGCAAAGGTAAGTATAATAGTCTCCCGCTTCGCGAGACCGCCACGACTGACAGACACAGCTCTGAGCGTGGTGCAGTGCAGATGGAGGCGTTTCGGAGTTTTACATTGCCTCAGACCAGACCCCCGGGTTGAAGATCAAATTTCTCGCCCAGCGGCAAGCGAGTCTAATCACGCGCCAAATATTGGACTGGTCACGACCGGCCAGGAACTAAGATCTTGATGACCATGCAATGAAGTACAAAAGTCTACGCAGCTTTTAGCTGTGTACCTTTGCTAAGACGCCAAGGGCTCCTCTCGGACCCAGTGGAGGTATTACATGTACTATCAATAAAAGTATCAAATTAGGTATTAATACTGTTTGCATTACAATGTATCTAATTATCATCTTGGTGGAGAGGGAATTTTGGTACATCTCGCGGAATCCGCATTCTATGGACCCATGCATACTCCAAAGACCAGTCGCCGTCTAACTTACTTGCACATATATACCTTGACTCCTTGCCCACACAATAGCCTGCGTGCTGAGCGAATCTACCTGTCCAAGCTCTGCGCCTCGCACATCTTTTTATACATCTTACCCAGGCCCAATAATTCGTCATGAGTTCCCTTCTCCACAATCTTGCCATCATAAAAGACACATATCACGTCTGCATCCCGAATGGTGCTGAGGCGATGAGCTACCGCGATGGTGATGCGGTCCCGCGCCGCCGAGGCCTCGGCCAGCGCCCTCTGCACCATCTTCTCGGACTCGGTGTCGAGCGCCGACGTGGCCTCATCGAGAAGGATAACGTTGGGGTCGCGGATGAGCGCCCTTGCTATCGCGAGGCGCTGGCGCTGGCCGCCCGAGAGCTGCGACCCGCTGGCGCCGCACGGGGTGTTGAGCCCTTCCGGTAGGGAGATCACAAAGTCCCACGCGTTCGCGGCCCGCAGGGCGGCCTCCACCATGCCCTCGCTCGGGAGCGCCTCGTCCTCGCCGAGCTGTTCGAAGCCGAGCTGGACGTTCTCCCGGACTGTCCCTTGGTACAGCGTTGGCTCCTGCTGTACCAGGGCGATGTTCTGGCGGTACAGGCGGGGATTGAGAGAGGTCAATGGCTCCGCGTCTATGTTGATGGTGCCCGCCGTTGCGTCGTAGTACCTCTCGAGCACTGAGTAATTGCTTGTCAGAAAATTTCCCACACGCTGAGTAGTTAGGAGGTTTGGAGTCTACTCACTGGCTATCATTGTGCTTTTGCCGCAGCCAGAGGCACCGACAAAAGCGACGAACTGTCCTCGCTCGATCTTGGTATCAATTCCTCGCAGAACCTGATGTCCAGGCCGGAGAGGGTAGGTGAACTTGACTCTATCAAATTCGATCTCTTGAATGTCACGGCTCGGTCCGTGCTGGGCATTTTCTGGCGTCTCGACGATTGCCGGTTGTAGACGAGTAAGCCAGAAATAGTAGTTTGCTGCGCTTGTTCCCTTGGTAATGCCTGCGAAATCATCAGCCATGGCCTCTTGAAAGATATCGTTATGCTCACTTGTCGTATACGCAAACATTTGCGATGCGTTCTGTCCGGCAAAAAAGACGCCCATGAACGACACGAAGAATTGATAGAACGTCACACTGCCCTCAGAGACCAATTTGCAACCGTACCAGAAGCCCAGTGCCAGGATAAAGTACTCGATAGCCTGTGTAAACGAAAACCAGAACATCATGTGGAACAGGGGAAGCATAGACTGGCGAACAGCATGGTCAAGCTCATTCGTGTACCGCTCTAGCACCGAGTGCTCGATCGCCAAGCTCGAGACCGTGCGGATAGCTGTGACGGCCTCCGAGGCAACTGAAGCACTTTGAGAGAACCGCTTCGAGTTACCATCGTCCATCCTGGTCTCGAGTCGAATCCGAGCATAGCCAGCAACGAGTAATGGTGGAATCCCAGCGAAGACGCCCACGAGGCCGAGCCTCCACGACACGACGATTGCCAGGATACTGGAAGCGGTGACACTAATCATGGTAATGAGAACGAGTGCGATGTTGAACCCCATGAGTTCGAGGATGGCCTGGGTGTAGGAATCGAGGCGTCCGGTCATGGCGCCCACAGTGTTCTCGGCTCTGTCGAAGAATTGGACGTCTTGGCGAAGCATGGAGTCCAGCATGTTCTTCCTGAACTTTTGGTTCATTGTTTGTGCAATGATGTTGGTCAGCCAGCCCAGTGAGAAATATACAACCAAGCAACCAATACCGAGCACGAAGAACATGAGAGCCAGGAAGTTGCCGCGTCTTCGCATCTCGTCCAACGGCAGCTGAAAGATGTCCATCACTCCGCCCAACAGCACTGCCTGTCCTGGGAAAACACCACCTACCGAGTGGTCAGTAACCTCATATGCTTGATCGGGGATGGATTTACTCACTTGCTGCAATGCAGAGCAGAATAACTGGCAAGTAAATCTTACTTAGCTCAGGGGTCTCTCGCATCATTTGCAGTACTGTCCCAACCAGGCCGTACTGCTTGAAATTTTCATAGTTGTCACGGTCACCGAGGCGTTGAAGGTGCAACCGGTCGGATGTTGCGTAACGCGTTAGGGAGCGAGAGAGCTCGATCTCTGACTGTTGATCTTTCTTGGCTTCCTCTTCCTCATCATCAGAGGTCGAACTCGAGTCCGCGACGTCGGCAGCTGCGCTAGAGGAGAGGGTCTGCGCCTGAACGAGGCGCGCGTATGCGCCGTTGGCAGCCAGGAGCGAGTTGTGAGTGCCTTGTTCGAGAATGCGCCCCTTGGCCATGACGACGATGTTGTCCGCTTCTCTGATAGTCGCGAGCTTGTGCGCGATGACGATGGTGGTGCGATCTTTGGAGACATTGTCCAGTGCCTTTTGCACGATGCCCTCAGCATGCGGGTCCAGGGCGCTCGTGGCTTCGTCAAGGAGCAAGACCTTGGGCTCGGATATGATGCTTCTCGCGATGGCTAATCTTTGCTTCTGACCGCCGCTCAGTAGGCCGCCGCGCTCGCCAATGCGCGTGTTGTAGCCTTCGGGTAGCTTTGAGATAAAGTCGTGAGCAAAGGCGAAGTCAGCAGCTTGCTCAGCCCTTTTCTGTTGCTCTTCGACAGTTGCATGTTCCCATTGTGTCCCGACCAAGCCATTGGCTATGTTCTCGAAGACCGTTCCGTTGAAGAGGACTGGCTCTTGCTGGACGAGGCGCACGTTGGTTCGGAGCCAGTTGAGATTGAGTGTGTCGACTGCCCGGCCATCTAGCTCGATGGTTCCCGCACGAGGCTTGTACCACCTTTCGAGTAAGCCTATAATGGTGGACTTCCCTGACCCGCTGGCTCCCTACGGCACATATCAGTGTCTTTGCTCTTACGTCTGACCCAAAAATACTTACCACAAGAGCAGTAACTTTGCCGGCTGGGACGTGCAACGAAAAGTCCTCGAGGACTGTCACACCTGGCCTCGTAGGGTACTCGAAGCCAATATTCTTGATGTCAATGACTCCGTCAGTCTGACTAGGCCGTTCGCCTCCTTCTTCGAAAGGATTGATCTGAGAGGTTCGATCGATGAGGGTGAACAATTGTGCAGCGGCGGACCCAGCTCGTTGGAACGACACTGTGTAGGGAGCGATGATTGTGATGTTCAGAGTTGCGATGACGACCGAGAGAAGCACCCTATTCGTCCGTCAGCCACTATTATTGCTCGAAAGCTTCTTGGTGGACCAAACACACGTGAATACGGTTCCTAAAGAATCCACCTCCCCGTTGATAAACATCTTGACGCCTTGCCAATAGGCCAGACCCATCCCAGCTGGTGCGTGTCAGTTCATTGCTACCAAGCCTTAAGTAGTGCATTCTGGTGGAAGGATGGAGGCGGCAATTACCATATATCACAAAATACTCAATACTGAAAAGGGCACCATAAAGAGGGCTCTTCTTATCGCCAAGGCTCCTTGCGTGCCCGACGTACGTCGCATACCGGGCCACGAGCCTTTGTCGAAGGCTGAAAGCGTGTACGGTCCTCGCTGTGGAGAGAACGCTCTCGGCATATGCGCCTGCTTTGCCATAGACATCCAACATCTGGCCTTCAATCTTGGCCTCGATCGTGGCGACAATTCCCATCAAAATGATAAGAGTAGGCGCGATGCAGATGAGTATCAGCGTAAGTTTCCACTGGCTGACGAAAGCTATGATGAAAGCAGCCACAAAAGTTGCCGCCGACTGGAACGTCATAGCGAGTTTTTCGGCAATACCAGACTGAATTAAATTGCCGTTCGATGTTGCTTGCATGGAGATTGAACCAGCAGTGCCTTGGTCGTAGAAGGCAACCTCCTGGCTAAGTGCTGATTTCAGATATGCTCGTCTGATGTTGCGTACGATGTGGTAGGCACAATAATTTGACAGGGTCGTGTATGCATAGGCCAGGAATAGACGGGCAATTCCGATATACACAAAATATAAGCAGTATGTCGAGACATCGCTCAAGAACTTTTCATTCGAGATTCTGCCCGCCACGTAGTCGGTCAAGATGCCGACGAAATTGCCCATCACGAGGTTGACCAGGGCCAAGCCCGTTCCTGAACCGAGGGCGGCGACGAAAGCTGCTGCCGCCAGGACGACATGTTTTGGCTCTGCGTAGGTGAATATTCGCGTATATGCTTTGCCAGCCGTCACTGTCAGCACCTGGTCGTCACCTGGTGCCGCAGAATGATCTGCAGGATCCACCGGCGATTTTGATGCTGTGGTCTGGGCATGTTTCTCTTCTGTGGCTGATGAAGGCTCGTTTGCCATTGTTGAAGACTGAGGGGTGAGAGTCAAATGTCAAAGACGAAGGCCCCGAAAAAGGGGAAGGGCTACAAAGGTCCGTGATCAATATCAGCACTTATTGTTGTGTGCAGTGCGGCTTGAGTCTTGATCAGAAATGCATGTGCGTGGCGACAATTAAGAAAAGGAGATGGTACCATATAGCTGGGGTTGAGCATTCAAAGGACCCCTAATGAATGAATTGCATGTGGGCCAACTTCTATCCGGATTATATCCACCGAGATCTGCCACGAAAGCCAAGCTTCACCTTCCATCACTTCTTTTGGTGGACTCGTTCGCAAATCGTGGCTGTAAGCCAAGAGTACGTGTATCCAGGAGCCCTCGGCCTCCGAGCCGAATGCCTATGATGCCTATGCGAACGGACCACTGACGCCGCTGACTAAACTGTCGGATTCGGAGCTCGCACCCCTCGGGCTGCGAGTGTCAGGTCCGCCGGAGACGACGCTCGGTGTTCTTCTTGTTCTTTTCTCCCGTACGCCGCATGCACGCTTTCCTGGAGGATGCTGCTCTTTTTTGCCGTTCCAAGGACCCTCGGAAGAACCCTGGTTGCAACGGAGCGAGTGGATTTGCCTACAGATTGGCGGACCAGTGGGACGATCAGCCCTATACCGATACCGACGAGCACTGTCAGGCTACCCGACGATATTGGCGGAGCCGGAGACGCCCCGCTGCTGGCGATCAGACACCCAAGGCGGTCCCAATGGGTCTGGAAAAAGACAACTCGGACGGCGATGCCGACATGCAAGGCGGCGTCGTGCAGAGTGATGTGGCCGCCGAAGACCCGGGCCGGGAGGGAAGGAAGCGAGCGGTAGGTATTTATTTGATTACACACATGGGTGCTTTTTGTCCCAGATCCTTTCCAACAGCACCCACTTTGACTGCTGCCGATGTGTTACATACATTCCATTCCACTTGCAGTCGTGGCCTCAAGCTAACAATCATGTCTCACCATAGTGTGAACCATGCCGCTCACGCAAGGTAATTCTTCAACATGCCATCCACGTATCCAGGGCTGCATACATATGTATACGCCAGCCTTCCGCTCGCCGGATCTTGGACTGACATAGCACTTGGCGTGGTAGGTTGGATGTGATAGGGGCCAGCCATGCTCCACTTGCGTCCGCTCTCAGGTGACTTGTACCTATGCAGCCTCCCAGAGCAAGCGCCCGAAACGGCAACGAGTCCTTATATCCCCCCAATAGTAAGATCGACCTTACTAGCGGTGCATCAGCACACCTCAATCGTCCAATCTACATTCCGCTGACGAAACATGCGGTCTACAGCGAGAGGAAAATCGATCGCATTGAAGAGAGGCTCACAAGCTTGGTTGGCTTACTCGAGAACTTGAAGGTGGATTCGCCTTCCCAAAGTTCCGACAACCAGGCGGCCATCCCCTTACGGCACATTCGTGAGCAGACTACCGGCGTCCATAACACGCCCAGCAACTCTGCTCCTACTCCAGCATCTGTGCCGGCTTCTACTTCGGGTTACAGTTATGTAGCACCGCCTACGACGCACACCGACACCTCCGATCCTGCTTTTGTTGGAGAGTCGTCCATGGCGGCTCAGTATGACTTTGCCAATAATTTCCTAGAGCATGTCTTTCGTGCTGCGCCACTACAGGACTTCCGGCTCGAGATGGATGAGACTCTGGGTGCACTTCGTGCCCTAGTTCAAGCCCGAAAGGCACAGAATGATGTCCGGGAGGCCGTCTTTCCCCACGCCAGAACCTCTTTACCTGCCCAGCCCATTGAGCGCACGTTGCCTAATTCTACTCTAGCCATGGCCAGCCTGAGAATTGCAAAAGGTAAGTCTTCCACGTTCGGGAGGGCAAGGCTCATTAAGAGCCTGGCTAATCAACATCAACCTAGACAATCCCCGCGTGGGTTATCTGTGGCTGTGCAATATCATGTCGATCGATAGCTTCACAGATCGTTCCCTGAGAGTGCTGTTTTCTTCCGAGTCCTCGGAGGCAGACTACATTATTGTCAGCATCGGCTTTTACTGGCTTTTCTTCATCCTTAGCATCGCAAGCCCCGATCAGGATCTTGGAAGTCATATCAGCCGGGAAGACTTGGTCAAAGAAGGCCGTCTCTGCCGTGAGAACTTAGAGACCAGTCTCTCGACTATGCCTTTCCTTTTCCCAGGTGACGAAGATCATATAGAAGCTCTTATCATGGCGGTAAGTGACCGCTCCCGACTCCCGATCTCTTGGGTGGGCCATCTGCTAAGGAAGCACACATCTCTAGTCATTCTACGCTATTGATAACTCCAAGCCATCGCTCGCCTGGTCATTCTGCTCAGCCGCAGCTCAGAGATGTCTGAGCTTGGGTCTCCACCGGGAGCATGTCGTAAACCAAAGACAAAACCATTTTCGAAATCGAAAGAAGTGGCTCTTCTGGACCACTTATGTGATCGACAAGGCGCTTTCACTTCGCCTTGGCCGCCCTACGAATCTACCTGACTATGTGAGAATGCCCCAACTACGTTCCTACGAGAGTGTGACGATACATCTGCCGCTTCGCGAGACACATCATGACTGCGGAGCGGTGGCTATGAGACAACACTGTTCAAATGTTGACATGCAGTTATCAACAGGATGTTACCGTCGCACCTCCGGATGCTGGCATGGGTCCGGATCCCTATTCATTTGCAGATCTAAGCTTCGTCTCATGGATCCATGTCGCACGAATCCAAGGACGCGCTTATGAGGAGTTGTATAGCCCCGATGCTTTGGCTCAGCCGGAGCAGGTACGACGCTCCCGGGTTAAAGCCATGGCAGACGAGGTCCTGGCGGTTATGCAACGTACCGAAGATATGAATGTACGTGCTCTTCGTCCCCGATGCCCAAGCTGGGACTGTCACGAAAAGATGACAGCATGCGTCGTCGCAGCTCTCCTCCCTCCACGCTTGCCCAGCCTCCTGCTCCCCTTTTTCAAAACGAAAGCTCGGGCCTTTAGACTCACTAGCATTGTAAACAGTCTAGCAGCCACCCAGAATGGGCCGATACCCTCGATATTGACACGTACCAACTCATGCACATGATGGATAAAGTACTGAATCGATCGGTTTTGACGCTTCTCTACCGCGCAATGCCTTCTCCACCCGGCTCCGCCTCGACCTTCACTCCAGAATGCGTAGATGCGGCACGTTCAGCCCTCGAGAAGCATGAAGAGTGCATGGATAAACTGAAGCCCTATGACGCACAACTGAAGACACTCTATCTACACTGGTAAGTCTGCTTCTTGCAACAGAAGTGTCGTATGCTAAGGTAAATGGCTGGACAGGACGATCCATTACAACCCTTTCAACCCGTTCATTGTCATCTTCTGCCACGTCATCGAGACGAGCAATATGAGCGACTTGGACAGGCTCCACGATTGTGTCGCCTCGCTCGAACCCGCATCAAAAACCTCCGAGTCAACGGCGCGGCTCCACCGGCTGTTTCATGTCTTGTACAACGTGGCTTTGAAGTACGTCGAGGTCAAGCAAAATCAGGAGCAGGCGTCTGTCGGTCGCGAGTTCGATGCCTACCTCAACGCCTTGGGCTTCAACCCCGGAGGAGCAATGGACATGAGACAGGGCGGCGAAGGTCTCGAGGGGTCTGGCCTCCCACCGGCTGGACTTGCTCTCGGCATGCAGGACTACCCAGGACTCGAGGGAGTGGGGATGTCCAATGCAGGAGTACCTGACCAAGGTATACTGCAGCAAGGAATGCTTCTCGGGGGCTGGTTCCATTCCAACCAGCAGATGATGGGTTTGTTGGAAGAGGATACCCTCTGAAAATTCCGAAACTCATCAACTATCCCGCAAATCGCACCTTCCTGTGGGCAAAGGGAAGGTCTAGATGTTCTTAAGAACTCGGCGACGAGTTTCAGCTGAGGACATCCACCGCTTTAGGTCCAGTTACGCTCCATGGGACATTGATCCTCGAGGGAGATGCCCTTTCTATTGACGCAATGACGACCACAAGCTGTTCTCGTATATTTGTCACGCCCGTTGCTGGCTGTATCGTACAGGATCGGTGCCTCGAGGTTTTTGAGTCTCCAGATATGCGCGGCAAGAGGGCACCGCCAATCTCGGAACGAACTGCTTGAGTTGCAAACGAGCACGCGTTGAATCTTATGTCACGTTCATGGGCCGGCGCGCAAACAATGTTACGAAACTGGATAGGTTGGATAAAATTCGGGACTGATTATTAGATGATTCACGGTTTAGACTTGGAAATTTGGGTGGCGCGCTACTTCATAAGACGTTTTGCTTCTAAGCTTCAAAAGCTCTCTGTTTGTCGTGAAATTTTGTTTATGCACGAGCGTGCCTTGAAGAAGTGCACAAGATTTATGCCTGACGCAGACTGATTGCGTCCAGTCTTGGACGTGACCCACATGAGACTCAACGGTTCATCCGTGTGAGTTATGCAAGGGGCCGAAAGGTTCGCGATCAAGTGCTCAGACACTCGGCAGATGTTAGCTCTTACGCACGTGCTCAATGAGACCTCTATACTGTCCGGTATCTGCACCAATCGCGACCAGCCACAAATGTCAAAGTGTTGCAATTATGGGAATGGCCTCTCTACATGAACTCCGGACGATTTGCAGATGGTCCGAAACCTTTAGTATTGAAACAAGTTTCCAAACAGACTAGTGTCCAACGGTTGGCCGAATTTGGCTGGGCTTTTCTTTTCCCCGAGCAGAAACGTAACTGACTGACACGACGAACATCGCCAAGCTACTGTGACGGGCACGATGGGGAACACCTCGATGGGGAACTATTCGATGGGGAACACCTTTGTCAGAACAGGTTAACTAGTCAGTGTTCACATCAACATATTTCCGTAAGTCCGACTCCAATGACAGCCCCTCAATGCGCGTTCGTAATCACAAACTACCGTCTTGTTAAATTGTGCATATGCAAGTCATGTTGTCCCAATGGTATGGAGCCCGCGTGGTCAAAATAAGGTTTACTTACCGCGCGCTCCTCTCAACCGGGACATACGAGACAAACTTCCCTGGTTCGCCCCATCACAAAGCTGGAGAAGCTGGAGGCCACAACTAAGACCGAGGGTGCATTCTCCAATTTACTCAGTGCCAGTCACAGCATTTCGTGTGCGCCGCTGGGACCATCTGGGCGAAGTGAGCGTCTCAAGTTGCGGGGAACCACCCTACTCGCGGGACCACCGGCTGTCAAATGCTCGATGTGGTGACCCTAGTTCGCACATAAAAGTGAGGTCTAACGGGCCTCCATGTTGAACATGAACGATAGTAAATTGTCGAATTCGAATTTACAGCACAGCCTGAACCCCTTCACTCTGCGTAATCATGGCCCCAAGCCGCATCGGTCCTCAGAACGGAGCTGCACTAGATCAGAAGAACGGTGCAAGCCTCAAGTCCAAATGGCCCAATTCCGAAGACCTCTACGGGTCTAACCTGCCGTGTCGCGTTCAAGGAGAGGTGGCAGACCTTGTTGTTCTGGGCGATATTCCACCGGAAATTGATGGCACGTTCTATCGGGTGACCGTTGATCCATTCGTGCCCCCTCATCCGCAAAACGTCCCCATCGATGGCGATGGCAACATTACGGCGCTCCGCTTTAAAGATGGGAAGGTCGACTTGAAAGTGCGCTACGTCGAGACTGAGCGTTTCCAAATCGAGCGCAACGCTGGCAAGGCCATGTTTGGACTGTACCGGAACCCATTCTCTCACCACCCGTGTGTCCGGGCAGCAGTGGACTCGACAGCCAACACCAACCTAGTGCTGTGGGCGGACAAGTTCATGGCTCTGAAGGAGGGAGGACTCCCGTACCAAGTCGACCCACACACTCTTGATACCATCACGTATGATCCTTTCGGAGACCAAGGGATCAAGTCGAAAACCTTCACTGCGCATCCGGTAAGTTTGTTCTATTTATACAATTACTTTGGAGCACGGACTGATAGACTGTCTAGAAAATCGACCCATACAGCGACGAGCTGGTGGTCCATGGATACGAGGCCAAAGGACTCGCGAGCACTGACATTGTCGTCTATGCCCTGGATAAAGACGGCAAGAAAAAAGACGAGCAGTGGATCAACAGCCCTTGGTGTGGCCCCATCCATGACTGCGCCATTACCCCGGACTGGCTGATCCTCGTCCAATGGCCGTTCGAATGCAACGTCGAGAGGATGAAGAAAGGCGGACACCATTGGGCCTGGAGCTACGACCTGCCCGCGACATTCATCGTGGTCCCGAGGCGCAAAAGCACGAAGCTCCCAGAGGGATGGAAGGAGGGCGAGTACAGGGTCTACCACGACCGCAACGTCATGCTCATCCACACTGCCGGCGCCTGGGAGGCAGACGACGGGAACACGCTCTTCGTGGAGACGACAAGAGTCCACGACAACGGATTCCCGTTCTTCCCGCCCGACGACGGGAGGATGCCTGCGCCAGATGCGAAGGCGGATTTTGTGCGCTTCAAGCTGGACCTGACCCAGCCCACGGGGAGCAAGCTCGCTAGCGAGCCAGAGGTCGTGCTGGACATCCCTGCTGAGTTCCCCCGCGTCGATGAGCGCTTCCTCTCCAAGCCATACGATGTCTCGTGGATCAATGTCATGACCCCAGCCGATCAACGAGACCCGATCCCTCCAGGAGAGGAGCATCTCGTCTGGGGCGGGTTAGACGGAGTGGCTATGCATCGCTATTCCACTGGCGAGACCAAGATCTACTGGGCAGGCTTCGATGGGATCTGCCAGGAGCCAATCTTCATCCCTCGTTCCGAAGATGCTGAGGAAGGTGATGGGTGGGTCATGTGCATGGTGGAGAGGAGGTCGGCAAATCTTTGCGAGGTGATCCTTTTAGACACAAAAGACTTCACCAAGCCCAAGGCTATCATTAAATTGCCATTCCATGTGAAGAGCCAGGTACACGGAAACTGGATTGATCAGAGGAGACTGAAAGAGAGGCGGAGCCTCGTGAAGGAGGGAGTGAATGTCAAGATCAGCAAGAGGGGTGCGTTGGAATCGTGGGACATCGAGTAGTCACGGTTATTCTAGCTTTGTACGCATGTTTCCACGCGGGCGCCTGAACGAATGTTAAAACATGATCGTGCTCCAAGCCTCATATCACGGCTGACATCCTCTCCATCGTTCAGTCCCAAAGTTGCCCATTGACGAGATTATTCTTCAAATGGATTGTTGTTTGTAAACAACCCCTTGCTGCGATTTGTCATAACCCAAGTGCAGCGGCTAGGGCAATGGGAAAAATGAGGCAAAAGAGAAATGGGCAAAAGCTATGCGCCAGCCCGGAGTCGAACCGGGGGCCCATCGATGGCAACGATGGATTTTACCGCTAAACCACTGGCGCGTTCCACAGAAACCAGACAAATGACTGGTGGTTGCGAGATTGGCCCAATTGAGAGTATTATATTGTATCAACATCCAGCACTGATTGAGAATGCAATTTATCACAAAGTGCTGGCGTATGTTCAGAACCAAGTGAGATCATGTTGGTTCTGCTAGAGAGAGGGAGCGAGTTCCCATGCTAAAACAGTCGGTTCTGTAGCATGTATGAGTAATAATATACCATCGTTTCGGCATTACAGATGGCAGAGCACTGTTCCTTCCTTTAGCGAATACCAAAAATTACGCTTAGTTGTCTAGACAGCAAGTGATTAACTTATATATTGAGCAGTGGGGCTCGTCCAAACCAGCCAGAATATTGCACCACTCACATGTTCTTGCGAATGAGTTATGGGACGCTTAATTACTATGTATATTAACGACTGTGGACTTTCTGGTGTTGCCACATTTTCCTGCCGTTTCTCGCGAAATGGACTTCCAGCATCCAAGATTTTCAGTCTAAGTCTAAAATACTCTCACAGGTCTGCGGGTATCAGCCAGAACCCCTATTCTGCTGCAGTTACGTGTCCACTAGACAAGCACACAGATCACAAGACTATGTCAAGAGTCCCATCAGGCTGCAGGTACTTACGGACGCCGTACCTCATTGCCTCGATCCTGATCCTGTCAGCAAGGTTCTTTCAGCCGGGGTAGTCCGGTAGCCTTACGAGTACTCCAGTGTCCCGGTATCCATGATGCGGATACCGTCGATAAATTCCATCACCTTGTGGTTCAGCTCTGGGTCGGAGAGCGTCATCATGTGAAGTCTCTTAGCAGCAGCATCAAGCCGATCTCGCGATCTATGCATATCGTCAATGAGACGTGGGATGACTCGATGCAAATTTAAGCCCGTCTTGTACAGGACCGGCACAAGGTTCACAACGCAGTCCGTGGCCTACAGTCATGTCAGTCATCCAGTGTTCAGATCTCAAGCTGGGTGTCTCGCCAGCGCTAGGAAACTCACAATCTCCTTCTTGAGTGATAGAATGTCGTTGACACTGGAACTCTCCGTCAGGCTGCTGTTCATCGATTTCCCTAGAAGCAACAACATACACAATGATGATAAAATTGCATTCCTCAACAATTTCGTCCATCTCCGACGAGTCCATGACCCATGCTGGCAGCTTCGTCTTTTGAGTGATTCTGTCAAGGTTGTGGATGGTTAGACTCGACTGACTGTGAACAGAAATAGATTTGAAGAGCATACTCAAGCAAGAGTGTGAACATCCTCACGCCAGTTACGCCATAACGGATGTTCATATATTTGTCGTAGCTTGGGATTCGACCGGCCAGGCGCTCGGCTTGCTCGAGCCTAGTGTGCGCGACAAAGTGCTCGATCTTAGAGAACATGCGGCGGCGTTGCTCTGGAAATCAGGGTGGTCAGATACCACAAAAGCCGCAGACAACGCCACATTGGTTATCACGTACCGTCGCCAAAGTTCCTGCAAAACCTCTGAGCGAATTCCTTGAACAGCACGCAGATGTCATCGGGACAGTATGGCTCGTCGTCGCCCGGGGACAGCTGAAGATGGTATTTGAAATAGGCGAGGGATTGGTCGCGCCAGGCCTCAGCCTTCTCGAAGTTGGACGCCAGCATGTGCTCGTTTGTATCGATTGTGTCGTCCCAGACAAAGAGGGCCACAGTGAATAACATCGCGGTGTATAGGTCCTCCCAATCAGCGGAAGGCCACCACAGCACCGAGAACAAGGCGAAGTCACTCTTCTTGAACTTCTTGCATCGCTTAGGATCAGAAACACCGCTAGGGGAAGCAAAGAGTATTAGCTAGGCACAACAAGAAACAAGGCTGAAAGAGTTATTGTACATCTCGAGGACTCGGTCGCATTCAGTCTGAAGGCGCCTGTAGTGAGGATTTCTTGCGCCAGAGGGCCAGTCACAGAAGCTCTTTGTCATGTCTACACTGAACCTCTGGCCGCGCAGCTCGTTTGCAAGAGCTGTACTCGGATCCAGTAGATATGGTATCTTCTCGCACTGGGATGGTTCCTTAGGACCTGGGAAGACATTGCGGAGTAAAGACAGAGCGAGACCCATAATGATAGATATTGCGCGAGATTGGCCGTAAAATCTCCAAATGCTATGCCGTTCGCAGGTTCAGAGAAATATTTCGACGTCTTGCCACACCAGGAGCCTTCGGGTCTTTAAATAGATGTCGAGGGTAGTGGTACTTATTCACCCAGGAATGGTCAAATCACTCTGACCTGCAGCCACGGGCACCGGTGAGATAGGTCCCTTGTAGCTTTGGGGTCTCGTCACTTTTCAAGCATTCCACTCGTTGCTTATTCAATGTCTTTTTGGGTTGGTGGTGGGCCCAGTATTAACTTCATACCTAGGTAGCCCTGCGGTTTCTATACTAGCTAGGTAGGCTTCTGTTGCTGCTGCACCAAGTTAATATAGATATGACCTGCCCTTCCCATGAACTCACTCACCATGTTAGTCACTTGAATCTTCACCTTGTGCCAATCTTCTTGCCAAACTCCGTTCCGAATTTCGAGTCAGCTAATTGTGATCAATGACATAATATCTTGGTGCTGTCCCGAGCTGCTGGAAACAACGTATTGTCTGGTCGGCACGTGGTAGGGCAATGGAAGAAGCAACTGTACCAAGATCAGGTCAGGCACACAGCAAAGGATCCTAGTGCGAGACGTCCCGCCGGCTGCACATCCTTAGGCCCCGAAAGCTGGAAACACATATCCGGTACCCGCAAAAGCAAGTCGAGTGAATCACATCGTTGAAATTATTTTTTTCTTTGTTGTTTGTTTCCAGATCTGACCCTTCTCATGCCAATTCCGAGGCGAGATCCCACGAACCTGGAAACAGGATCGATCTCGCATGCTCGATCCGCCGATTCCACCCGCATGATCGGCTATGCACAGATATCCAGGTATCCAGGTCTAGGGGTGCGCGGAGTGCGCTGTTCGAGGTCGCACAGCAGCATCATCTTGCAGCGTGTACTGCTACCGGCGAGCGTCGGCTTGAATCCTCGCTGGAGATTCGGCAAGGGGTCTCGGGCACCTGCAGTTCATCGAGACTAACATCACCCAATGGCTCGGGCTGAAGAAACAGAACCCTTGCTCGCCGGCCGGCGCAGACCGTGAATGCTAGCTTCATAGACTCGGCGAACCACGATAATTCAAACGACCTTTAGACGGCGCCTCTTCTTCAAGGAATGCGCAACCTGCCGGAAATGGCAAGGGCATCGTCTAAGCGAAGGGAGGCTGGACAACCAGGTACTTTTTCCTTCACCAGAAGTCCCGGGCCGGTCACTGCATCCTGCAGACTTCTGGCTGCCCTGAGCCATCAACTCGCACCTCGGAACTATTCTCCACTGTCCGGAACTGCCCCGGAAGCTGATATCTTTTCCGACCTCGACCCAGCATGGAATTAACCTGGAAGAGAAAATAAATTCAGCAAATCTTACCTCACTTCTTGACGCTAGAATTCGAGACCATCGTGCTGCATAATGGGGCGAACGAGTGATGAATCATCCTTGAAACCCCCTAAAAAAACAAAAAAGACCCCATAACGGAGTTGTCAGACTTGGGGACTCGATTTCCCACACAAATGACGGGCCCCGTTGTCCAGTGCCTGAATGACAAGGCGCGCCTCGCATTGGGCATGGATGACTGCTCGGATCTCATTGTCGCTGGAATGACGCGCCACTTGCTTTTTCAGCTACTGCGTGGTGCTATCACAAATGACGGCTCGCATTGGATCACTGCGTGCGTGACTACACCGCATGTGCATTCAAGTGTGTAACTGGACAGTTGCACCTCTCAACGAGACGGAGATAACCACGAAAACCACACTAGTCGACAAATCTGCTTGAATCTTTTGCTACCATCTCTCTACTTAGTAGGGTCAGAAAATATTTGATGTGAATAGCAGCTTAGCTTAGACCCGTCGCAAGACTCACTCGAATGTGAACGCAACATTGCTGAATGCTGCTCTTCGATGAAACATCCTCAGCTTAACGGAGTCGACATAAAATTCAGGAAGTAATGGACTGATAGTTGGAGCGTTTGGGGAATCCACCAGAGCGCCGGGGCCCAGCGGGAAATGGGGTTGCATGACAGAAATGTATTCATAAACCACTCGTGAATCTCGTACAAGATCAACAAAGCAAAACCAGGCCGGGTATACCTAAAACCGTCACTATACCGACCAAACCATTCCTTCCCGGAACCAGGTCCCTTGTCCATGTGTTGGGTATCCTTCATGTCATCATAGCGTCGTTACTCTCCCTACCTGCCCAAGCCTGCCCATACAAGAATTTGTGTGTTTCCATTACCATTTTACCAACCAGTCTTTTTATCGGTGACTCTATCATACCCTCTGACCCACATCATTATTTCGTCAACGTCACACAGAAAGAGAAACGGAGTTGGGAGGGTCGTTCCTGGAGATGAGCTCCGGTCTGGGCTCGGAGTACCAGGTGGCAGCGGCAAGCCCCGTAGCCTCTTCTCAGAAGATATCGTCTTCGTCGTCCAGCAAGCCCTCCCACTTCCTCGCAGTCAGTTTCCGAGACCGGACACGCTTGACTGGACTGCCACTCGCATCTGCCCGGCTCCTGCTATTTGCCCGGCTGCTGTTGGCACTAGCAACCCTTCTTAGGTCGTCCTGGCCCTCTCGTAGGCTCAGGCTCTCCATCCGTCGCTGGAGACACTCCGGCTGCGCGTTCTCGTTGGCATTTCGGCCAATGCGGCCCGACCGCGCAGACCGGGGGCTGCTATTCGCGCTTGTCGTGATGTCCTCCCTCTCAGCTAAAGGAGCTCTCTTGCTGGGAGTGCGGCCTGCAAGCTCACGCTTGAGGATTGTGACCTCGCGGCGTATTCGTGCGTTCTCTTGCTCCAAGTTTTCGACCAACACATTCTCTTTGTTGACGATGCTGTCGTCGTCGCTCGCCTCAGTCACATTGATTTGTGCCTCCAAGCTCCTTTCGAAGACCTCAAGCTTTCGGTCCCAGTGCTCCTCACCCCTCTCGATTGCCATCTGCATCGCCGCCTTCCACCGTGAGAGCTCCACAGCGAGGCGCTGATCAAATTCTGCGGCACAGTCTTCGCGTACCACCTGCTCAAGCTCCAGCATCTTGTCCTCCATGGTGAGTAAATGCGCCTCGGCCGATACCCGAGCCTCCTGCTCACGTGCAAGCGACTCGCGGAGATGTTTCGTCTCCTCAGAAAGCCGCGCAATCTCCAGGGCTGCGTTCTCCATAGTGACGCGGTCTTCGGAATGCGCGACGCTATGTGGCGTAAGATTCCGATGCAGTTTTGGGCTCAAAGTCCCTGGTGGGAAGAATGGCGATCGTAGGAACTGCTGGGTAGGAGACGAGATGGGGCTGGAGCATGGCTGGTCTTGATTCGAGCCTCTGCCGGAGGCGTGGCCTGCGGGATACGCATGCGCAGCATTGGCCTGTAGAATCGTCTCTGTTATGGACGGTATGCGTGGTACAGTGACCTCTCGGGCGAGAGCGCTGTATCGGAGGATTTGTGATGTCGCGTTGAAATCACCGTGCGGGTCCGCAGTCACAACCATAACAGCCTTTTGCGGATTTCGGCGGATGGATTGAGATTGACTTAGCGAAGAAGGAGATGGGAAAGAGTTTGAGAATAGCAGCTCAGTAAGTTTGCATTGCCGGAACGGCACGACGCCTTGCTGTACTTGAATGTCAATCATCGACCGTCGAGATTGTGGCAACTTACTTACCTTGCTGTTGCCACCAACGTCGCTCTGCATCTGCAGGCATTGGCCGAGATACATCAGACTCTCATTGATCTTCCCCGCCTCAGCAAGTGTTGCTCCGGCCGTCTTTGCATCCCGGGCCCTCTCACTGCCAGCAAGATCGACTATTGTTAGTGTGCTTCCTCCCCAGGGATACTGGTGCCGCTTGCTGCTGGATCTCGGCCGCTTCTTGACTTCGACGCTGAAAAAGCCATGGCTGCGTGAGCTAGCACTATTGCTGCCGGTACCAGCGACCCTTCGCTCATGCAGACCAGCCTCGAGAACCATAAGTGCCTGGCTCAGGTTGCTGCAGATAACTTTGCGCAAACCGGCGACCAACTTTCGATCAGGGGATTGTTCGGTGGATTTGAAAATCAGGGGCCGGCGCCGAAATTCTTTGGTGGCCGCGGATTTGACTGGAGGCGTTAACAGATCAAAGATGCGGTCATTGTAGACTTCGTACATCGAGACCAAGACCACATATTCTGCAGCAGGGTCCGATGAGACGTTGACTGTGCTGATGTCGGGGACCTGCGGCAATGCCAAGGGCCTGCTCAAAAGCTTTCGAGGTGTCGGTGGAATTGAATCGCCCTTAATGTTGAATGGTTCAGCATTTCTCTTCTTGCGACGGGTGGAGGCAGTAACGCCCATGTAATGCTTCGAAGGAGATTTGTATGGGGTATTGACATTTGCGACCCGCACTTCGAGGGGCCGGCGCCTGTCCGTCGTAGATTGTGCGTTGCCATGGGGAAGGGCACACCAACTACGACGCAGTTGCTCAGGGGTGCTTGAGGAGGACACAGTATAGTCCTCTCTACACACAAGCCGCACACTATTCGGACGGGAATTGCGAGTAGGGGAAAACGCCTCAGAAACACGAGGTAGCTCAGGATAGCAAACATCTGGAACGAAAGCAGCAGGCTGAGAAAAGGAATCGTGGGGCCGTACGAGGGGTGTTGGTGCCCGGGACGAGGGGCGCGGGGCGCCTGAAGGGTCCCCATAAACAGTTTCGATGAACGTGCTTGCACTGGATATAAGTGCCTCTGAGGCATCTGATGTGTTGATGGAAGCTTCAAGCTCGGGCTTGGTGTCGATGTCGACGAGATTCTTCCCAATGGATCTGAAGATGACATCTAGAGATAGCTGGGTCATGCCGCGTTGTGAACGAGAACCAAGAATCGTGTGCGACTATTAAAGAAGACTGTCAGTGATGTGGTCCTTCCAATTCAGAAGATGGAATGGGTTCCATCTGCAGGACCCGTGCCACGATGTGTATTTGCCAGCAGGAGAATCTTGAACTGCCGGCCAACGGGAAGTAATGCCCCAGCCGAAAGCCTTTGAGACCAGCACTCCACCCCAGCACTCACGCTGGAAATGCGGAACTTACTTTGCCAGACCCACTGACTCCCAGTGTTGCTAAAAGTGCATCAGTGCCATCGCCGCCGTGTGGCGCCAAGACGCCCTCGACGAGGGGAACAACGTTGGTGCAATGGAAGACGTCGAGCTGGGTGGCGTCTTCAGTGAAGACCTGTGTGAAAGCGAACTTCTCGACAGCACGTCTGCGATCGTTGGGAGGGTTGAGAGTGATGTGGGTCGGTGCCGTGGAGGGAGTCTCAGTTGGGGGAGGCTCGACGGTGAGGAAACGCTCAGTCGTTGCTGCGCCAGCCTGAGGTGGGCGCAAGCGCAGGTAGACTTGGAAAAGATTGTGGGATTTCTGGGCCGCGGAAGGCCCCGTGGACGCGTTGTCCATGGTTTCAGACGAGCCGTGAGAGTAAGATGGAAGATGCAAGAGCCAGATGCTGGCAGCGATCAGATGCAGATTGAAGAAATGGGGTTGTCAGACGGAGCAGACAGGCAGGTAGATGCGCGCTTAGACGCAGGAGTGGATGTACGTGGGTGGATACCGATGGCTGGGAGAAAGTGTTCAGGATGTCTGTGACAAGGTGCAGCGACAAGGTGTAGACAAAACGAAACATGGAGTATTGTGCCAGGTGCAACAAATCCGACTGTCTGCAATGCGGTTTCAATTCCAGTTCCAAATCAGGATTCAGATCCAGATGGAGCTACAGTAGATACCTGCCTTGGTACGGAGTACTCTGTACATGCCCAAAGAAAACAAAGCACTGACCGATCGGCGGGGCAACCACCCCTGTTGACGATAGCCGATAAGCGATAAGCATTACAGGGAGTGGGGCGCAGGTGCCAGGTACAGGCTCGTGGTTGAGCTAATACCCGATGTGGTCTAGCTTCTCGGGTGAGGTCACTGCCTCGAGACTGCCGCCAGCTCCCGGGAGCTTTGGCCGCCAAGACTGCAACGGCCCTGGGAAAAGATACCTCAAAATCACTTGCAGACTGCAAGGCATTTTGCACCGCACCGTACCGCACCGCACCGCAGCAGCGTTGAAACTTTGTTCCACAGCTCCCCGTCCCTCGTCTTGATGGACAACGTTAAATGATTGAACCTTCACAACCCCGATCAAGTCACCTACCAGTTGCAACGCTGGCCTCCATTGGAGCACTGCGAACTGAACCATGGGAACCTGCAACGTTGTTTGAACCATATCTCGCTCGGATCACGATTGCCATTACAACTTCACCCAGATCGGATCACATAACCCGGTTGCGCTCGGCCGATGCCCACGATGTGTGTCACCTAGTATCATCTGGCGTTGACTACCTGCGTACCTGCCCTGGACTATGTACCGCTCCTCGCTCCTCTGGATGCCGCCCGCCGGGGCGTGACTCGCATTTGAGGCCCAAGCATTCTTAGCCTGTGGACTGGCTTTGAACTCATGGTCTGCGCAGCGCGGCAATCCGATTCCCCGTTAAATAGAGTTCGTCCGACCAAGATAATATAATTGGGTATCATCTGAGCGGGCGTCCACAATGCATCACACCTTATCTCTCACCCCGCCGAGCATCACAGCCTGCATGGCCCCCATCGCTCACATGGCTGGCATGGCTCACATGGTAGGGCAATCAACAACATACTCGTCGATGATCGTCCTAGTGCTACCCGCTGCAGGGGATCTTACCCACAGCCCACCACCTTCTGTTACCGAATAATGCTGCTGTTCTCGGCTCAATCCGATCCTTCCGAGATGTCAGAGCTGAAGTTGAATAAATCCTTCCACATCCTGTGCCAACCTTGTGCAGCCTGGCTGTCTCTGAAAATGACATTGCGTTTTGAGAAAGTTCAACCCCGCCCGCACCAAAGCCGCCTTACTTTGGGCCCTTTGGTAGATGTTGGTGGAGAGATTCGTCTCCCAAAATGGCCTACGATGACCTTGTTGCCAGATTCACGCTCGCTGGCAGCATGACCTCATGCATTGCCACGTCCTTCGTGTTGCTGTCCTATCTCATCTTCCGCGACCAACAGCATTCCTTCAGGCACGCTCTGATTTTGAATCTCGCCTTGGCCGGTACGCTTCTTCCCGGCGTTGATGACGTTCATTGCCCGGGGCTTCATATGTCTTCCTCGAGTCGCTTACTTCCAGGCTGGGTCCAATGTTATACGCCGTTATTGGACAATGAAACTGACTTCGAACCCTATTCCAGAGTTCATTAACACCCTGAACAATTCGATATCAGGCTTCATCTATGTCAGCACAAGAAAGCTGAGCCCCGGTCCTGCTTGTACTGCGAACGGCTTCATCGGACAGATTACTGTACAGGCTGTGGACTTCACTATTCTCGCAATTGTCCTCGTCACCCTCTTGACCATAACGCGTAAAACGTACCTTCCCGATGTCTCGATATGGGCGAAAGCACTCATCTGTGCCTCGACATGGGTCGTGCCCATCATCACCAGCGTCGTTGCCGTCTCGCTGAACGTGATGACACCCGTTAGCGGAAACTGGTGTTGGATCACTGCGAAGCGTCCCGATCTACGATATAGCCTGACCCATGGCTGGCGAATTGGAATAATATTCCTCACGGTCATACTATACGCCTACATTTGGTGGTTTGTTCATCGCCATTTCAGGGCTCTGTTCGGGTCTCGAAGGGGTGCTCGGCATGGGTACAACCCAGTCACCGGCGTCGTGCACACAGAAAGTGCCAAACTTACCAAAGAGAGGTTGGAGGAGTCACAAGGGACGACGTTGATCGGAGAAATTGAAACAAGACCGTTGAGCGACATCAGGAACATGGCGAAAGACCCGAGGGACAGCAGAGACGACGTGACCATGTCAGACTTCTCGCTGCCGATCCAAGGGGTCGAGGATGTCGCCAGCACGGAAAGAGAATTTGTGTCAACCGTGACACCACCGGCACCGACCGTCGGCCACGCAGAGGGGCAACGCAACTACAGCCGGCATGTTCCCGTGGCGGAGGGCGACAAGCCCGAGATCTGCCCCAGGGTCAGACACTCCGTCGATGTACGAGTAAGCTTCACGAAGAGGTCGTACTCGTGGCTTCCGCCGGGTATCCCGCCGACTTCATCAAACCCCATCACTCCACACACCGAGACCAAGATATCATCCACACGCTGCTCACGCGCGGCGCCATCACAGCCTACGAGGCACGTGCCTGTCTCGCAACATGCCCCGGGGGGCCCGAACCGAGCCCACAAGGTCGAGAAGGAAATTCGACGCATGCTTCTTCTTGTAAGTGCATATCGCTGCCCCGGTACCCTGGCCCACCCTTTGCATAGCCCGCTCAGAATGCGTGGGACTGAGCTGTGTAGTCATGAGGCTAACATGCGGCAGAACGCTTATCCGACCTTGTACGTACTACTCTGGATCCCGGGGATCGTCAACAGGCTCATGGAGGCAACAGGCAAGACCCCGTCGAATCCCCGTGCTGTTGCCGCCCTGCAGAGCACCAGCCAGTTCGTCGGGTTCGCCAACGCCATCACCTTTGGGGTGAACGCAACCATGAGAAGGCGCATCGGCTCGGCTGCTGTGAAGGCGGGGCAGACGTTGAAGACGAGGACAGAGGCGTGGTGGAACGTTTGACCTGCGGTTGCCAATGCCTGTGCGGGCAGGAGTGTACTGCGTTTTTGAGCATGTTTTATGCCTTGTAACAAAGATAGTGATACCCGATCAAATGACATAACACCGGAACTGGGGTCTAAATTAATGAACGGTACGTACATGCTACACGTGTACAAATCTGGAGATGGTCTTGCGTTACTCGGCGTGGTCTTACTCAACCGTCGGAAATCTGTACTTCCACCGCAATAAATTCGTTGCTTCAAAGCAGAGCCTCACAGGTGGTGGGAGATCTTGATCTCCCACACCAACGGTGTTACCTAAGCGTAGCGCTCTAGAACCTGAAGTAACCTGGCCACTCGGGAGTTTGATCTCCGGAAGGACAGTCGGGGGTTGGCAATTAGGCAAATTCGTACTGTACCGATGGAGCCTGCCAGGGTGTATCCATGATGCGGGGAATAGAAATTTAGGGGTCCTGGGTCACGTCAGACCAAAAAAAAAAGTTGGGCGGCCAGTGAGTGAGCCAGACACGAGGTATCAACTCCGGACGGCAGCTTGAAACACTGTGACAAAACTTGGCGACTGCGTAAATGTTTCATCACGGTTGTTCTGCACATGGTGATTTTGTGATGTTGAGTTCCTGGGAATGAAAGGGTGGCGCGCATTCTCCTTTCCTCACTTGGGAAAACTTGGGGTGTGCCGTCACCAAGGTGCCTTGTCGATGAAACCAAGGCAGACCTGGCTTCCGGGGGTCGGCAGGGCGGAGGAGGCCGACGATGCACGCTGCTTCCTAAAAGCCGGTTCCGCGTCAGACGCCGTTCAGACACTGACACCCCAAGAGGCGCCGCTCGGTGGGTAGCCGAACTAGGGGAGGGCTCGATGTCCAATGGCGCGATTCTCCGTGTTGAGTCATGAGACCAAGTCCCTCTTTTGGGAACCTGCCGGACAGGGCAGAGTACCACCACTGTCGCCGTCGCCGTTGGAAACTCGCGTCGTGAAGGGTGCTCCTGAAAATTGGCATACAGGGCGTCAAGAAGGTCCAAGCCGGCTTCTCGTCGTCGACGGTTCGCGATTCGGCGTCGTGCCAGCCGAGCACGTGCCCAGGTAGCTCATGAACTGGACGCTCGTCGGGGCAGGCGCTATCAAACCCAAATCGCTTCGCGGCGACGGCCCTCAATCAGACCAGCGGAGCATTTGATGTGGGGCTCGCTGCGATCGCCGAGGCGCCCGCTTCCCAGGCACGCCTGGCTGCTAAAGTCAAGGTATCGCGGCCTTGAGACGCAGACCGCCAGGATCCAGAAGTCTAAACATTGATTCTGGAGCGAGGGATCTCAATGCGAGTACCCAAGTGCTTAGCGGACAGTGGAGGGGAGTAGTCTAGGTAGTACAGGGCAATGAGACTCTCCTGCATGGTCTTTGAGACCAACGCGTATCTGGCAGAATGTACGGTACGATGGATCCAACAAATGGAGAGGATGTCCTTTCTGATCCAGGAATGTTGAACGTGTACTAATGTATGTAAACACGTTCGAGAACAGAAGTGGAGACGGAGCATCGTCACACCTGTGGATCGGAGCATGATTGCTGGTGTCATCATCCCTGGACCAGATCGAGAAGGCGGCGGACAAATTATGGGGTCTGGACGGGCCTAACAGGATGAGCCGAGGAGCAGTCAAACTGGTGAACTGACAAGCTTGACAGGCAGCAATGACAGATCGCCATGCCATGATCTGTATATAGAGAGACACAGTCATTTACATATTACAGCGCACCTCACCATAGCTCTCGAATATGGCTAGCTGGCTTTCACTGTTAGCCAACAGCTGCTACAGCAGCAAATTATCTCGCAGAGAGGTGAGACAAGCTGTCTTCCCAGTGGAGACCTGGAATGTGATGCTGCTGACGGGGAATTGAGTTCTGAGGCGCTTTGCTGCTGGTCAAGGGAGTATAAAGCACTTTAACCCTTGCTGTCCAAAATGGCGGTGACCGTCATCGAGGAGGGACTCTATTGGACGGAGGCAGGCTGGATGCCGTCTGTCGTTCATGCTGATGCTTGCGCTCCTTGTGGTGCCGCCGCGGCAACTGCACGAGATAACTACTGCAGGCTAGGCCATGTAGGCCATTGGTTAAGTTATCCAGGGATTGTTTTAGGCACAGAAACCTGAGGATGCAGCATGCAGGAGGAAGCAGACTAGGCACTGTACAGTCTGACAGTAAGGAGTCGTGTTCTGCATGCAGCTCCAGCTCCAGCCCATGTGCAGGCCCAGCTGTTGTGTGAGTCTGAGGAACAGAAATGGGAGGATGGGTATGACTATGGCTGGCTACTTTGTATGGGCATGAGCGAGAATGAGTCTGTGTTAGTCACAGTTCCCCCAGGTCATGCAGGCACAATGATAGAAAAGAGTCACCGGCGACCGAAATGAGTCTCCCCTGAGAGGTTTAGCTGGTCGGTTGGATGGCCGGGTCGACCTGTGGTTGGGCAATAGCAACTGAGGATGACGCTGGTGGTGTGGTGGGTGGTGATGGGCCATGGCGATGGTGCTGATGGAATTAATTGTCGAAACGCCAACAAAGTGCTGGTGAGACGACTCCCAGAGGTGCAGTCTGTCCCTTGCTCGGTTGGGCTACTCCACTGCCGTCCAACTAGTCGACCGCCTAACTGTATTCCTAGGTACCTAGGTAGGCGGGTGCGTACCGTGTCCTAGTAATTAGGTGGATAGGTACTAGACCACGACCCTAGTCCCCATGCTCATTGACCACTCACAGTGCACGTATTGGGTCCCACCCCAGAAAAAAAGTTTCTGGGACCTTGACGAGGCCACTTGAGAAATTTCGGGCCCCTCTCGCTTACTTGCCCTGCCCTGGCCTCCCCTTCTTCTTCCCTTCCTCTTCCTCCCCACACCAAACCACCATCAATCCAAACAGACAACGAAGTCGCCGTACCATTCCCAGAGAATTGAATACACCTCAAACAAACTTCGTCGAACCCTTTTGTCAACATGTCTTCGGCCGTCCCTGAGCTGTAAACGCCCACTGCAAGGCAGCGGTCGCCGTGAAACGTGACCGCTGCCTCGCAGTCCCGCAGCATCAGAGATCAGTCCGAGTCTTTCGACGAAGTTATCCAGACCTTGAAGCCTGTCAAGAGCCTCCTCTCACCGCACACAGGGGCACCGCGCAACTACGGCACCACCACCGCTGCCGAGTCGAACCGCAGGAAATTAAGAGGCCTGTTTTCGAATCCAACAATTATATCGCCTGCCCTCCCCGACTGGGCCTAAAAACGTTTCCACCATCCGACCGATCCCCACTCTACACCTTCCCTCTCCTCGGATCCGGACCCTCGCAGAATCCATCTCGCTGCTCCTGTTCCCTTCCATCCGACTTAGCTCAGTCTCGAGCAGACTCGAACCATTTAGATACCCAGCGAATTGAACTGCCCACGCCGTACTCGAAGCTCAGTCCCAGCTCGAGACCTTTACCCGGCGTGGTTGACCACATCTCGCATTCCGTCCGGAACTTGGAAAACAGTGTCTTTCAAAAGAGAATAGAAGACTGTAGCTATGCCTCCCAAGATCGTGCTCAAACGGGGCTTGAATCGGATGCCCACCGGCGGCAAGTCCATCAAGGCGCCCAAGAAAGGTCCCAAGAAGGCCCCCAAATCTTCTAAGCAGCGCCGCGCATCCTCCTCCTCCTTGTCATCTGCCTCACTTGATCTTTCCGACGAGGAGGGGTATTCTGGTGTGGACGATGTTAGTGACTCGGATGACGACGAGGAAAATGTATTCGCGGCCGAGGAGGAGCACATATTAACCAACGCGAGGCAACCTGCCGCGCCAAGCTCCCCTCGGCCGGCCTCCTCTGACGTCGACGGCGAGGATGAAGCCGCCGCCGATGCTGATGATGACGACGATGATACAGACGACAACGAGAACGAGCACGAGCTCGAATCTGCGGACGAGGACGGTGATGATACTAGCAGTGTTAGCTGGAATGGCTTTGCGTCTGAGAATGACGAGCCTGCTCCAGCCGAAGTACACACTGCCGAGCCAGTTAGTACAACTCCTGTTGAACGTCATGTCCGCTTTGCGGGCGTCCCCGACTCAGAGTCGGACTCTGACGAGACCGAGGAGGATGTCGATGACTTCTTCCCGGATATTTTCATTGCTCAGGACTCGCTCGACTCTGGGTTCCGTCGGGAGATTGAGCAGGACGATGACGATGATTCGTCCGTCTCTGCAACCTACTGGGACTACTCGGGTGCCGCAGGCGCACCAGATGACTCGGACGATGACCCGTATGGAATCGACGAGGAATTCCCAAACATTTTTGGGGGCAGCAATGTGAATGAGTCGAACGATGTCACGCACTCGAAGGTTCCTGAACTTCCCTTACCGGAGGATGAGGACTACGAGTCGGATGGATATATGTGTGAGTTGCGCCGTTGCATGATGTGCTCGCCTTTTGATGCTGATGACGTCTGGTAGCCGATGGTGAGACTACTGAAGAGGATGAACCTGAGCCGGTACCCCGTAAGAAGCTGATTCCGATTCTGCGTGCTGCGTCTGGGGAGCCGTCTGATTCAGAGAAATCTGAAGGTGGCACGCCCAAGCCGATCAAGAGGCCGGTCAAGAAGCCGATTGTTGTCATGAACCCTGTCACCCGCAAAATGATGGTCATCACGCCACAGAAGAAGCAGCGTCGATTTGATGTTATCCTCGACCCGGCACAATTCCAACCAGACTATTTCACCTATCCCGACTCCCACCAGACTTCTCCTATCATGGGCAATCCCGGCTCACTCATGATGAGTGCCATGTCATCCGCCAACTTCTTCGCCGGCGGCATGATGGATTTCCAGACTGTCGGACCGGCCGAGGCTTTCTTTCCCTCAGGTGCTGAGCCCTACATGGGAGACGATAGTGAAGACTCCTGGCTGGTCGATGCTGAGCAAGAAGACGAAGATGCTGAGGAAAGAGGCTTGAACATCGAGGACTTCCTCGATTTCGGCGATGGTGGGTCGGAGGGTGAGGATGAGGCAGACAAGTCCGACGACGGCAACACCGACGGAAACACCGACGGAAACACCGACGCAACACCTTCACGCCGCAGTTCCATGGCTCCGAGCGCTTTGAGCGATTCCAACACCGACGTCCATCCGCTTCTGAGCCACTTGACAAACAACGCAGATGCCGTCGGCGCTTTCCGGCGCAACCAGGTCAATCAACAACTGATATTGAACGGACAAGCAACGCAGGAGTCTCTTGCTTTCTCAAACCCGTTGTATCATGGTACACTTCGTGGCATCAAACACGGCAGTCTTGGAGGCGCAGCTACTCCTCTGACACCGGAGCGTCGTCACAAGAAGGCCATGGCTAAAAGCCCTTCCGAGGCCGTCATGCAAAAGCGCAAGGCTTCTGGTCCAGCTACCGACATGTCTCAAGCCCATAAGAGGCAGCGCAGCATTTCAGATGTCAAAACCATGCACCTCTGAGCGTTGCCACGGACAGAAGAGTTTCATCGGCTCGTCCCATCACAACATACAATACGCTCATGGACGGCATGACTGCGTGGTTCAACCACTGGAAAAGTCGACGAACCTCGCTGTCATCCCTGGCCTGATTTTCCCATTCACGGGCACAAAACTCGTTCCTCATATCAACCTGCTTTCTCTTACCTGAATGTGTCCCAAAAACTTCCTGATACCAGTTGTTGAGTCCCGTTTTCTTGCAATACTCTCGAGATGCGGAGCCATTGTGGCATTTCGCATTCGCTCGCACATTCAGTCGGCTTTCCAATACGTCGCCCGATCGTTCGCAATCTCACGTCCTATCAAACCCCCCACCAGTGCTTTAGAAAAAAGAAAAACGCCGACATTAACAAAAGTTCGGGATGGTCTAGACAAAATAGATGTCATGACAGCTAGATACGCACACATATGCGGGTCTTTCTGTGTTCAATGTATGCTACTACCCATACTATCTGCTGTGCTCGACATTGGAGGTACTTCGGCCTGGACGGGGTGGATACGGTGCTTATGAGAAGGCTTGAAAAACACTAGTCTAAAAGCAATGAAAATTCGTTTATTACTTAGCTGGCTGGTATGTTTCCGCGTGTTTTGACTGTGACAAGATGCTAGCTATGCTACAGAGCGTATTCGAAACGGTACGGCTATCCCACCAGTAATCACCCAAGGCAAAGGATGATGAGCTCCTTGGCCATGATCTCGAAAGTCCGAAGCCTACAACTTGGCTCAGTGGTTGAGCAAACATTGACGACGACAGGATCTGGAGGTCGGATAATAGCTAGTACTTATCATGCTATCTGAGAAAATTCACCTGGTGAAAGGAGAATACCAATCGATCTGTCCCCACAGCAGCCACCCGGCTTGATCAAATTCGTCATTCGTGTGGGTAGGTATTTCTCGTGCTTCCCATCAGTTCTCATCCGGCACACTCAAGGTCGGCCTCTCAGCATTCCAAGCATCACAAGTTTCCTGCATAAACTGGGGAATCTGCGCATATTGCGCCTTGATATCATCCGGCCGCTCCATAAAATTGACCAAGAGGCCGTCGGCCAGGTGCCACGGGATATGGCAGTGCAGCGACCAGATGCCCGGGTTGTCGAGCGTGTACTGGAACACGATGTGCCCGTTGAGCGGCATCATGACCGTGTCCCTGCGGATGGGGTTCTCGGTCTCGAGCGTCGTGCCGTCCCAGTTGCCGTCGCCCGTGGCGAGCAGCTGGATGTCGTGGCCGTGCAGGTGCATGGGGTGCATGTTTTGGATGATAAAGGGGTTATTTACAACCACCCGGACGGTCCTGTTGGTGCCAAAGTCGTAGACCCGGCTCTTCTGGTTGAATGTCTGCGCCGCGCCGCCCGACTGCGCGTCGCGGAGGATCGGGGTGCTGTAGTTGCCCTGGTAGAAGTGCCGGCCTAGCTGCACGACGTTCTCGAGCTGGGTGTTCATTGTGAAGCGGTATTCCAGTTTCTCGTTGAGTGTGAAGAAGGTGAAGAACTGGATCTCTGTATCGGGCTCTTCAAGGGGCATGGAGTAATACGGCTTGGTGATCTTCAGATCGTCCTGCAGTAATGTGGAGTTAGAGCTGAAGTTGACTTGCTTGCTTGGTGAGTGCCTGTGTTGAAGTGCAGCAAGCAACTTACGTTCTGACAGTTGGTCAAATTCGCATCTGCTGTTTGGCTCGTCGTCGGCTGAGCATTGGTATCTGCCCCGTCGTAGTACAGAGCTCCTCGCATTTCTACCTGTTTGGTAAGGCTCGGAGGACAAAACACAACCTGAGCTCTCATCCAGAACATGTCGCCAGGATTTCCCGTTGCCTCGAAGATCACATCGGTGCGCTGACCGACTGCGACTGTGACGAAATCGGTCTGGTATGGCTTGACCTGGACGAAATCATTGGCAATAACGGTTAACTTGTGCCCATCAATACCGAACCTCTGGGTTGAATCACCGCCGTGGTTGATCAGCCTCATCTTTACCCTTTGTCCGGCAGTTACGCGAAACTTGGGGATATCCGGGGTGTTGACACAGTTGATGTCGGCGTCACCCAGTCCACCGCATTGTCCAGCGGTTGTTGCTCGGCCTTGCATCATGTTGGCGTCGGCCGGTGGAAAGAGTCTGGTAATCTTCGTCGACGGGAAAACTCGTCAGCTTCGTACAAACCGAGAAACTCCTTAGACGCTTATGTCTGGCACGTTACCTCTGGTGAGATCGTCTGTGGGAACGTGAAGCTCGTAACGTCTCCATCTACTTTGTTGTAGTCGGCATTGCGCAAGTCAGACAACATTATAGGACCCAGGTCCACGTCGAACTCGGCGTTCTGCGGTCCGTAGATGACGATTGCTGAGGCAGGTTAGTTCCAGCTCGACCAAAATTATCTCAATGCCTAATTCAAGTAGTCTTACGTCCAGTCAATCCGTCGGCGTATTGCCCGGCGTAGTGAGAATGCCACCAAGACGTTCCCTATGACCAAATCTCAGCCTTCCTTGACAGACACTCAGTTGATCTGAATATGTGGCTCGACTCACAGGGCGTTGACTATTGCGGGTCAGCCGGATACAAGCACTTTGAAGCCCGAGGACTTACGCTTTGAACCTGTACGTGAAGGATTTACCAGGTGCTATAGGACATTGCTGCGATAAGTCTTGTCTTAGTCGAGTGTCTCATGTGCACTATTGGTGATGTGTGCTACGCACTGTGATCGAAGGGACTCCATCCATCCATGGTGTACCTTGCTGCGGGAGACTGGGATATTTAGCATGAGTATATAGAAAATGGGGAGAAATTAGATCGAGCATTACCCATGCCAGTGAATTGCGGTGCCCTCTTCGGGCTCAGCAATATTGTTCGTGACCTGAACCTCGATCCAATCCCCCCAGTTGGCCTCTATCATGGGCTAAGTATCGGTCAGTCCTCGCACTGAGGGTAGACGTCGAGTCATGATGTGAACAGGTCTTACGGACACCTGGAAATTGATTATTTGCAAGCAATGCGGGCTTGAGCAAGCCAGATGGGGCGATCGTGCCTCTGCTAATTGTGAGGTTATACTGTCTGGTGACGCCTTCAGGGAAGAATTGGGTATCAGCGCATTTTGCTTTACACCATCAAGGGCCTTCCTTCCAGAATAGTATTAAGCAAAGTACCTGTATCTGGAATATCGGTATACGGGTTCGTGGATTCGGCTGTTCGATTCCCCCAAGGAACGCTGTCAGGAGCCTGGTGACACAGATGTGAGCAATCCGGTTTCCAAGGTCGACCGTGTCGAAATCTATGAAATGATGCAGATGACTGACTTTTGGATCGGCGAGATAGAGGGGCAGTGTTGGAGCGCTCAAGGTACCCAAAGGACTCGTCGAAACGTCCGCTGTGGGAACATAGCTTTTAGTCGACACATTCTACATTTCTCTTTCATAACGGAGAACAATACCACAGCATCCAAAGCTGACCAGAGCAATAGGAGCCAGCATCAAGGCACATATTTTTGCCATCGTACTCGACGGGGTTGTGGCCGGCATCAACGAAGGAAGCATGTATGGTGCCAAGTGTTTGGCACGAATGAGCTTCATCAGAATTGCGAATAAGAGCTCTACTCGTGCAGAAGCACCAATACCGTTTCTTATTAGGACCTTTTATTCAATCCCTCGTGGAAGCATTGGATCGACATCAGTACCGGGTGCAGCAGGTAAACAAGCCCACTCATCAAACAAGGTCTGCCTCGACCAAGCTCATGCCATGATGGCTAGTTGCTGCAAAGCTTAATTCTGTTCATCCCAGAGTTTACATGGCGACATCGTCTGTGTTCATTCGAATCTACAGGGGTTCCTTAGCCTCTCAACCTATCAAATCCAATCGTCAAGCTGAAAACGGAAATTTCTTGCGTCTCAGTTCGCTAGGCAGACTCACAGTGCCAACCCCCTCCTTCTCACCGATGTGACAGTGATCGAGGCTCTGTTGCATAAGACTCATTTCCCCCTTTTGAATCGATCGCAAGCTCGTCTTGCTCGTCCACATGCAAAGCCCTCGGCCCGCACTTTTCATTGACACACACCTTCATGTATCTCTTACTATGAGCATGTGAATATTGAAGTAGGTAGAACAGGCTTTCGGCTTATAGTCCCAAACTCAATTGAGTTACACTGTGCGTTATCATGCGTCAGGTTTTATTCTTGTTGTCGTGAATTACTCAAGCTGGCAAGCAATCAAATCTGCCTTACTTTCCTTTTCACCAGGTCTGTAGTCGCTGACCCTCGTGCTTCTACTTTGCAACCCCTAGATTTCCTTCAATTGAAATGTCCTAACTCGTCATTTCCACGACTTCAGAGTCAAAGAATGATTGGGAGCATACATAGCTGGTAGCAGGACAGCGAGTCACACTGATGGACGCATTTGCATTTTCAGCTTCTTCCACTATAATTCGTCTGTGAGGATATGCCTTCTGTTTCTATTCTTGATTTACAAGCAGTTAGACCGCTCTAGATTCTGCGTAGGTTCATAATCAGGTCAGCCAGTCTCTGGAAATATGATATCCTCGAGGCTCAAAATAAATCCGGGTCATCCCTACAGCCGGCGCAACACCGTCACAAATTTTCTGAACTGGTACTTTGTGATCTTCCTCCCCTCACCTGTAGCCTCCAAGCTCGGGCAGAGCATGTCTACTAAGTCGCAGCGCATGACCTCGTACTCAGCCATTGGGCCATGACGGCCCCGAACGCCCTCAAGAGTCGTCTGGCGCAGCAACACCCGGACCGCCTCGCGAGTCGATCAGCGCGAGCCCTTGCTTTGCCACGCACCGAGCCGTGGCTAGTAGTTGAGATCCATTGATGGTATCTGGGAATTGAGAGTATCACATGACAAGCGCCAGTGGTTTAGTGTGTTCTCGATCGTTTTCATAAAAAGATACTATATATTCACCTCGATTCAACGAATTTCCAAGCGACCAATTTGTTTGCTTGGTTCTTTCAAAAGCGTCAGTGGTTTAGCGGTAAAATCCATCGTTGCCATCGATGGGCCCCCGGTTCGACTCCGGGCTGACGCATAGCTTTTGCTTTTTTGACATGTCTCCACATGAAATGTGGTTTGTGGATATTTTTCAGTCTTTTTGTGAGCCGTCGAATTTCTCCCGCAGGTCGCAGTGAGGCTGGAGGCCTAAGGTTGATACCATAATTAACCTAAGCAGCGTTGATTTCTAAATCCCTGGGCCGTTCTGCACTTGGTACTGGTATTTTCCACGAGTCACACTTAATACACGACTTGGGGTATGCAGTTGCAGTATGTACAGATTATCTGTACATTCAGTTTCGTGTAATAGAATGCCTGCTCAGCCAAGGGTCACGACTTGTAATGTCCCCTGAGGTGTCTCTGCCTCCGGTCCTTCTGTCACGGCGTCCTCACCTTCCAGGACCCAGTCTGAGCCAAAAAGTGGGCCACAGGCTTCAATAAATTGAGAATCATGCTCATTGCCAAAGGCGTCTGCACAACCAGACACCGTTCCGTTGACACAGTACTAAATATCAGAGTGGAAATGTTAATACGATCACTGAACTTCACCAGACTTGTGACACCAGCTGACTATCCAAGGGGCACTTACTCGATAGGGGTAGAAGTATAGTGTTGTATCGGAACCAGCCGTCACCCATTCAACTAATAGAAATTAGCAACGTGTCGCGCAAAAATGTTCCACGACAGAAAGCTACTGGAAATCGCCGCCGAGGAGGAAGTTGGGGGCCATCTCTACATACAGAATAGACTGACACCACTCAGGGCTGGGTATCGGCGACCCGTCAAGTTGGCGAGGACCTCGAAGAAGGCGTCATAGCGTGGCTCCGCGGCCGAGGTGTCGTTCACAGTGCGGTTGTTCTGGGTCGTGCCCGTCGTCACGGGGGCGCCAAACGCGGATATCCCGGCGCCGAAAACGGTGGGGCCCACCTTCATGCCGTCCCCCTGGCTGGTATAGTTGCTTTCGATCTCAAAGGCGCAGTCCGAGCTGTCTGACTGCCTCCGCGTGAGCCCGCCGCCCAGGGAGTCGACCACGAAAGCAGAAGCCGGGAGGACGGCGAGCAGGGTGAGGAATAGAGCGAGCAGAAGGCGAGATGGGGAGCCTTTGCGAGGCACGCCTCCTGATGTTTGGATAGTCTCGTTCTGAGTGCTGCTTATGTTGTCCTGGCAGTATGTGTAACCGGCGGAGGTGATGTTGGTGTTTGTGCTGTTGGCGTGGCATTGGCTGAACTCGAACGCGCTCATAGAAGTCTCGCAATATGCGTTGCACCAGTACAGATGGACCTCGCCGTCGCAGCAGGGTCGGATGCTGCTCGTATTGGCACTTTGGATGCCACAAACGCGTGTTCCTGTATTGTTGCGGAGGACTGGCGTGAATAGGGAGAGCCTCGAATCATTGCAGTTGTCAGTCTGGCCCGCTAGGGTATATTGTAAGCCGGACATGGTAATTATTGTGTCGATCTACGAACCCAGAAAACGAGCACTTATGAGATAGTCGGCGCAAAGGTCTGGTAATTGTGTTTGCGTACGGTGTTGATATTGAGAAAGAAGCCTTTCGTCCAATTACTCTTATATACACCATATCCTCAGACTCCTGACTTTACGAAGAATATGCCATGACGCGAAAAACAAAAGTGGCAAAAAAAAAAGATTCAGCCCTTCGCCAAGCTTCCTTCTGAATCCTGAGCTTTGCGCATGGCCAGCCACAGTAGCGACGATCATTGAGGCGGTGTATTCGCAGCTCTAGGCGGCAACCTGCAATAAGCAACATTTACCGAAAACGGAGCTCGATTTCAAAGATCTGTGTCCCAGTATCGCATATAGAATAGATCGGCAATCTGACCTCACTCGGGTACACGGCATCGGGACATACTCACAGCCTCTAGGCCGGGGACCGGGTTACGCTGAATGCTTGATAATCACTTTTCGTAGGCCATACAGACTTAAAGAAATTGGTATATTGAGACGCGCTGCAGAAGCAGATTGAATAGTCATTGTCCAAGACCATGCATAGCCAAAATCACTGCAATTACAACATGCATTGCCTTGTCCCACCAGGACAACAATTGTCGTTCCGGCTGAGTAAAGGAACTCAAGGGCTACTTGTGTCGACGGTCTGCCGCCGGTCTCAACTAGCCTCGTCTGTGCGGCTTCACGAGGCTGTCTATGTTTTCAAGACGATCGTATCCACAGATCTATTGTTATCGGAATTGTATACCTATCTAACGCTGGGTCTTTAAGCGTTTACTACTGTATGAAGGGACCACCTACGGCTTCAAAAGAGCACGTATACGGATTAAGAACGAAACCACCCAAACCACCTAGTTATATAGTCTAGGCTTCTCATTACTTTCATACGCTCTCTAAAGGTCAAGCCTAGACGAAAGCGAAGTAATAAGGGCTGTGGGCGATAGTCGGGCTAGTTGCGACTTACAAACATCATCTGTGAAACATAGTTCTCCATGGAAGAGAAAGCATGAACGGACAGTTTGCAAAGAAGGATATTCCATCATTTAATTCTAGTAGACGTTCACCTTGCCCATGTGATAATCTTGACATACATAGGGGTTAGCCTGCACGACTGACTGTACGCCTACCCTAGAGAGCGATGCGTCTTTTGATAATGTGCATACAGTAGACTCCCTCGTTGGCTTAGACGGATAATTTGTTCCATAGACTCGTTCAGTGAGAGCTGTCATAGCCTCTACGCTTCTCAACACCCTGGGGTCTCCCGTCAACCATCCTGGGCAGACCGATAAACTTCGGCGGCAGTCTCAGTGCAGCGATCGAGCATGGCAAGGGGGTCTCATACCCGTACCCAGCATGCCCGGCGCTGTAAACTTCGATATTTTCCTGAATGCTGGTGTCTGTGGCCTAATTGGACTCAGAAACCATCAGATCCCTCGCAGAGCTGCTCGCCTCGACCACTGGGAGCATACGTCGGCCGTGAGACTTTCCCACAGCCCAGACGCTCCGCGAATCTTCTCAAACTCCTTCCAAAATGTATGCAGAGGAAAGGGGCTTGAGTTATACGCCTGACTGATAGTGCGTACCGCTGCTGGCGACTTCGTCAATCCAATCGCGTTCTTTGGGTGTCACCGCTCGCATGTCATGCAAATCGTCCTCGATATTCACTCGCAAGGGCCTCTTCCAGCCATGGAGCCGTAGTTGAGGACAGAGGCAACAGGTATTTTCGTAAAGCAGCCTCTCCGTCGACTGTGTTGGGAGGCTCCTCGACGTTTCTCACACCTTTTCCAGGAAATGTGGTTTGAACTTCCTATTAGCCCGATCGGCTGACCGAACAGTGAACTGGTCACCATGGATCTCAAAGACCAAGCTCTTCTTGGGCGTTGTCTGCTGTCCCTCACCGGCTTCACCATCATTTGACGTATCTGGAGGTGGTACTTCGACACGGAAGAGAGTACCCTCCTTTGGAACGAGCTTGATCTTGTTCTTGGGCGTGATTACTTCGAACACGAATCTGGCGTCCTTGATCACGATTCCCTTGATACCCACTCGTCCTACACAGCCACTTCGGACAACCTCGACCTCGGCGCCGTGCATGTCGGCCGAGCTAAGCTTTGAGGCGGCGCCCTGGCCGCCGGTGTAGACCTCGCTTCCCAGGATCTCTCTTACGTAGCCCAGCCAGAGGTTATGCAGCGGCAGGAAGGTGGCATATTTCTGGCCGTCGCGGGGCACGTCGTAGAGGCCAAGCTTGCGGCGTTGCTTTGCGGACAGCGGTTTGGGCTTGAGGGCTTTCTTGCGCTCCTTGGCCTTGCGCTCGCGTTCTTTTCGTCGTGCTTGTCGGGCTGTGGCTTGGGGTGGAGGGGAGGTCGGGCGCAGGAAGAGTGGACGGTGCTGGATCTTGTCTGAGTAGATGCGCTCGGCTGAGGTGGGGGAGTGGGCGCGCGCGAGGAGCGCTTGTGTCACGGGTTGGTTTTTCGAGCTCATTTTGTCGAGATGTAGTGGAATTAAGAATGTCTCATTGTGTTGCGCAGAGGATGTTCTTCTGTGCCGTGTTCTACGGTCTCGTGTCGGGTTGTGAACAAGTCCAACAATTTGCAAAATGAAATATTGCATGCAGAGGAAGGTGAACGCAACCCAGCTCCAACTTTTTGGCCGGGCTAGAAAGCTTAACCTGAAATGCAGGGGCCCACTCGACGGTTCATTTTACCCCAACTTTTAGGTACCGGTAGCACCAGACTTCACATGCTAGAACCCGGCGCCTGGGAGAGGCGAGCTCGGCAAGTAGCGGCGCACCCCACACGGAAGGTCACAATGTCATGGGATTCCTCGCTCTATGCGGCAGGGTGATGACCGTTCCTCGGTCTGCCTTGGTGCGATCGCCTCCCGTCGACAATGCGTCTGTTATTCTCCCAATTGCACCATAGAAGAGCGCGACGACCATGACATGATCGCACCCGACACTGCTGCGAACAGCCTGTCACAAAATAGAAATTGGATAGCTGAATTTAAACCGCCGTCCACTCCTCCCACGGCCTGCGACCGCCGCCGCCATGGCCAACGGTGACGACGATGCCTCGCGCGACTCTGCGCCCGACCTCCAGATCCTCGGTGACCAGATCACCCTCCAGCCCTCGGGCTATGTCGAGCCCCCCGTGCCCCATCCAAGCCACCCCGCTCACGATGCCGTTGCCGACGTCGAAGCCGAAGCCGAGAAGGAAGAGGCCCTCATGAAACAATCTGCGCACTTCCGCTCTGAGCCCCTGCAGTTCCTCCGCGAGGTGTCTTTGTATGTTTCTGGAACAGGGTGGCGGGCCTACGACGATGTCATCGGCCAGCCCATCTTCTACTCGGGCTTCTCAGAAAACATGAAGAACACCATCCTGTCTGCGCCACTGTTGAACGATCGGATCTCTAAGCTAGTGGAGCAGAGGCTAGTCGTGGAGGAGGGCAAGGGCTTGCTGGGGGACCGGAAGAAGGACAGTCGGGAGTACGACATTCGCAAGGCACAGCGACGGAACTTCCTCGAGAGCGGTCTCAGGGAGGTGGCCGAAAAGTGGACAGACCAGATGATCTGCAAATTCGAGAGCAAGACGTTCATCAGAGCCGCCTACTATTCCGTCACCCAGCTTCTAACCAGAGCATACCACCAGGGCATACACGTGTCTTCCGAAGAGGTTCTGCGGCTGCGAAGAGTTGCCGAGAAGGCTGCAGCCAACAAGCAGAGCATCGTCTTCCTGCCTTGTCACCGGTCGCACGTCGACTATGTTTCCATGCAGCTCATTTGCTACCGTCTTGGAATCGCCCTGCCAGTCGTCGTTGCTGGCGACAACCTGAATTTCCCGCTGGTGGGCAGCTTCCTGCAGCACGCCGGCGCGTTCTATATCCGGAGGGCATTTGGAGATGATGCTCTGTATACGACGCTTGTCCAGACTTATATCGACACTTTACTACAGGGCGGCTTCAATTTCGAGTGCTTTATCGAGGGTGGGCGGTCAAGAACAGGCAAGCTTCTGTCTCCAAAGTTTGGCATACTGGGCTTCATCATCGACAGCCTACTGTCTGGCCGGGTCAACGATACCATCATATGTCCGGTCAGCACCCAATACGACAAGGTCATCGAGACCGAGGGTTATGTCACAGAGCTACTCGGCGTGCCCAAGAAAAAGGAAAACCTTGCAGACTTCCTGAGCAGCGGCGGGTCCGTCCTTTCACTGAGGCTAGGCAGGGTGGATGTGCGCTTCCACGAGCCCTGGAGTCTGCGAGGCTTCATCAACGAACAGCTCACGAGGATGAACCACCCAGTCAAATCTCTCAAGGTAGACATAGACCCCAGCGTCCGCCAGAAGCTCCTTCGCATCCTTGGATACCGAGTATTGGGCGACATCAACGGTGTCTCCGTCGTGATGCCCACCGCTCTCATTGGAACCGTCCTCCTGACCCTGCGCGGCCGTGGCGTTGGCAAGACCGAGCTCGTGAGGAGGGTGGAATGGCTCATTGAGAGAGTGCGCGCCAAGGGCGGACGCGTGGCGCATTTCGGTAATGCCCCTCTGTCCGAGGTGATCGACCGCGGCCTCGAGGTGCTCGGCAGGGACTTGGTCGGCGTAATCGAGGGTCTTCCAGAACCGACCTACTACGCAGTCGATCGCTTCCAGTTGAGCTTCTACAGGAATATGACCATCCACTTATTTATCACCGAGGCATTGGTCTCGGCGGCCATGTACACACGTGTCAAGCAGGGCGGCGGACCAGCCATCCAAGACATTTCGTACAAGGACTTGCATGATCAAGTCCTATTCCTTAGTTCTCTTTTCAGAGGAGAGTTCATCTTCTCAGGCGAAGGACTGGCGGTCAACCTCAGCAAGACACTCGCTGGCCTCGAAGCCGACGGCGTGTTGACTCTAAAGCGTGACGACGAGGGCCAGGTAACAAGTGTGGGGTTGTCTGACCAGGAGAGAAAGGTCGGTCGGGAGAACTATGACTTCTATTGCTTCCTGATATGGCCATTTATAGAGGCCAGCTGGCTGGCCGCCGTGTCATTAATGGGCCTAGCACCACCATCCGCACAAGAAAGCGAGATTTGGATTGAGGTGTCCAAAGCACAAAATAGTGCTCAGCTAGTAAGTTTTGCCTCAGCAGCCACACACGCGAGTCTCGGGATCCTAACGCACGTCTCAGCTCGGCAAGACCCTCTACCACCAAGGTGATCTATCATACTTCGAAGCAGTAAATAAGGAAACCCTAAAGAACGCATACACGCGCTTTGAGGAGGAAGGCATCATCCAAGTCGTCAAGTCCAGAGACACCAAGATCCCACCGCGACTACGCCTGGCGCCCGAGTGGCAGCCAGCCCGCGACCCGACCAACGGCAGTCTCAGCGCCATAGGCTCGCGGCTGTGGAACTTTACGGAGAAGATCGCCAACAGCCGGCGGGAGGGCAAGAACAGGCGCGATGGCGCGACGGTGAGCACGAGGGTGGTGCGGCTGACGGACCTGCTCGGGCGCAAGCTATTCGAGGAGGCCGTGAGTGGTGTCGAGGGCAAGGGCAAGGGGAAGGGAAAGGGGAAGGAGAAGGCCAGCTACCCTACCCTCAGCAGTGAGGACGCGCTGGTTCTCAAGAGGACTGTTAGGGAGCAGCGGCGGCGGAGGGGCCTCGAGAAAAGGGCGCGGCTGTAAATATGAGTCAAATGCCATGGGAAATCTTGTCTTGAGATACACGTTGTGTAAACGGAGCGGGCTACATATACTGGGCAAAGAAAACGGATTCAATGGAGCATTTAAGTGCGGCTTGCTTGTTATCGCAGCGTTGCCCTGCTGTAATGGGTATCATTTTATCTATCCTGAACCTTTTCTGCCGTTTTCTGCCTCGGGTTACCCCGGCGTTTAGCCGTGCGCAAGTCTACGCTTTTGGCGGCAAGATGATATTGTCTATCAGTCTCACTGGTGGCCCATCGTTGTGGCCCAAGTCCTCGCCTTCCTGTGGTGCAAAAACAGGCAGCATCTTGATGGCCCCGCTCAGGATTGCGCCCTTGGAGGGGTCGATCTCCTCGATCTCCTCCATCGTGTCAGGGTCAGCCAGCGATATGTAGTCGAGCTGGAACAGGACGCCCTCGTGGGGCGGCATGTCCTTCTGCTCGTCCAGCGTGTCCAGTATCACCTTGAGCGCCGCGGGGACGACCTCGCCCGCGTCGAGGGCGCCCTTGACGAGGTACGCCTCCTCGGCGGCCCTCAGCGCGCGGACCAGCACGGGCGCGACCCTGCGCCTGCGAGTGCCCAGATAGACGTTGCGGCTGCTCAGGGCGAGGCCGTCATCCGGGTCGCGCACGGTGGGCACTACGACGGGCTCGAGGGGCATGCAGAAGTCGCGGACCATCCTGCGGATCACCACTGTCTGCTGCACGTCCTTCTGGCCGAAGAAGACGCGCGACGGCTGCACGATGTTGAACAGCTTCATGCACACGGTGGCGACCCCCCGAAAGAAGGTGGGCCGAGTCCGGCTCTCGAGCACAGAGCCAACTGGCGTGATGGTCACGAAGCTCCCGTCCGAGTCGACCTCCTGGCCCGGGAAGCCCGAGGGGTACATCTCGCGGGTGGTGGGCGCGAAGACGGCCATTTCGAGCCCCCTTCCCGCGGTGCCCTCCAGCTCCCCGTGTAGCACCTTCAGTGCGGCACAGTCCGCCTCCCACGTCTTGGGGTAGCTGTCGAGGTCCTCGGCGACGCCGAACTGGGCCGGGTTGACGTAGATGCTCACGACGATCTTGTTGTGGCCGCGGTGCACGGCTTCGCGGATCAGGCGCAGGTGGCCCTCGTGCAGGGCGCCCATGGTGGGGATGAGGGCGAGGCCCTGGTCGTTGCCGTCGTCAAGCCCGCGGTGGCCACAGACGGCCGAGGCCCAGTCGCGGATGCCCGTGACGGTGCGGAGGACGCCGATTTTCCCGCCGGGGATGGTCTCGCCCAGTGGCTCGCGGGGCACGACCGGGTCGATGGGGATCTGGAGCTTGCGTGTCACGAATTCGGGGCGGAGCAGAGGGGCCTTGGACGCCGCATTGGAGCTCTTGGAGAAACTTCGGAGGGGTCCTAGGGCCGCAATTGGTGTCGACGCGGTGAGGTTGGTCGGTCGCGTGCAGCGGGCGGTCGACGTGACTGCACGCGACGCGGCACGGGTTTGCATCGCGCGGGCGAACATGGCGGAGAAACGGCAAGCCAGTGGTTGAAAGGGCTCACTGGTGCGAGAGGATGAGTCAAGAGAAGGTCAGAAATTGATGTCGCCCCATCGCAAGGACGTGGGCGGTGTTTTATGTGGACATCGTGATAGATCTGTACAGCGCAGTTTTGAGGACGTCTGATTGCTGATGGTCGGGAGCTCTCTACGTCAGGGTTAAACCCTCGTTGGGGTCGCGTACCCTCACCCTTTTCCACGCCTGCAAAACTCGCACCAGCATCTGCCTAGCCCATGACCACAGAGCCTCCGGCCACCAACAGCCACTGGCCACGGTAGCCATAAGATGTTGTAAAATAAAATCCATCAGCGAAGTAGCTCAATCAACAATCATCTGCACAAGAGACATGGACTAGTCCTCGGACACTTCGCTTTTGGCCAGCCCCAGAACTCGGGACGCCTCGGGTTCAAGTCCACCACAACCTGGCTTTTTATGTTTGTTTCTTTTTTCATTTTTTCAAATGCATTTGTATTCTATCCCACTCTTCTCTATCCAAGGGTCTTGCCTTGCGTGCTGTTCTACGCAACGCTTACGGTATTTCCTTCTTACTTTTCCCCGACACGAAATCTGCTCTTGGTTTGGAGCAATGAGATGGCGCTGTTCTGCATGTGACACAAATCGGACCCGGGATTCAAACGTGAGCTCAGACCGTAAGATTTTCCCTCACTCAGACAAGACCCTATTAATTCTACGTTCGCTTCCCGAAGTAATTCGTAATAGTGTTCCCCGACTTAGCCTCTGCTGCTTTCTTCGGCGTCCCTCCTTCAGGCTTCTTTCCGACCTCCATAATCTCCATCAGCTCCTCAAACTCCTTCACCGGGATGATCCCTCCGCTAGCCTCTTTATGACCTCTCGCAAAAGACTCGCCCATCCTGGCCCGTAGCGTCTCATCTGTGGCCCTGGCCGCGATTCCGTTCAGTACCTCAATGATGTTCACGGGTGGATCCCTCGCCCTAGCCGTTCGAGGGATCCGACACGAGAAATTGACCAGACCTGGCAGATATCCCTCGTTTGCACACATTACAACCTCGAGCTTATTTGACTGCAGATGGCCGGCCCATCTCGTGGCAATCACCGGGTGGATCTGGGCCTTAGAGTTGATCCTGAAAACTGCGACCTTGGCGTCCGAGCTGAACTTGGGAGCAGTGTGTGTGCACCTCTCAACCTCGGCATTAACCTCGGCGCGAGCTGCGAGCAGCTCCCTGTTCTTGAGCAGGTCCGAAGGCGAGTGAGCCGCGGTCAGGGCAGCCCAAGCAGCGGGCACGCTGAACGCTGCTGTGCGGCGAGGGGCGTTGACGAGCGAGACAGCCTCGTTGATTGCCTTCTTGGTATACTGCTTGAAGGCTCCCTTCATGTCAGGGAATGGCGGCTCCCACTTCAGAGTGTTCCCCAGGTCGCCGTGCGTCCCCATGATGCAGAGCCAGTCGCACTCCTTCTGCACGTCTTCGTGGAGGTCTTTGCAGATGAGGTAGGTCAGCAACGAGCTGGTCGCCACTGGCGGGCTGTCGCAGGCAGTAACATGCTGAGAGCTCTCTGGGAAGTCGTCCTCAAGAGCGTGGTGATGGTCGATAACCAAGGCTTTGTGATGCTTCTCTATCACTGGAGGAGACTTCCTGGATCCTTGATCGAGTACGAAGATGTATTCCGGGTCATGGGCGGCCATCGCAGCTCTTTCGGAGTCATCGTGGATACTGTTCCCTTTCTGAAGCAAATGTGCTGATATTTTGTCCGGGCTCAATCCGAGAAGAAGCAGTGTCTTTCTAAGTATTGCTCCGGACGTGAGCCCATCAGCATCCTTGTCCGGCACGATCAGTGTCTTCTGCCCGGCTGTGGCGCTTTTTGATTTGTCAGTTTCCATGCCACAGATTGCCTACTGGATAGAACGAACCACTTACCATTCGAGGATGAATTCTCTGGCAGACTCGATCTGCTTCTCGGGCGCAGGCCAGATGATGTCTCCAGACTGTGTCCTCAAAGAAGGGCTCGCGTGATACTCAGGCAACTCCACGCGTCTTTTTTTCGCCTTTGATAAATTGGAACCTGACGCAGCACTTCTCTTCATGGTGGGTAGGGGCTTCCCACACTTGGCTTTGGTGCTCAAGAGCCTCCTCGCCGAGAACCGAGGCTTCCGAACGAATTGAAATGCAAGTCCTGCGAACGATTGGTATTGAATGAACAACAATTTTGAAGACATTCGCCCACTGCTCAAACATCTGAAGCTGTGGTAATATCGTAGCATCGTCTGTGAAATTCCAAAAGTCTCAAACTCGCAGGCTCAAACGGTCAATCGATGGTCTTGGCTCACGGCACAGTGATGACGTCAGGCCGCTCTCCGGCCACAGGGCTCTTAGAACTCCCTAGGGTGCACTCTCAGACTAACTCGATCTCAGTCGCGCCTATCTCGTACAAGATGCCGTCTATCTCGTGGTTCATTAGGCCTGGAACCCAAGCAAAACAGACAAAGGTATATCCTTTTTCAGCCTTTCTGAGAACCATCGGGTGTGTGTCGGACGTGGCCAGGCACAACACGTCGTCAGGTTCGAGAAGTCTGGGACTGTAGCCAACAAAGCCATATGATGTCCTGAACCACGTAGGCTCAGGCTCTGATATGATCTTGGTGTAGTCGAGAATGCTTTTCCACCACAACCCGGTGAGGAAGGGACTCTCAAGCCCTGTTGCTGAGTACCAGGCGGCGGCGAGATGGAACCCAAGTCTCTCGGTATCCAGCAGTTGATATTCGAAGAGAGACTTGAAATTTGTCCAGTCCGGGCTTGCAAGGCCTGGCTCGATGATAACGGTGCTGTCGCCTTGCATCAGAGCTTGACGGGGATGCACTTGTGGCATTGATGAAAAAACACCTCGGAGAGATGAGCGATATTCTTCAAGTCCGTGACACGTCTCACAACGATGACTTGCAAGAGAGGATGCACGGGCCGTGTTGGCTACTCGGTCCAGGATGAAGCCTGAGATTCGAAGTCTGGAATCGTCCTTGCTGAGTGATGGCGATGGTGGTGCTTCGATCAGGTAATCCTCCCACGTTTCTCGGCGTCTCATCTTCGACAGAGTGCTCCTTGCCAACTCCAGCTGAGCGTTGTCAACTTCGCAGCCAGAGAGGGTGAAGTCAATGGTCCATGACGGCATGTCTCCGTGCTGTGCTAAGCCGATGCAGGCGAGGCTCTTCTCGGCTGAGACAAGCGCAAAAGTTGCTTTGCTATAACACTGAGAGGTTGGCTCCTCGTAGTTCGGGACAATGAGGTCTCTCTCTTCGTTTTGGATCAGTCCGAGGAGACAGTATACCATGTCTCGAGGGTCCGCAGCCTCGCGACCTGCCAGGCTCGGGAGGAACTGTAATAGATCGGATGTGTTTGCCCGGTCTCTGCCTATTCCAGACGAATAGTGAATGCGTAGCCTTTCCAGCTCAAAGACTTGTTCTCGAAGTCTTCGAAGCTTGTCGAGGGCATCGCGCGGCAACCTTGGCCATGGCCACTGGGTGAGCTCCTCGCTGAGAAGTGCCCAGCTCCAAGTGATGGAGCCAAATTGAAACGTTGGCGGAACCGCTGCGAGGACAGCTGCCTGGATAGACCAAGCACCTTCGGACCAGAGAGGCTCGTAGAGTGCGCGTCCCAGAGCTCGTGCACTCTGCCTGAGCCACTGCTCCCGCTCCCTCTCTCGACTCGCTGTGGGCTCGAACTGGGGCTCGTAGTCCCCTAGCCAGACGACGACTGTGTCGGCAGCCTTTAAGGTTTGGGCCATCAGAGCTACTTGCCAGTTCCGCTCGGCATTGTTGTCTTGGTCAATGCACAACCCATCGACCCAGAGAATTCTGTCCGTTTGCGTATGGCGTAGGCGAATTAAAGCGGCGTAGAGATTATCCGTGACCTTGAAGTTTGGCTGACCACAGAGGGTGATTGAATGGTTGCTGGTCGACTCTCCCGAGGCATAGGACAGCGCCTCGTACTGTACAGCCGGGGATGTTGGGCATCTTTCGACGGCTTGGTCCAAAGACACGATGCGAAACTCGCACCGCACCTCATTTTGCGGCTCCAAAGCTGGCCGAAGCACTAACAAGCGAATCTCTCGAAGTTCCTTTCTGATGGCATGATCCGCAAATACTAGAGCACGTTGCTCATGGTCCGGGAGGTTGATCTCTGTAGTCGGGGTGCCGATCTCCGTGATCTCTGTGATACTGCTCTTCTGTGGGCGGTGCATGTGGTAAACTGTGATGACCTCACTCCCGCCTGCTGGCTCGTCGCCGCTGATCACAACCGTGGCAGACATCGTGGCCGCATGTGATGATTGGTGTTAAGGTTCGCTGGCGTTGAGGCAAGGAGCGGTGTTCGAAACGAATCGTCGCTTCTTGTGGCCAACGAGAGCTGGGACATGCTGCTCGGATAGGGGTAAGGCCATGGTGAAAACAAGGCCGAATCTCATGATATCCTGCTGCCGGTCCGATCCTGCGAGGGATCGTACCTGAAAGTAAAAGGGCGTAAATCAGGTTATTCCGTTACGATCCTGGGCAATGCAACCGCGGCCAAGCAATGCGCCGCCCCCGGACTCCACATTAGCAGGCATTACCTAGGTAAAATGGCCGCTTCCGTCCGCAGGTGAGCATTACGAGACCCCCAAATTATTACACAACTATTGACGGGAGCGTAAGCTGCTATACGTGGCGGCAGTTATCAAGACCGGGGATTCTCCGACATGGAACATTGAATGAAACTAGCGGCCAACACTCTGGAAGATTCTTGATTTCAGGGTCTTGTCAAACGGACCGAGGACCAGTCCGACACCGAGAGCCTGCAAGGCAGTCAGACGAGTCACTCTTTAAGGGCCTCGCCACTTGTTTCACATCAGAGGCAATTCCCCTTCAACGCTTCGGCTGGCGTCATCATGGTGTCAAGAATGTAGTATGGAGATCCAGACGTGATACTTAAGACTGAGAAGAGATGGTGGTGATCTCTGTTTGCAACGAAGAAACAATTGAGGCAAGGCCATCCAAACTTGATGACATCGATAAGGTTTCGCATAATCCGTGGACGGCTAAAATTAGTGGCCCAACGGGTTGGAAACTTTCCAAGGTTGGCACCAACGCCGACGTAATCACCACAGACACCGAGGATTTGACCCTGAGGCCAAGATCCGGGGCATCCCACAATCCTGCCTCGGCGCTCGTACATCAAAAAGAATTTGTGGGCTCGACTATGCATTGATTTTGGTGAAAGACCCTTCTACCATTGAAGTGGGGTGTGGACATGGGTTGTAACATTGAATCGAACCATGCTTGACGAATTGCATGGTATTGTCCTTGCTGGAGACTCGGTGCGTACCGAGGTAAATACTAACCTAGCCTAGGCGACGGGAGCATGTATAACCTCTCATCCAAAGACCATGGATGGGGAACTTTCCAACTTTCTTCTCCTTGGATTGTTGGAATGGATTCCTCAAACCGGGAACGACTCCCAAGTGGCGTGTACAACGATGAGACCTGTAAGACTACAAAACCTGGCCTCGACCTCTTGAGCATCTTTGTCGCACTTTGAACAGAGGTGTCTTTTACTAGGTCACACAACAGGTTCAGTCTATATCGCCCGTTTCCACCAAGTAAAGGCGTCTTCTTCCAAGGTCCTGGGGGAGGGGGTTCCACCTGAACCATGTTCTCAGAAGATCGTGCCATGGTTGGCAGGCCAATATACAGTGGGCAACCAGACAGTGAACGTCACAAGATGTCGCCTCCGAATTCCTTGATTTGAAATCCTTCGCTCAAACAGCTTGCTACGTGCACATGTGATGTAGTTTCGAGAGCGCTGATCAATGACTCAGGATTAATCTAGAAATGCACACGTGAACATTGAGATTAGCGACAATTCATGTGAAGGACTTCTGGGATCATTTCCCACTTATATGCGCTTGTATGAAGTTTTGAGGCCCTGGGCCAAGCGACATAGTTTGGGAGTCACAGCAATGCGAGGCATCCGACCAAAACAGCACTGTGGAGATGGGCTATCCAACGCTGGTCATTATTTTTTCAGTCCTATCAATAGTTAGGGAGTGTTTTGAGCCTTTTCCGGCCTGGATGTATCAGAAGAAGCCATATGCGCATAAGTGAGTCTTAATAAGTACCAGGTTTGAGTTGGTATTGGAAAGCAGCACATCGAGAACACTTCTCACATGAGTCTGGAAATCCAGGAAGTCGACCTTCTTGCACATCATACCAGGGTGCAGAGTGACGTAAGTACCACCTGAGCGGAATTGGGACTTGGACTTGACATGCGCACACAAGTTGTTTGGAGTTGAAGTTGAGGCAACCCGATTAAAGGAATGTCTGAAGCGAGCGAATTAGCTGGTACTCAGGCCCAATATGTCAATGAAAGGGAACGTTACGACCCCAACGTGAGCGGATGCTGAAGATAGTACACCATTCCTGCTTGGCCTGCTCGAGAGAGCTTCTCGGGGCGCAATGCCTTAACTTATCAGTTCATAGCATAAGTTCAGGAATTCATAATTCAAAGATTTTGTTGGGATATTCTATCTATAGTAATCTAGACTTGGATACCCTCCTGTCTGATGAAAATCCATAGCTAGCCTCCTAGCTACTTAGGTCTACGGGGTAGCCCTCTATGGGAGAACCTCCCATGAGTTCATATCCTGTGGGGTACTATCCTGTGGGATACCCCTCCTCCAGGATACCCTTCTATGAGATATCGTTATCTAGGATACCCTCATGTGGGTCACCCTCCTGCGGGATAATTTCTCGTGGGGTAGCTTCCCATGGTAGATCAGTTAGGTATGACCTCCGCATCTATTTTGTCCCTGGGGACATGTTTTGTGAACCAACCGATCATCTTTCTGGCGTCGGAGGTCAGCCGACGCAGACGAAAACGAAAGCATTGAATATGCTCATCATCGGAAATCTAAAGAGGCTGAGTGGCTGCGTAAACAGATGTATTTAGAAGCCGCGTGTGACTCGTGCGGCCGGGAACATTCTGCCAATCATTTACAGTACAGCAAGGAATACAGGCCTCCCGATCAGTTGTTCAGGGCAACTCTACTCGAACGCGTCGCTGTTTACGAGACCACATGGATCTGGGGAGGAAATTCGGGCCGCAATCTGGCAGACCGACAGTTCCGTCGCGGGCAGTGCTGAGAAGTCGCTGTGGCGCACGATGGGAGAGTCAGCGGAGACAGTTCCACAAGCAATATCGCTAAGCATTTCGACTCAGTGTTGAACGGGTTCTCCAAGCCACGATAAACAATGGGACGTGAGCCGCGCAGACCTGTTCCCTGCAGTACTGCTCAATTTGTCCTACGGGCTGCCGTCCGAGTCAGAGAATCAAGCCGGCTGGGTACGCAAAAGTCCTGGTCGAATTACCCGTCCACTGGAAGTCGGAGATTCGGGCTCATGTGCTAGGTGATAGTGGCAAGCAAAGGCAGAATTTTGATGTTCTTGTGATTTCATTATTGTCTCGACATTAAGTGAAGCTACTGGAAGCCTTTATTCTCGAGATGCTTTTTACACTTTCCTTCCGCAAGTGCCGACCAGCGCCGCCTTGAGACGTGTTGTTGTTTATGATTTCCGCCCTCGAACCAAACTCCTCGGGCGACTGGAACGGGTTCACCTGCTGTGCGACATACGGGTCCTCGTAGTAGCCCTTGCTGCTCTGGGCCTGGAGCCCGCTCTCGCTCCTCTGCAGCTCGATCCCGTCGTCGTCAGGGTCGTTGCTTGTGCCTCCTGTGCTGAGGCGGCGGTGCTCCAGCGTCACCTTGACCTCGTGCGTCACCATTATTTTGTTAATGTCGATGTTTTGAAGCACAGGCCAGAATACCGGGAGTGAAGCACATATTGTAGCCACGTCTACCTCGAGGGCCGCGAGAACGATCGGTGTGGGCCCGTACCAGGTGGGATCGAATCTGTGATATTCAGGGTCAGCTACCAAGGCATCGAGGAAGGAGCTCGATAAAAGTATAGGGCGGAGTAGGGCCACACTGTGGCCAAAGACTATCTCAAAACTTGCAGCCTGTACGACCTTTGAGTCACAGGCCATGTGTAGGGAATGTGGCCGTTTCTGGGAAGAAAAAAACAAATTCGAAAGCTACTTACGTTGGCCACGTCGTGGCTCGTGTCTCCACAATGGAAGCGAGACGCCATATAGAAAATATACTAGCCCTGCAGAAAGGTTAGCTCTATCGAGACATGTCCGACGTGCAACACCCTTACATGCTGCCGATGCTGAAGAGGCAGATCAGCGCCCAGCGTGACTTCCCGCTGCTGGTCTTGTTGTACAGTAGCAACGGTGCAGGGATAGCGAGGATGATCATGTCGAGAATCATATTGGTCGCAGTCAAGCTCGTATAAGTGGTGACGAATGTTTCCACTTCAAGAGAACCGAATGCAAATCGTGTTGCTGGAAGTGTGAGATTCCAGTAGGCCTGAACAGGTATGGTTGGGACCCAGCCCAGAACCCCATACGCTATACTCCACTACCACGAGTGTGCAATCAGTATGGTTCTCACGCATAGACTGACTGATCAAGCGATCAAGGGAATGGAGAGATTCCAGCAATCAAGTGCCGCCTTCCTGGAACACTTGGATACTCTATTGGGGGCAAGATGGGCGAGGTACGCGCGGACTTGACCTACTGCAAAGACAATAACGATAGTCCCGACGCTAGTATACCATAAACGTGATCCTCTGTCGTAAATCCGAAGATACTGGAATAGAAGGGCAAGCTTGATAAAGCCGGCACTGGTCGGATATGTGGCATTGGCGATGTAGAAGATCTGACCGCAGCTTTGTTCAGCTTGACATGTAAAGGCAGATGAAGGGGAAACACATGCTTACTCTTAGATAGTCAGACATTCTTTTCTCTCCCAGGAGAATAAAATGTTGCCCGAAGCCAGCAGTTGTTGAAAGGCATATTGCTATTGAGCCGGCACTTGTCAAAGCCTGTGGAACACCGTCAGACCATGCTCATAAGCTCATCCTCTCCGGACCCCATGCCAGATCACGTACAAGAGCTAGGACAATAAAGAGGTCATCCCACCAAGGCGACTTGATGATGAAAAATCGGGTGTAAAGTCGCAGTAGGGCGCAAATCCACGTCAACACCTGTTCGTAGTAAAGAGAAGCCGTCAGAGGGACCATTCAATGGATAATGAATCGAGCGAGTACCGGGACAGGGCGACTGATCCATCGTCGGATTGCGCATACCATAAAGGTTATAACGACTGCAAGGATATTCCGTGTGGAATTCAGGAACTCAGGTTCCTCGTCGAGGTTGTCTTTGGAACCGATCAAATCGGTCATGAGGGCCATTATCGTATCATCGCCTCGATTTCGCGAACTTCTGTTCTTTTTTTTTTTTCGTCGCAGAAGTCGTGGAGTTAGACGTCGGTCGTTGAACGTGGATCGCGGATCGCCAGCGAGAGGTGATCTGTCAGATTAGAGTCGGCAGTGATCGGTATTGATTCGCATTTTTGCTAGACGCCAAGGCCAGATTGCCGTGGATGGCTCCGGGGGGCGTGCCTTTTTGTGATCCTGCATGATACATAGGCTTCCGGGTCGGCTTGTGGGACGGTGGGTCATGCTGGAGATTTCCACACGGGCCCCTGATGATCACAAGAAAAACTGGGCTTGAACTGCCCTCACTCCGCCGCCACACATAGTGATGGATGCGATGTTTCGCGGCAGGGTTTTGGCGAGACGGGAGGCGTTACCTAACAGACGCGCCCACGGAGTTGGATTACCTTTTGCGGACACCCTAGGGCAACGGAATGGAGGCGAGCTCGGCCGGCAGAAGATGGCATCTCGAAACCTTGATCCTTCGGATATGGGATGGCAGAAGCGTATCTTGGAGCGGTCAAAGCTCGCATGCACATCAAGCCGCTAAGCTTGGCCACGTTCCTGACCTTGTAAAACGAGATGTAACAAAATGTGACGAGTCCCGGCAAATATTGTGGCCAATAGCTCCCGGTACTGAGTCAAGAATCAAGATGTGCTCTGGCCCTTTTTGGCGGGACCTGCCATAATAAAAGTGGGCTTCAAGTGCAGAAGTGATGGAATCCCCTTTGCCGGAAAATCGAATGATCATGCAGGGATCTGTACCTGAAGGTGTGGACTCGCTAGCTTTGACCTCGCAAGGCACGACAGATCTGGATTCCGTCGCCGGCGCCCCTCATCTTTTACATGGCTTGGCTCGAATAACCCTTGGGAATATACCCTCAATCGAGTCGCCGTCCTTAGCAGAGGCATCTAATGCTACACAGTCGACGTCTTGTCTGAGTCGTAGACACCTTGACGAATGGCCGAGTCTCGATGACTAGACCTGCCCCAGTGCTGTTCTGGTGGGGACTCTGGAGATATTAGGCTATAGTGAAGATGTATCCCTGTGTAAGGGGCATGTGGACGGTCTTGCGACAGGTCTGACGAATGCGAGTCTCACAGGCTGAGAACTTTCTCCATATTCGAAGGTGAGGGAAAAGCGTCGCTGTGGAAGCATCTCGGTCCTAAGACTTCTCGTCCTAACAAGTTCGCTGTCGGTGTGATCAGCTAGACGAACGCCGAGCTATCAAAACGATAGTGACAAGCCACAGCGATCCTATATGTGCTGATCCCCACAGGCGATCGCCCACGTCCCCTCATGGGGCCTGGGGGCTGGGTATGAGCGGGTATCCATGGGGTTGACGTTTGAGGCTAGAGTGGCTAGTACAAATGATCAGCAGGGCTACTGTGTGTGATATGCTTGGCCTGCCGCCTTTGCGTCAAGATGAACTCAACATTGCCGGCCGGACGCCAACCCGGCGACGAGCATGCTAATTACCAGACCCATGACGATAATGATAATGGCTGCCGGTCAAGAATTAGTTCAAGAACTACGGCATCCGGCTTGGCTCCGATCCAATAGACGGCACGCAGACCCCCGGTGTGGTCCCCGGGATTGCCAATGCGGCAACAGCCAGGGTCTTTTTCTTTTCTTGCTCCAAGAACAAAAAAAAAAGTCTTATTTCCGTACCTCATGCGTCTCACAAGCCTGGACACCTGATGAGGCAGGTAAAGGGAGCGTGTGGACGAATACGCATTTTGAGACACATGAGCTGTAATAATGAGCCAATATTGGGAGCACTGACACACACAGGAAATTCCTACTGTAAACCAGGGCCAAGTTTCAGTGGTCCCCCTTGTCGCCCTAGACATGGCGGCATATAATCCTCATAATAGACGTCGTAAAATCCTGTAGAATTTCAAACATCTGTCTTTAACTTGCTCAATTTTGAGAGCCAATGCTACCCTCGTCTGAAAAATGTGAATTCGTTTCTCATTAGTTTACCACGTCCACTCTCATTCCGCTCTGAAGAGGTGTACGTGTGACTGGGCGAGTTCCTTAGCTTCTCACTATAATTTTCTGGTATGTTAAGTTACTCGTAGTCCATGAAAACACCCAAATTGCTCTTAGTCGTGCCTCTATTTAATATCTGCTATCAAGTAACGTCCCGTGCTAAGTAGGTTGAAGGGAATTGGTTCTATTGTGGTGGATCACGTGTGCGCCAGCTGAATGTAGGCAAGGGTGGGCGATCAGGGGTCTGGTGGTGTAGGCATCATAGAGCCGGATCGCATACGCGAGGCTTGCCGTCGCCCATACAGCAATCGTGATCGGAAATTAATCGACAGGGCAAGGACATGTCTTTGATTGAAGTACCATGTTGAGGAGCACGAATATGTCCGCCCAGCATGCTGAACAAAACACGGGCATGCCGGCAGATGTGGACCATTTCGCCCAGGCGTCTATTGAACGATCTCCGGACAGACTCGAAGCCGACAGCGGGATTGCACAATATAGTTGCCAAATGTGTGCGAGACGCAAGGTAAAATGCGGTAAAACAAAGCCGATTTGTTCTAGCTGTCGCAGCCGCGGACTGCAATGTCTCTATCAGGCGCCTCCACGTCGGCGGCGGAAGAGGCGGTTGAGCAGCGGCGACGTCGATGAAAAGCTTGCTCGGTACGGGAGGATCTTGCTTGGGCACGGATTGCTGTCGCGAGACACCCAAAAATCGCCCATTGAATGCGCACCACAAGAGCCAATATCCCTGCGTTTCATCGAGCCACACGCAGAAACATCAAAACTGGGTAAGGTTGTGGTCGACCATGGCGGGTCGAGATACTTCAACAGCATCACCTGGCGAAATATAGGAGACGATGATATGCAGCACGTGTCTGTCCCAGAAGATCATGAGAATGAAGGGCCCGAAGGCTCTCTTGATCCTACAGGGGAAGCCGCACTTGACCCCCTGACGAGAGCATTTATGGGCTTTCAGCAGAACTTAATTCATTGTCACCCCACACACTCGGAAGCCATGCTTCTGTGGAACATACACATTGAGAATGTGGAGCCTATCTGCAAAGTGCTACATATTCCTTCATCGACAAAAATGGCCGAGCAGGTCTCACATGGGCCTGAAATGGCGTCGGCAGCAAACGAGTGTGTCGTGTTCGCAGTCTATCATTTCGCCATCTTCAGCTTGACGGAGGAGAAGTGCGAGAACCTATTTGGTCGACCGCGGTCTGTTTTGATGCAGAGGTTCAACTTTGCTGCCCGGCAAGCCCTGGTCAACGCTTCTTTTCTCACGACCACTGATACACCCGTCATACAAACTCTCATACTCTTCTTACTCGCTTGTCGGCACCAGTACGACCCAAACACATACTGGACTCTGACAGGTGTTGCTGTACGCATAGCGCAACGCATGGGGCTTCACCGCGACGGAGAGGCGCTCGTCTTGACACCATTTGACATCCAATTAAGAAGACGCTTGTTTTACCAACTGATACCCTTTGACGGCATAGCAAGTCAGTCATCGGGTACAGGTATCGCTATTGCACCGGAGTCCTGGGACACAAAGGAGCCATCAAACATCAACGACGATCAAATTTGGCCAGGGATGACGACAACACCACAGGGGCAAGAGGGAGCAAGAGGGAGCAAGTGAGATGATGTTCTGTCTGGCCCGGGCATGTATCGGGAAGTTTTTTGCCAGGTCGATGCGTGGCAAAGCCACCGACCACGTTCAACACCACAGTTCAATTGAGCCTCTCATCCGGGAAGCGGAGAACGAGGTGGAGGAGAAGTACATCCGCTATTGTGACGTTGTCAACCCGCTGCACTTTTTAACCATCGGCATGGCGAGGTCAGCCATAACCGCCATGCGCATCAAGGCCAGGCTCCCACGGGGTCGAGATAATACCGCCACGGATGCGGAGAGGAAAGAACTGCTCCAATTGGCTCACAAGGTCATCGACACGGACTTAGCTGCTTACGCCCACACAGGCCTCCAAAGATATCGGTGGCACGTGAGCTTCTTCTGGGCATATGGGTCTTGGGATTCCTTGATATATGTCTTGACTAGCCTGCGGAGACCTGGCTTGCTCTCGCCAGATGAGATTGATGATACCTGGAGTAAAATGGAGCAGGTCTACAGTAACCACGGCGACTTGTTACAATCAAGGCAACCCCTGCATATTGCGTTTCGGAATCTCACGCTGAGGGCATGGAGTGCCAATCCTCCTAGCCGCAGTGTTCTTGAACCGGATTTCATCAACACCTTGCGCTCCCGGCAGAAAGGGCAGGTCGATGCCAGTGCAATCATAAATGAGAGCAGAGCAACGGCTTCTGGTACGGGGATCGACAAAACATCACCGACTGGCCAGAATCGTGTGGTTGACTCCAGCTCGAGCTTTGGAGACCTCTCTGGCGACATGGGGCTTGATATGAGTACCGATTTTAGTCTCGACACGGAAGACTGGGTACTCTGGGATCAGCTCATCAAGAATGATCAAGCTCGAAGCGGGTAGTCACAGTTGTCATAGCACTTTCAGTAGTGCGTGACTGTGTACATTTACAGGAAATGCTTTTCAAAGAACTTCTCTCATCAATAACCTTTGGGCTGTGTAAGATTGAACTACCGAGCCTAGAGACGGCGCACAATACTAATAAATGCCACTTTTACAGAATTGATTCTCTCGACGATAAATCGTTTCTAATTTCAAGGCTCATATTATTGCATCTAGAAAATCGCTTATTGTTATGTCGAAATATGTACGTTTCAAGCGCCATCCTTCCCTTGCAATGAATTAAAGAATATACACATCACACGCCCCCAGAACATCGAGCTCTGTCACAAATCCTCTTCCTTGTCTGGAACCGTCCATTCATAATCAGGCAGCCCGAATTTGTCGCCTCCAAATGAGCTGGAGAAAAGTCCACCGAGCCAACCAAGAATACCGCTGAAAGCCATGCCCCAGCAAAGGACGGTAAGTACTGTGTTCCGGAGCCAGATACCCCAGGCCGTCTGCGGCGCAAAGATCCAAGGGATTCCTGGTGGGATCTTTTGCAGGTCGTCGATTATAGGCCTCATGCGCTCTTCATAACCCCGGAGCCCAGCCTCAAGATCGCCCTTGTGCATGCTGAGCTCGCCAGCCAGTACATAAGCACCGGCCATGGCGAGGCTTGTCCCCGTGCCGGTGGGACCAGGTGCATAGCCCGCATCGCCGACCAGGACAAAGCGCCCCCTGTGGAGGCTGGGCACCTTGACCTGCACTATCTCCGACGCGTAGAAGTCATCGGACTCCATCATGCCATCGAGGATCTCCTCCGTCTTCCAGCCGGCCCCGGAAAACTCCCCGGCGATGTACGTCTTCAAGGCATCAGTCCCTTGCTTCGCAGCCTCCCTGAAGGGTAACGTCGCATCCTTGCTACCGCGTGGGTGGATCTTCTGCGCGATGACCCGAGTGACCCCAGATGGGTCGGGCCCAAGCCCGAAGAAACGACCGCCTACGGTGGTCCACGCCTGTCCCGTCTTGCTGCCCTCGAGCAGATCCTTGTCCACAGAGAAGTACGCTGACCAGCAGTCGAGCGATGTGATGTGGTCCCGGACACCGCAGCCGAGGCCCATGGCTCGAGTCCGCGAGGTGGCTCCGTCGCAGGCCACGACAAGGTCATACTCTGTCGTCGGGTGACCATTGGCGAACTCAACTGTCACGGGCCCATCCCTCTCGACCTGCTGCATGGACGAGACCTGCTCGCCAAAGATATATGTGATTCTCTCGTTGTTCTTGGTCATGTCGAAGAGGATCCGCGCCAGGTCGCCGCGGAAGATCTCATACTCAGACACGAGCGACTGCTGGTTGGGGTCGCCGGTGGCTGTGATGGTCGCGAACGGTCGGCCGTCGTCCCTGACGAAGCAGATGCCCTCCATCCCCGTCGTCTTGGCTTTCACGGCTTCCTCCATCCCTTGCATCTTCCTCATCACTGAGACCCCGGCGTTGCGGATGTCGACATTCTGCCCGCCGGTGCGCAGACTTGGGAAGCGCTCGACGATGGTGACTTTGGCGCCGGCTTTGGCCAGCCAGTAGGCTGTTGTTGGCCCTGCGACGGAGGCGCCAACTATGAGGACATTTAGGTCAGACATTGTAAAATATTGTGGCTCTGTACGGAGAAATTGAAACTGTTGATGTCTTACAAGTCCATTTCTGGGTGATGATCATTACTCCCGTCGATTATATACTGGGCGCACCGGACCAATTCGGTCTTGCATCGAAACGTCGGCCGTTGACTTCCAGAATGACCGGGCCCGAGCCAGCGGGCCCCAACGGCCGAAGAGACCAAGGACTGGGAAGGAATCGGGCCCGCAGCGACGCTAGTTTGGGTGTAAGCAATTTTGACGATTTTAGTTGCCTGGTTCTTAGGCTCTTTGCAAGTCGGACTTTCGCATAGCCACATGTAGTTAGGCTAGGGCTAGATGGCGTGGCCGCCTGGCTCGCATAAGGCGTACCCGAGGCCGGGGACGTTTCCATAGTCCGGTCTAGTCTCCCAGTATCCAGGTAGCAAGCGAGCCCAGTCATTTTAGCTAGCATCGACCAGGCTTCAGCTGTACCACACATGACTTCTCGCTGCCTAGAAACCTTCAGATGTCTCCTTGCTACTCAGGAGTGCCACATGTGACATGAGAATACGAATTGGCAGCAGCGTATAAATAAATTAAGGAACCACTGCCGGCGCTACTTGATTGGACATGGAAAATGTTTACTTGATATCGCTTGGGAAACAAACATCGATCTTGCAAACATAAAAACATGGGCTTGTGAAGTTTGGCGGCCGCAATGAGACTTACACTCGCTTTTGATCAGTCATACCCACCCGCTTCCCTACATTCAAAACGGCGAAATTTTGAAGATAAATTGAAAATTTGAAATCATAATACTTGCTTCTTATAATTATTTAATTATAAATCCGAGTATCATATCAATATGTCTCATTTCATCTTGATGCAGGAGAAACACTTTGAGGTAGATTACATAAGCAGGAGTGTCCCTCGGTCTGACATCACTGGTACTGGTGCCTGTGCCTATTCATGTTGCGTCAAGCACCAAGTCTCAACTGCAACTTGCCCTTAAACTTCCCGAGCTCAACCTATCCCAAGCTAGAGTAAGAGCCATCAGCGCTCAGTGGTTTCCAGGTGACTTCAGCCGTTGAGATGGTCAGCTGGGATGTGATACGTGTCACAGCAAACCCCACACTACTCTCACCCCCGATGTTGTTGGTGCCGGTATGAAGGCAGCAGTGCACAGCCCCACCCGTCTAGTATCTAAAAAGTACATTCGGCCATCTTATACACTGCTCTCGACATCAAGGAGCGCTGCTTCGCGATCGTTCTGGACCGGCAATCACTCGATCCAACCGAAGGCAACCATGGCTGCCCGCACCTCCATGGAGGAGTTCCAGGAACTCATCAAGTCCAGCAACCGAATCGTCGCCCTCTGCGGCGCTGGCCTGTCAGCAGCCTCGGGCCTGCCCACATTTCGAGGAGCAGGCGGCTTATGGAGGAATCACGAGCCGACGTCCCTCGCAACTCCTGAGGCCTTCGAAGAGGACCCTGGTCTAGTCTGGCTCTTCTACGCGTGGAGACGCCATATGTGTCTCAAGGCACAGCCCAACGAGGGCCACCGTGCGCTTGCGGAGCTGGCAAAGAAGAAGGAGAACTTCATCTGCCTGACGCAGAACGTCGATGGTGAGAACGAGCATATTTACCTGCCACACAAAATGGCCCCAACAGATCACAAGCAGACACTGACAATCACCCAGGCCTGTCAAACCGCGCGGGCCACCCCACAGACCGGCTGCGTCTCCTCCACGGCAGCATCCTGGACCTAAAGTGCTTCGACGAGTGCGGCTACGTCGAGAGGAACAACCTCTCCGACCCGCTCTGTCCCGCCCTCGAGGCCGCGTCCGCGGTGAACACCCCGCCGGACAAGTCCGGCAAGCTGCCCCTGCTCGACCCCAAGGTGCCCGTGCCCAAGATCGACGTCAAGGACCTGCCCCACTGCCCAAAGTGCAAGGAGGGCCTCCTGCGCCCGGGCGTCGTCTGGTTCGGCGAGTCGCTGGACGGGAAGATGCTGAACGAGACGGACGACTGGATCGACTCGGCGCCGGTGGACGTCATGCTGGTGGTTGGCACCGCGGCCGTGGTGTACCCGGCTGCTGGCTACACGCAGAAGGCCAAGAGGAGGGGTGCTGTTGTGGCTGTCATCAACCCCGACAAGGGTGCTTGTGCGGGACTGGGGTCCAAGGACTTCTTTTTCCAGGGCGATGCTGCTGAGATCCTTCCCAAGTTGTTTGCAAAAGTTATTTGAGGCTCCGACCCGGGACAGGCTACATAGGTATGTTGAGGACAGTAAGCAAATTGAGAGCTTGCATAGGTGAAATTAAGCGGCATTAATATTAACTATCGCCTGATTATCTAAATGGGTATCATCGTCCTTTCTTTTTTTTGTTTTCACAAATTAACAGCAATCTTGGCCCCGACCTCGGTCGAGTCACCGAGCTCCTTGATAAGCTCGGCCGCTCGCTCTGCCGCCACCATTATGCCAAACTGGGGGTTGACCGTCAGAGGGGCCACGATGCTGGCATCGACGACGTGCACGTTCTCGGTCCCGACGACCCTCGTCTGCGCGTCGACGCACTTGCCGATGCGGCAGCTCGAGCTCCAGTGGTTGACCATGCCCATGGCGTAGTCGGACGCCGTGGTGATGTAGGTCCTGATCTCGTCCTTGGTAGCCCCCTTGGGGATGTTGAGCGGCTCCAGGCCGGAGCCGCTCCTGTCCAGCGCCGCGAACAGGTCCGCGATGAACTGCGCGATGTCGTCGGCGTCGCGGCCGGCGGGGTCGCTGTAGAAGTTGCCGTTGCCGCCGCCGGGGACGAACCCGCCCGTCTTGGCGTCCTGGGTGAGGCTCACCTTGCCCGTGGACAGGAGGCCCGAGGTCCCGTAGATGTTGAGCGTGATGGTGCTGTCGTTTGTGTAGTCCGAGTAACCCGCCGTGCCGATCGTGCCCTGCAGGCCGGTCGGGGCGGTGCCGTCTGTGTGGTTGATGTAGGTCCAGAAGGCGGAGGTCTGGCCTGCGTAGGAGTATGGTCCGGACCGGTCGTTCAGGTACATGTCGCGGTCAGCCTCGATGGGAGACTCGTACGAGTACGTGTACGAGTCGAGGGTAGGAGCGGTCAGCTCGATGAAGGTGTTGGGGTTGTCGAAGAGGCCGGCGCCGACGTCGGTGTTGTTGACCCAGGACGAGGGTGACAGGGCCGGGTCAAGGGCGCCTGCTTGGGAAAGGGTCGTGAGGACGTCCGCCGGTCCGATCCCGGATTGCATGAGGAGAGCAGGGCTGAAGATGGCACCACCGCTGAGGACGACGCGGCCGGTGGAGCTCAGGTTGATGGTGGTCTCGACGCCGTCAATCATCGCAGAGAAACCTGTTGCCTTGGACCCCGTGCGCACTGCCCGGGAGACCGTCACGTTGCTCTGGAGCGAGAAGTTTGGCCGCTGGAGGGCGGACTGCAGGTACGTGGTGACTGGACCTCCACGCTGCCCGTTGGCATAGTCATAGGACGTGTGCCCAAAGACGGCGTTCTTCTGATCTGGCACGTCGTTGAAGACGACCTCGGAGTATCCCGCGCCATCGACAAGCCACTTCCTGGCCGCCTCGTAGCCCGACTGGACATTGGACGGGGTCGTAACCTCGACCGAGGGCTGCCTCTCATACAGCCTTTTGGTGGCCTCGGCGACGTCGGAGCTCTTCCAGCCGTCTGGGTGGAAGTTATCCCAGTCCGATGCTGGAGGCTCAAAGTAGAGGCCTGCGTTGATGGCGCTTGACCCGCCGATGGTGCAACCACCATAGGCAGCGCTTCTATCTCCACATACAAGGGTTTCAGATCCTGTGAAGATAGTGTTGTCTATGTGAAAATCGAATTGTCAGTTCATCAGCGTCCAAAACGTCGTTCGTGACCGATGGCACTTACAAAGTCCTGGTACGTCAACACGGCTCATGTTGGTGCCGTCCAGCCAAGTAGGCCTCTCTGTACCACCGGTGATACCATACGACGGCCCTCCTTGTTCCAAGAGCAGCGTCTTCAAGCCTGTCTCACTCAGCCTGTCCGCGACAATTATCCCCGCTGGTCCGGCTCCCACGACAATGAAGTCGTAAGAGTCGGTCGTCCAGTCCACGGCTCTCCCAGCCACAGGAGCAGCAGCCGCATATTGGAGCAGCAGCGCCGCTAATGCCGATGCTTGAAATGATCGTCGCATTGTAAATGTCGGTAATTTGATCAACCGGCTACTCGAGGAGTTGCTTTGATGATCGTTGATGCGGTGGCGGGTGAGCGAGGTGAGGCCAAGCAAGATATCGATGCCCACGACCGGGGCGGACGGGAGTTTTTAAACTTTTGTTTTAAGCTTCAACCTCAAGAACGACTGCAGCTCAGCTTTCATGCGGGTCACGGCAGATTAGAGCCTTGATCAGAGCTTTGAAGGCAAAATATCAAAATAGCACCGTAAGATGAGGTGCGGGTCTTGGCCGAAAGGGGTAGTGGGAATCTCAAGAACCGCTGCGCAGCATTGCAGTGACTTAATCAGGGCCATGACTTCCGCCTTGTGCTGCAACTCTAAAAGCTATGACATAATTAAGCATTCCTCCTTTGTCTGCGCCTCTGTCGTGTTACCGTGAGCGTGCTATTGCATGGTTCTGCTAGCTTGGCTCCAATCCGAACATGCCGTTGTCTCTAAGCTTTTCAGAGGTCTAGCACGCCGCGCAGATCTCTTGGCGAGTCGCGTTCAAGACTAGCTGCACGTTGAGGCTGTCGGCCTAGTTCCATCGAGAGTCCCGCGCAATACGAGAACCGCGGACTACTCCACTCAGACGGGAACTCCGATGCACTTTGTGACCGGCCGGAGAAGACGCTGTCGAGCTGAATTGCCACTACTTAGGTGCATCTAAATAAGACTCGCGTGGGACAGCATGTAGATCTGGGCACGGCCGATGAGACGGTGTGTATTTGTGCAGCTACGGTGACCGACGCTACGCCTAGTCAGCTGGCTATGAATTTCTAATGCGGAATGTCACCGAGGATTTACGAGCTGACTGCCCTCGACCCGGAGTATCTTCAGTCGCCGTTGCCTTGACGTTGCACCCGCTCCAAAGATCGACCACCAAATTGTCTCTAAGATCTCTAGGTGTCTCGTGTGTAAAGTGAACCACAACTCCTGAACTCCATGACAAAACGCCCCTTTCCCAATCCAACCAAGTAGCAAACGCCCTATCGTATTCGGCAGCGTCCCACAAAACAACCAAAAGAACAAGCCTTGTTTCCTTTCCCGAGCTCCCGAGCTGAACGAACGTCTTTGAACAATCTATCATCGACCACGGTCACTGCTTATCATGATCTCGCCACAGCTGTCTCTCACACCCGAGCGGGAGAAGAGTTGAATGCCATGGGCGGCCGCTGTGGCGGGTCATAACTCCCTCTCCCGTAATCCTGGCCCTGCCAACCACCACCACCACCGCCGCCTTGCGCATGTTGACTGGCAGCAAAGTACTCAGCCGCGGCGCCCTGGCCTCCTGCGCCGCCATCTCCGCCATGGTAGCCGCTCGAGCTGGTCCTGCCATAGTCGCCCGCGGGGTGCTGCTGGCCGCCGGCGCCGGCCCCGTGCCCGGCGAAGTAACCCGGAGTTGCATTGTACAGGCCGCCGCTGCTGTCCGTGCTGTACCCGGGCATCGTGCTGCTGTGCTTGTTCGCCTTGGCCCTCGCCTTCTTTCGCCTGTACATGATGATGGACAGGATGATGAGGGCGATGAGCACTACCACGACGACCACGGCGATGGCGATTGCCACTGGTTTCGATAGCTTGCCGCCCGATCTGTTTTTGGTTTTGCGAATCTTTGTTTTCCTCCGTACCAGTGTCATGAAGGTCGACATCGTGTCCTCGGGGAATGGTGCCATTTTCGAATGGGGTTGGTTTTGCTAATGGGATCTTTCAGTTGAGTCTTTGAAGGAAATGAAACTGCTGTCAGAGGCTAATGCAATGGTTCTTTGTTGAGGCATCAAGTGTGCGCAAGGCATATGACAAAGGAGAGTCGAAAGAGCCAGGCGCAACAGCTACTTGAGACATGTCGTCGTTATGTATGCTTCGATTCCCCTCAAGTCTTTTCCTTGGGCCTGTTTTGACCTTAAAATGAAGCCTGGAGCCCTCAATCCGGCCGAGTGGTCATGATTCGAACGTGCATCAACCCGGGTGCTTGCAGCTCCCGAGATCTTTCGTGTTGAGACAGGTCGGCCGCGGTCGAAACTGGCATCATATGTCGATCAGGACCGTTTCACGGGACGCGGCCCTCATTGGCTGGCTGCATTGCGCGGCTGACATCGGGGGGCTGCGCCGCAGACCCTCAAAGGGCCCCGCGAAGGGATGATTGGGTTTTGGCATCGCGTTCCTGAAGCGGGCCGAGTTTCGCGGCCGACCTCGAGTTGCGGGTTGGTAAATGGCAACACCAACAAATTTGTATGGAGACAGGCCGGTTTTGAGGCCCGGGATAAAATCTTGGATCACAACAACAATTTGAACGACCAGAATCTCCAAGTGCCACACCCAATGGCCTGTAGCCGGGTGCGGGAGGGAGATCGTGACAAACAAAATTTGAAACACAAGGGCCGTGTCCGTCAAAGTTCAGAGGGCCTCTGGGTCCCAGGACGAGGCGAGCATCATAAGACCCGGGAGGGCGATGATGTGCAGGGCCGATATGTCTTATGATTGATGCTGAGGGCTTTTCATGATACCGGGCGACAAAAGGGTGACCGAGTACATATATATCCTGTTCTTGCTACACATACTAGCACATATCATCAGGGCTCCTCGTCCTGAGGCTTGGTGTGTACAACCTCGTCCTGTGAGCCTCCTTTTCTGAAGTTCTGGTGCGCAATCGTCTCCAGAGACAAACCCTTGGTCTCCTTGAGGAAGAAGAAAGCAACGACTGCAATGACAACATCGAAGACACCCCATAACAGGAAAGTACCCCAGCCCATGTTCGTTATCATATACGGGGTTGTCAGAGAGAAGACAAAATTGAACAACCATTGCGAGCCAACACCGATGGCTACTCCTGGCTCACGAATCCGAGCAGGGAAGATTTCAGCTACATAGGGCCACGGCATCGGACCCCAGCTAAAGTTGTATGCGATGACGAACAAGTAGATCAGCGCAACCGTGGCAATACCGGAGCTGGTGACATTGCCTTGCTCAGGCGGTGGGACCGCCTTGACGACGGCGGCAGTGGTGATTTGGCAAGCAGCCATGAATGCCGCGCCGCCGATGAGGACGTTCCGCCGGCCGACCCGCTCCGACACGAACAGCACAAAGATGCCGCAGGCGACGACTTTGATAGCCCCAAAGATCGCCGTGAGCAGCAGGCCCTTGTTGCCAGAGCCGACGAGGAGCTTGAAGTACTGCGGTCCAAAGTAGGCAAAGGCCGTGGCGCCGGTGGCCTGCTGTGCTGCAAAGATGGCGAAGGCGGCGAAGACCCGCTTGAAGTTATCGCCCTGGAGGAGCTCCCTTGGGCGGAAACCCTCGGTGGCGCGGGCTTCAAACTCGACTCCTAATCTGATGTCCTCCATCTCATCGATCACCGCTTGTGAGTCGTCCGCCCGGATCCACTTAAGGCTCTCGAGTGCCTCGTCATGGCGGCCCTTCTTGGTGAGCCATCTGGTGCTCTCTTTGAGCGTCAGCATCCCCAGGCCTAGCAAAGCTCCAGGGACCAGCTGCAGGCCGATTGGAATCTGCCACTGCCGCGTGTTACCAGGGCCCAGGGCAACCCCGTAGTCGACCCAGTAGCTGGTAAAGATCCCGAACGTGAAGAACCACTGGAAGAAGCTCCCGATCTGGCCCCTGATCTCCTTGGGGGTCATCTCGGAACTAAACATGGGCACAACCACGGTCGCCGTGCCCAACCCCAGCCCGGCCACGACCCTCGCGACATAAAACGCCGCCAGCGAGTGCGTGTCGATGGTCTGCACGAGCGCGCCGACGCAGAAGACCAGGCTGGAGATCATCAGCGCCTTCTTGCGGCCGAGGTAGTCCGTCAAGGGCCACGCGAGGAAACACGCGACAAAGGCGCCGAGCTGCTGGAGCCCGACGGACAGCGAGTTGGTACGCGTCGCTCCCGCCTCCGTGTAGCCATAGTCGCGCTGGAAAGAAGCAAGAGTCAGGACGCCGCCGACTATGCCCGAGTCGTATCCGAAGAGAAAACCCCCTATGCAGACCACGCTGCCGAGCCAATACGCTCGAATCTTCCCGAGTCGGGTGCCCTGCATCCTTGAAATGAGAGGACGCTCGTCTCGGGGAGTGGTTGAAGACGATGGCTGAGGATTTAAATGGTCGCTCATCAAGAGTGGTATGCGGAGAGAACCAGTCCTCCTCAACATATGATCAGTGGACTTCGCAGGAATTTCTTTTGTCAGATCGAACAGCAGGACAAGAAGACATGGGCATGCACTTACTCTGCCCAAGCCTTGTAGTCCAACCCCTTCTATACCGGGGACCTAACTGTAGGTCATGTGCAAGCTGACGCATTCCTGGACACCTGCAGTATGATTCTCCAACTTTAGAACCCAGCCGAAAACCTTCTCCTTGTATCACCTGAAAATGCTACTCAAAGCCTGCCATTCGCTGGCAGGCTTCGGTTGGCTTCTTCAACTCTGGTATCCCCCCACTGGCCACGGATTAGCTGCTCTGACATGCATTGAGCGGCGTTGTGAATTTCCTACTTTGTGAGTCTTCATCGATATCATGAGCAGTCGTGATCAACCCTGCCAATCATGTCATTTCCAGCCAGTCAGAAAAGAATGCAGGTGGGTTGAACCCCCAGGAGAGCAAAAGTCGAGATTAACCGACATCCTTCCCCCGCATCCCGAGGTTGACAGTCCCAGATCTGCAATGTGACCGACTTCCAGGGATCGGCTGGATGTCGGTCCCTGAACGCGACGCAGCACACGTCTGCATTTGATGAAGGAGGGAGTTGATGCGGGGCCTCCATGTCCCGTGGAATATCAGAGCGCAAAGCATGCAGCAGGGAGGAGGTCAGTCGCTGCGTGGGAGCGAATCATGAGGAGCATGGCCCAACTTCCCCTCTTAATGGCCGATGCGATCTGCTGCGACTTGTTCTCGCTGAACCCGTCTCATAGGTGAGTAGACGTTATGTAAGTGACATCCCATGCCACGCAATTACATGCGGGGTGCTGTTGTCAATGTAAATACCGCGGGGAGTTGAGAAGCTGTCCAATGTTGCTATATACGACCGAACCAGGTACAAATTTGGTTCGCGTCTTCATTGTTCGAAGAAGCGTTGGTTGTATTTTTGGATATAGTTGTCCTGGCCTTCACCATCACCCTGTTGCCCGTGAGTCCAACCAACACACCATTATGGCTCCCGGCAAGCGCCCCAACTTCCTCGTCATCGTCGCCGACGACCTGGGCTTCAGCGACATAGCCTCCTTCGGCGGCGAGATCAACACGCCCCACCTCGACAAACTCGCGGCCAGTGGCCTCCGCTTCACAGACTTCCACGCCGCGGCGGCATGCTCCCCCTCCCGCGCCATGATCCTCACGGGGACGGACCACCACATCGCCGGGCTGGGCAACCTCATCGAGTGGACCAACATCAGCGGGCAGAACGACCCAAACGGGACCATGTCGACCGCCCCGCAGCGCGGGATGCCGGGTTACGAGGGCTACCTCAACGAGCGCGTCGCCGCGCTGCCCGAGGTCCTGCGCGACGCGGGCTACCTCACCCTCATGGCGGGGAAGTGGCACCTTGGCCTCACGCCGGAGCGCTCGCCCAAGGCGCGGGGCTTCGAGAGGTCCCTTGCACACCTTCCGGCTTGCAGCAACCACTATGGCTACGAGCCGCAGCTGCAGGGTGAGGACAAGACTCCAGATTTCATGACCATGTCCTTCATTGCGTTGCACAGCGAAGACGGGGAATATGTCAAGAAGCTGCCTGAGGGCTGGTATTCCAGTGACGGGTACGGGGACAAGATGTTGTCGTACCTCAAGGAGTGGAAGCAGGAGGGCGAGGGCAAGGCAGAGGAGGACAGAAAGCCCTTCTTTGGCTACCTGCCCTTCACCGCGCCACATTGGCCCTTGCAGGCGCCACAAGAGTACATCAAGAAATACAGGGGCGTGTACGATGAAGGCCCGGACGCGCTGAGGCAGAAGCGTCTGCAGCGCCTCAAGGAGCTGGGGATGGTGGACCGGGACGTCGAGCCGCACCCCGTCGTCGCCGACGAGGTCAAGGAGTGGGCCGACATGGGGGACGAGGAGAAGGCCAACAGCTGCCGCGCGATGGAGGTGTTCGCGGGAATGGTCGAGTGCATAGACGCCAACGTCGGCAAGGTCGTCGACTACCTTGAGTCAGTGGGTGAGTTGGACAATACCTTTGTGTGCTTCCTGTCCGACAACGGCGCCGAGGGGGCGGCGTACGAGGCGTACCCAATTGTCCAGGGGAGCATGATCCAGCACCTCAAGAAGTACTACAACAACCACATCGACAACCTCGGCAACGGCGACTCGTTCATCTGGTACGGCCCACGCTGGGCTCAAGCCGCAACCGCCCCTTCGAGGTTATACAAGGCTTACACCACTGAGGGTGGCGTGCGCGTGCCATTCATGATGAAGGTGCCGAAGCAGTGGGATGGAAGCATCGAGAAGGGTGGTGTCACGCACCAGTTCAGCACGGTGATGGACCTCGCGCCGACGATCTTGGACATGGCTGGCGTCAGACACCCGGCACCTGAATACCAGGGCAGGGAGGTTGTTAGCATGCGGGGGAAGAGTATGATGCCGTACCTGCAAAACGAGGCCAGCAGAATCCACGAGAAGGATTTCGTGAACGGTTGGGAGACGTGCGGGCGGGCAGCAGTGCGGAAAGGAGACTGGAAGATCGTGTTCATCCCGAAGCCCAAAGGCCCGGAGAAGTGGCAGCTGTACAATCTGGTCAGGGACCCTGGCGAGATCCACGATCTGGCGGACCAAGAGCCGCAGAGGCTGAAGGAACTTATCAAGCTGTGGGACCAGTACGTGTTGGAGACGGGCGTGGTCCCGCTGTCAAAGGACCTGGGCAACTGGATGGCGGCGATGGAGGAGCAGATGCCTGAGAATGCGTGGATTGAGTATGAGTACTGGAAGGACGGGGCGAGGGATGACCCAGCCAAGTTCACCAAGAACATTCCAAAATTTGTACGACAGGTCAAGGCCTTATAGAGAATGCCTAGAGAAGATGCTATCTCTTCCCACGGGTCTAAATAGAGGTTTTAGTCATCAATCATGCATCTCTCTTGCCGTGCTGATGGACAGTCGATGGTGTCTCTTCTCTGCATCGAAACGCCACTGTGATCACACCTAAAAGCTGTGATTATCAGGCCTAGCCTTTCAGCGCGGCCACCATCCACCGGCATCTTCTGATAATGATTTTTGGCGTGCGGCATTTTCATGGTGGAGCAGTTGCTAACAAATTCTGTCTTCTCGTCTGCAAGTGTCGTCGCCATGCCGAATGTGATATCATGGGACCAGTGGTTTCTATCATAGCTCCTCTATAAGTGCCAGCTGATCTTTCCTTGGACAGTAAACGGTTGAGTGACCTCCCAAGGGCAAGCGCCTCATCATTCAGAGATCGATCTGCATATGGCTGTCGAAGCATGGTCCAGACGGTGGGTGACCTGGCCTCTAGTCGGACTTGAAGTTCATGCTATATCCTCCAGTCTTTGGGTCTTGAACCATCTGAAATTGCTCCGTCGACAGCCCAAACGGCTTCAGTATTCCGTTGCCGAGCTATGGCACAAGGCAAGGTCAATCATCAAAAAATACCACCGCCGATGAGAAGAAGGAATGTGAACCTAAGTCTCACTCACGTCTTTCAGCTTGCCCCACATCTCGGCAGTCTCCTTCTCCTTGGCCTCGTTGACGCGTGCCGGCAGCACTTTCAGCTGTTGCTGCACGAGCTTCCTGTCGCCTGGGCTGATGTTGTCCATCTTGGCCAGGAGCTTGTAGTCCTCCTCAGCGCCGGAGAGGTTTGTCCATCCGCCCTCCTCGCTCCGAGCGCGGGCTCGCCTGATCAGGGCCTTGTATCGTATGCGCTTGATGTCCTCTCTCTTCTTGTCCCGCGCGACTTGGGCCGGGTCCTCCTTCTCGTCTGCGGGGATCGCAGGACCCGCCTTCTCGGCGCCGGGGCTGATTATCTCGTCCTCGATCTCTTCCTCCTCCTTCGCTTTCTCATCGGCAGCAGCCTTTTCCTCCTCCGCGAGTCGGGATTCGAGCTTGCCCAGCTTTTCGAGGGCAGCCGTGGCGGCGGTGTTGGCGTTCTTCCACTCCTCCAGCTTGAGGTAGCAGGCGGAGACGTTGGACTTGAGCACGGCAAGCTCGAATTCGAGGTAGTTGGGGCAGACAGCGACAGCCTCGTCGTACTTGGAGATGGCAGCGTCGTACTTGCCCGAGGAGAAGAGGGTGTTGGCTTCGGTCTTGTGTGTATTGGACTCGCCTAGAAGCTCCTGTAGGGAATGACTTGGTCAGAAAAACTGCACAGCCCAGACCTGTGGACTGGAACGGTATGATTAGCTGTACTCACTGCCTCCCCTTCAGGCGAGAACCTCACAGGTTCGGACTCTTCCTCAGCGGCAGCGCCATTGTTTACATCGTTCTCAGGCTGAGGTTTCTTGATGTGCTCGGCAGGGTCTGCGGCAGAGGTTTTGCCAGACATCGTGATGAACCTCCTCCTAGCAGAAGAGACGTGCCTGGATACAGCCAAAAAAGTAAACAGAAGCAAGCAGTATTAAGTGTGGTTGTCCATAGTCAAATCGAAAAAAGTTGCATGGGCAGGCAAGGCTATGACGATATCCGTCCTTTACTATGGCCCCCACAGCCCGAGACCCCTGTCTCAACCCCACCAGTTTAAGCTTGGGACCCCTGACCTTCCAGCGTGCCCCTCCATGCGTGCCGACAATGATTGCGATTTACCCACAGCGGTATCGTCTAGATTCCCATGCTCGGACGATACCACACACCACGCCCACACGCCAACGACATACCATACAGGCTCTTCAATTTTGTTCAATCTCGAAGGACTTCTCTTGAACCTCATTCCTCTAGCTGCTGACCTCCAAGATGGCCCCAAGAACGAAGTCAGTCCCTGCTTGTGCCCGCACACTTTGTGCCCCCGCTGACCGTGTTCCAGCTTCCCGCCCATACGGGCCTGCCTCTTCGACATGGACGGACTGCTCCTCGACACCGAAGACATCTACACCGACTGCATAAACATTCTCCTCTCCAAATACGGCAAACCGAACTTGCCATGGTCCATCAAGGCCAAGCTCCAGGGCCGCCCTGGCCCCCAGGCGAACGAGCTCTTCCACAACTGGGCCAACCTGCCCATCTCCAACGACGAGTACATGGCCGCGTATTCCGCACTGCAGCGTGAGCACTTCCCCAGCGCCAAGGCCCTCCCCGGCGTCGAGCAGCTCCTCCAGGACCTGGGCAGGACAAGATACTGGGACGTCGCCGCAGAAGGGCAGAAGAAGGAGGGAAAGAGGGTGCACATAGCGCTGGCCACGTCAAGTCACAGCGGCAACTTCGCCCTCAAGACCGCGCACCTGACGGACCTCTTCTCCGTCTTTCAGTCTCCGCACCGCGTCCTCGGCGACGACAAGAGGATACAGCCGGGCCGGGGGAAGCCCCTGCCCGATATCTACCTGCTCGCGCTCGAGACCGTCAACTCGACGCTGCCAGCGGGCGAGGAGCCGATCAAGCCGGAGGAGTGCCTGGTCTTCGAGGACAGCGTGCCCGGCGTCGAGGCGGGGCGGAGGGCCGGGATGCGGGTCATCTGGTGCCCGCACCCGGGGCTGAAGGGGGAGTACGCCGGGCGCGAGGCTGAGGTGCTGGCTGGGCGGACAGGCGAGGCCGGCGTCGGCGTTGACGAGCACCAGCTGGGAGAGATCGACGACGGGTGGGCCCAGTACCTCGAGAACCTGGTCGACTTCCCCTACGGTCGCTATGGTATCGTCGTCCCGCCAAAAGACGTCGAGTCAGATCCCAGGATGAAGGATACGGCCAAGCCGGAGGGAGTTGCAGTGCAGGAGGCATCAAATGTTTGAGCGTAAGTCGTGACTGACCAAGGAGATGTTCGGAGGGCGAAAACTATCTCATGTTCTGTAGATGAATTTGCTTCTGCTGCATAGAGCACGGGTGGGACAAAGTATATAAACCTTACCGTGTTGCTGGAAAGCTCACGGTGATGGGGTCACGGAGCTAACATATACCTAGACAGACAGAGAGAAATAGTTGTGCAACGAATGTTTTGTTGAACCTATATGTTTGTCCTGTCACACTGCAAATTCAACCGAACATACTGCACCCATGTCTTGAGCAGTTCAAGGGCGCCTGGGTATCAAGATGCAACCCACGACAGGAGAATTACAGTTCCATACCTAGCGGCCAGCAAAACGCCGAAATCCTGTCCAAGAGCAGGACAGGAATATCACAGTTATGGCAACAACCACTCCTTCTTAGCTCATGGAAAGGAATATATCGGGGTTTCCCTGCCGATTGCGTAAATGTATCCGGGAAACCCCTCTCTATTTTTTTTTGTTCGCTTTACTGCCTGCTGATAAGAATGGGTATCATGCACAACCTATTTGTCCCTCTCACCAGTGAGGGGGCCGCGACTTGACCCGCTTTCCTTGAAACCAAAAGGAATCCCCGTCGCAATACGCTTGCTCACGCCACGCGATGCATAACACGTCCCAAATTCCAAAAGAAAACGCCAGATTGATATACACCAAGGTCAGGTGAAACCCAAGAGCCCTCCAGTGTCAGAGCAGTGGGCCTTTTGCCCCCAGGAGAATCTTGCAGGATATCACAATGTGGCCAGAAATAAGACGTCTACACACCTCGTCGAGGCCACGCCACAGAGAAGGGCACCGAGCCCTGCCGCCTTAGTAAGGCCAGAGGCCCCCTCCGCCCGACCCAAACGAGTGGTGCGACCCGCCCCCCTTCTCGGGCGGCTTGTACCACTCGCGGTACGGGTGGTTCGGCTGGTTGAAGTCCGCCTGCGCCAGCAGCGGGTTGACCATCGGCCGCGACGGCGGCGTCGGCGCGTTGGCAGCCGTGCTCGACACGGACGCGGGCGTGTGCGCCGTGCCGGCCGGGCTCGGGTGGTTGCTGCTCGCGATGCTGCCGTGCCTCGCACCGTGGCCGCCCGCGCCCGCCGAGTTGTGCGACGCCGCCGAGAACATCGAGTACGACGGGAGCACGGGCGGCGGGGGGTTGCTCGTGAGGGAGGCGTGGCGGTGGCGCTCTGCTGCTGCTGCCACTGCCGCGGACGGCAACACCGGCGGGAGGGATGGCTGTGAAGTCCGCCGCACGTCGTCTTGTTGTTGCTGCTGCTGCTGTATCGCAGACTGCGCCGTCGAGTCCCGCGGTCCGAAGAGCTGGTTGAGCACCGCTGCGGCGCCGAGCGTTCCGCCCTGTGCGGCGGGGGCGATGGGTACAGGCGCGGAGGTAATGTGCGATGGGAGGGACGGGCCGCTCGAGGTCGCCGCGCTGGGCGGATCTGGCGGGTCCCAGCCCCATGCCCTCCTCAGCTCTCCAATGATTCCCTTCAGGTTCCACCCGGTCAAGCGGTAGATCCGGTTCACCATCGCCAGGACCTCGTTTTGTTCCCTAGGGTCCCTCAGCACGGCTCCCGCGATTGCGAGTGACCGAATTGCAACAGACGAAACACCAGCATCTTTGGTGTGCGCAATGATGCCGCAGACCTGGTGCGCGTGGTGAAGCTGCTGGATACGCGACTCCTCGTCGTCGTGATGTGGAGGCTTCAGCGGGTTGATCTGGGCGAGTAGGCACATGGCAGTGTGGTAGAACAGGCGGCCTACAATGGCGACGCGTTTGATGAGCCTGTAATCGGTTAGTATGAGTAAAACTGCAATGGGCATAGGGTGTTGGTTTGTAGCTGATGAGAGAGCAAAACGTGCGAGTTACGTACCAAACATTCGGAAATGCCGATTTTGTTGAGGCCGCAAAGAGATAGCCGTACGGCCTCAACGACCTTGGACAATTGGCATTCCATGTATCGCACCAATGCTTCAGCTGCTGCCATTCCTGGAAACGGCCCTGCAGCTTGACCTGTTCATCATGCGGATTCGGCTCCTGGAACTGTGGTATGCTTGCCCTGAAGTTGGCTACCTTGGCCACGATGTATAGTATCCTGTGAACCCAGATCTCCTCATTCCCAACTCCAGCAATGCTGCTCAGAAAAAACGGCAACTCCTCGGCTGCTGCCCCCGTCGTATGATGGCCGGTTTCGCTCGCATTCGATGTTTTGCCGTCGCGGCCTGGTGGGTCGGGGGTCATGTTCATCAATTCGTGAGGATCAATGCCCCAGTGATCCGGGTCCCATGCTAATTCCCAGTTGGATCCCAGGCAACTAAGAATTTCCATTCCAACGTTGAGCCAGAAACATGCGGCTCCGATTCCCGTGCTCCTGGCGTTCCATTTGCACTCGCGAATCAAAGCTCTTGCACCAGCGATGTGGTTCATCCTGGCTGCTGGCCTCTCACTCATGATTTCGTACACGTTCAGCACCACCGCAGTGGTCGCGCACTCCTCCGTGTCGCGCTCCGGATTTTGTAGGCTCCTCAGGAGCTGCGTCGTCGCCGTATCGTAATAATACAGCGCCTTGTCGTCCTTGTAGCTGCCCCCGTCCACTAGAGTCAGGTGCTTCACCCCGCAGGCAAAGAAGGCATTGAGCAGCATTGGCGATTTCAGCGCCAGATATGGGATAATGCGGCCGAAATGCTTCTGGTTGTCTAGGCTGTCCATCCAGATCGCCACGTCCTCAATGAAGACCTGCATATAATGGATTTCCTCTGGCGTGTTCAGGTAATCACGTTCACCGGTTCTTTCGGATTGGGGTGTCATGAGCCCATCGTGCGGGTCTGGAGCGCCAGATCCTGTGGCGTGTCGGTAGGAACCCGAAGATGACGCAGCAACTCCCTGAGGGACGAGCGATGATGCCACGCTCGATGCGTCACCCGATCTATATCCGTAACCTGGCTGATAGGCCTCCTCCCGCATGCTGTGCGGATCGTGCAGCGGGCCCAAGCTAAATGATGGTGCTCTGCCGCCGTGGCCTGAGTGCGATGACCCAGGAGTTGGTCCGGAGCTTAGGGCGAGGAACGCGTCGCTGTTCTTTCGCGAATGGGTGTGGGCCAATTGGTCTTCGTAGCTCGTGAAAGACTGTTCGTGCATGGGCCGAGGCGGTGCGCCGGGATAGTATACTGCATGTGTGGATGCGAACGGCGCAGATCTGTTGGTTTCCACAACACGGCCTGGGCCTGGGTCAACAGAAGCCCCTGGACGTAGCGGTCGTGACCCTGCTCCTGGTGTCTCTCGTGAAGGTGAGACTGGTCGGGAAGTTAGTTTTGCGTATTTTGCTGCACCCCCAACATACTCCGAAGCAATCTGTCGAGATTCATCTTGGAATTTGACTGCACCACATCCGTTAGCGCTGTTCTGGAATGTATGGGTAAGGCCATGTCATGCCCTCCATCCGCTGCTGGTTGGGCCTACCTTTCCAATCCACTGGTGGCAGTAAAACGGGCGGCTGCTCCACCTTGAGATCTATAAAATTAAGCCGCACACCGCGCTCGCATTTCCGGTTGCTTTTCTGGCAGTTTAGACAAGTCGGCAAGGCCTCGTCACACTTAAGGTGTCGATTCCTGCATGTCAAGCATCCAGTCCGCACACGCTTTGGCTTGGTCACCGTTGGCGAGGCTGCTGGCGGGCCAAGGTCCCTGGTCTCGCTCCCCCGTCGACTTGCGGCGTTCTCTCGCGATGTTTCTTTGCCCCTGGAGAAGGAAGGGGGAGTCATGCCATCTACCGCATGCGGCTTTCTGGGGCTGGCAGTCGCCGAATGGGCAGTCGCTTGACTGGGTCGTCGTGAGACACCTGCATCAGACACCCTTTGGCGCTTCGCAGCTGGCATTTCGAAATGGCCATGTGGCGCTGGACTTGTGGTGTAGTTTCCCCCACCACTACTAGCACTCGTGGTGTACGTCGGCGAAGCATTATCGATTCCGTAGGGGGAGTAAGGATTCGCCTGCGGGCCGGACAAGTTGTGGTGAGCTGGATATGGTGAGGGGGGAATCGAGGGATGGTGTTGGCCGCGAGAATTAGACTGATGCCGCTGACGTGCAGCCACCACTGTGCCTGCGTCAGGGCCGTAGCCCGACGAGACAGCACCAGAAGGTGCCCCGTAAGCCGCCACGGCTACTGATATCCCGGTTTAAGAGGGGAAAAGGCTGCGGCACAAGGGCCGTGCCGTGCCGTACCGGCCTGAAGTAGACCGGTGGCACGAGAAGGGTGGTATGGAGATGGAAAAGAGAGCAAATATGAGAAGAACGGGCGGCCAGGGCCTCGAGCGCTCGCAAAGTTCTCGAAATATCCCGGACGATAGCCGACGTAAACCAAGCAGAATGACGGCAATCGGAACCGAGGACGAAGGGGAGGCTGTTGTACCTGTGCCGATGAGTCCAAAAGCATGGGCAGTGATTCGACCCTTGTCCTGCTCATTCAAGTTTCTGCAAGCCCACAATTCGCCTCGTCGGATCCGGCACCTGGCGTTGGCCGTAGAGAAATGTACAAGCTAAGGTGAGGTTGGACCAGCAAGTTTGATATCCGAGTATGCCAAATGTTGTGGCTCAGGGATCGTAGGCCGAAGCATTCGTGACCGGACGATCGGCATCAACCTGCCGAAGATTCTGGGGACGTTTAGGATATGGAACAGGGCCGGGAGGCTGCAAGATCTTAAGCAGGAACGCACGGTGGGTGCCCCCCCTGTGACCGAGGCTTTACTCTCACCGCAGTGTATCGAACTGGGCACGGGAATGAGAGTCTGTGACGGCTTGTGGCGTCTGTGGTTGTTCTCTTCCCAGTCCTGGACTGGGCTGGGCGCCAAAGTTGAAGGGGAAATCGCTGTTGTGAACCTCCGGGATAGCCGTCGATGTCTACTGAGCGCCCACGGTGAGGGAGAAGCAGCTATGTTAACACGTGGAGACCTTGATAATCTCGCCCGGGGCGCAGTCTAGGCGCCTGAGATTGTCCAGAATCGATCTTGAGGTGATATGGCCTGGGGGCCCAGCTGAGAGTCTGTCGCACACGGTTCGCGCAATTTGAAATGCTCACGCAGTATGAGAGACAAGTGGGCGTTCGAGGTGGTGCCGGGGCATCAGTCTTGCACGGTGGTACAGACTGTGTCCGGGGAAATGAGGAGCTCTGCTTGGGACGACAGTGACCGAAAGAGCTTCAGAGACACCAGAAAAAGGCTTGATCGTTGTCCTTGAAGTCAAGAATCTGGGAAAATCTAGGCCTCGGGATTTCTTCCCGAGGGATGGAGGTCGCTTGGGCGGCAGTAGCTCTGCATTTAGACCAGTCAAGAGCCAACCAGCACAGGCCTTCTCCAGGAGCTCTCCCTGCTGATGGTGGCTAGTGTCCGCCGCCCGGGGTGGGGTCGCATACGTTTCTCTGGAGAACAAGGCCCGGGGTCCTACGAAGATCAATCCCCAGGTCGTGAGCTTCAGAAACAAGCCCCCACTGTCAACGTCCAGGGTAACACCGTCCGCCTGCAAAAGTTATGATGTCTAGTAACAGTAAAGAAGAGACTCGGATCCCAAGACGACTCTCTGTCGGCTCGCAGTGCAACACCTTGCTGGTCAAGTCTTTCATGTGAGAAGGCGCTTGCGGGCCTGCCGTGCAGCGAGACATGCCGAGGCGGCGGGCGGTGTAGGTGTTGCGCGCTTGGGCTGCCCAGCTTGGTCTTGCAGCATTCGCGAGACTGATCACACACCTGCCATGACCATGCACAGCGCTGCAGGCGCAGAGGCCAGAGGACTCAGGTGGTCTGGTGCTGCGACCTCAAGTCTTGTTTTGGCATGTCCGTGCAGGGATCTCTGCCCGTTCAGAAAGTGCGGAAGCGTTGTGGACGAAACATTCTTCGCAATGTTGTCAATGTTTGATCGTCCATTTCCACTCGGCCAGTCTGTACACATTTGTGGGCCCCTCCAGGACGAATTTCGTGTCGAATCCCGGAGAAGCAAAGATGCACGCATTACGACATCTTGCTGAAGGAGGGCGTTGCACCTCGAACACGAGCTCTCCAAGACAACCAGTCACGTGGGCAGATGGGCAGGTGCAGTGAGCCTCCCTTGTGCTCATTCTACAATATATTGCCGCCGGCCGCTGCCACGGCGGAGCAGGGGAGTAGGCCAAATTTCCTGGCAATGGATCCTGAAATCGGCAGTAGATCGTCCCGAAAGTGCATAGTGGAGACTGGCCGGAGCCGTCGAGCTGTATCGGCCGATGTTTTGCAGTTGGCCAGATGAGACGGAGGGAAAGCCTTTCCGAGCCACCGTGACACACAGCACACTCTTGGCAGAGGCTGGCTGGAGTATGTGGCCTGTTGGCTTCCAAATAAAAAGAAGATCGAAGCTTCACGACAAACCATACAAAAAATCCGCGGGATCCTGTTGCGAGGCCCTCGAGAAGCGTAGGTCTAAAGAAACGAGATGGGTGTAGTGGCTGTCGTAGCTCGTCGCTGCATGGGTCGCCATTTCTGCACCATAGGTGGGTGGGTGGGCAGGCATGCGCACACATAGGCCGAGTTGAAACGTGGGGGAATGCGACCACCACTACTCCACGATGGATGACAGCTGCGTGTGAGGCGCATGTACCCAGGAAGGAGGCTCGAAGTCGAAGCTATTGATTTGGATGGTTTAAACGTGAGCCTGAAGCATCGAGACTGGGGCACGTCGCCCTGGTCACACTCGATATGAATTGAGACGTGGCCACAAGCCTGGCAGCAAGATGCCCTGCGCACCTACTGCTCTCGATGAGCGCCTCGATATCGACGATATCGAGTCGATGACGAGGGATTTGAGGCATCGCGAAGCCACGATGCGTAGGGCAGAGCTACGGTGGCCACCAACGCAAGTGTGGGTGGCAGAACACATTAATAGAATAAGGTTCCATTCTCCGGGTCGGGCTCGCCCGCTCAGCCCGCTGTGGAGACCCCTGGCTGACAGACACGCAGCAATGTGATTGCACCCTCCCTTCCGCCAGGGCTGAAAATTCACGGCCTAGGAGGAATACGCAAGTAGTGGTAGCAGCTGGGGCAGGGGATCAGTGCCGGGTGCCGTTTCCCGGTGCAAAAATTCCCCGAAGTGTTGTGCATTGCCAGGGTTCCCAAGGCTATGGTCCAGAACCAGGCGTGGGTGGCATCGCCTTGTCCGGCCCGATTCGCACTTCACGCGATACAATGATTCTGGACCGGCAGCCACAACTGTTTGTCCAAGGCGTGTACGCGCCGAGAGGTGCGGAGGCAAGGGAGTGAGTGAGCGACCCTCCCCCAAACCCTCCAGATCAGAGAGCTGCGCCGGCGTCATGAGCTCCTCTTGCTCCAATCTCAAGCTCGGGCCGACCCCAGGCCAAAGCGACAGACGCGAAATAATTGCAGTGCAGGCCGTGGCGCAGGGGGCCGGCGAGAAGAAGGAGCTCGAGTCGCATGAATGGAGCTGCCAAGCAATGGCACTTCGTTTCACGATGCCAACCTGCAGAGTCGGGCCCGTATTGGCAGCTGGGGGAACATCGGCAAGTGGGAGGAGCCAGTCGACAGCAGGGAAGAAGTAAGTTCGAAAAAACAGTTCAAGGATTGGCTGCAGTATTGAAAGGTACGACCTTACTCAAGCAGCAATACTCGTCCACTTCAAGCTTGTTCTTCAGCGTTCGTGTGTGCCTCGGTACTGGGAGGACAATTTAAAATGTTCAAGTCGGAGGCCAAGTTGGGCTGTTCAATTGCTCTTGGCTGTTGCTGCCAGAGGTACCGAGGTACCTTGGTTTCTGCCGTAAGAGAATGGAGGGGATCTGTGGGGCTGGACCGCGACTTCTGATTCTGCACGAAGGCGCAGCGGGCGTCATCGTTGGCGGCTTCAACCACAAGCCGTGAGATAGAGAGCGTCCATCTCATCTCGCCATATCCCATCTCACCTCAAGCCTCGAATCCCCGTCGTCTTGCTTATTCCGTGCCCTGCTCCAGCTGCATGGTACACCAACTTTATCGAGAAACCGAACCTGCATCTGCATCTTGCGTCTGCGTCTGCTTCTGCAGCCTGCCGAAACATGGCAATCTCCTGATCTCTCGCCAGCAGATTTCGACGAGCAACGCCAGAAAATGCACCAAATCGCCTGAGTTTGACTTTTGACCTTCGCCAGCCATGTCTAGCCAATCTCAAGGCCAAGATTCTGCCCTCCCTCCCCAACCCAGGGCCATTCTCCGTGGCCACAAAGCCCAGGTCCACGCTGCAACCTTCATCAGGTCCAACCAGCGCCTTCTCACTGGGGACGCCGATGGCTTCGTAGTCGCATGGGACCTGGCCATCATGAGACCTAGGGCCGTGTGGCAGGCCCATGGTGATGCGATCCTGGGTATAGCAGGTTGGGCGCCTGACAAGATCATCACCCATGGGAGGGACAACAAGCTCATCGTTTGGAAGCTGACCGTGGACGATGAGTCTGCCCTGAGCTCGAAATTGCCTTTGGATCCGGTGACCCAGCTGAGGCCCAAGCCTTGGATGCTACACCTCCTCGAAGTCAACACCATGAACTTTTGCTCCTTCGCCTCCTGTCCCACCTCGTCCTCTGTGGTACCGGCGGCACCAGCCACACCAGACTCCTCATCTGAGAACCCATCGGGCTCTGGCTCAGAGCTACTGCTTGCGGTTCCCAATACGCTGGCTTCCGAGGCCGTCGATATATATCATCTCCCGTCGCAGACGCGCATTCACACTGTCAGGCTGGGTCAAGAAAATGGCATGGCCATGACACTTGCGCTTGTCTGGCTGGGCGATGCGCTCACGCTGATTGTTGGCTATGAGAACGGGCTGGCCGTTGTTGCACAACTAAGTCTCAGTGGAGATGGCTCATGGGCCGCCATATACCGTACCAAAAGCCACAGCCAACCTATCCTTTCACTCGACGTCGCACCGAGTCGAGAGTATTTCCTGACCACAGGTGCTGACGCCATCATCGCAAAGCATCCCCTCCTTCAGCAAGCGCCTCTTGTCAAAGGCACGGCGCAAGACGCGACTGAGACCACTTCCTCAGAAGTCGGCTCCGAGAAAATGCTCTCGGAAGGGGGCGGGGACGCAGGACCAGAGACAGAAAAAAAGCAGCCGTCCTCCGCTCTCTCTGCCCTGCTAGGCAACCATGAATCAGCCGCCCGCCCAGTGCCTCTTAAGGAATCCGAGATCAAGAGTCAGCCCATCAAGGTCATCGATACAAAGCATTCTGGTCAACAAGGCGTCAGGATCAGGTCTGACGGGCGCGTCTTTGCCACCGCAGGCTGGGACTCCAAGACACGAGTCTACTCGACCAAGTCAATGCGCGAAGTTGCCGTCCTCAAATGGCATGCGGTTGGTTGTTTCTCAGTAGCATTTGCGGACATCACCCTGGACGAATCCAGTCACGACGTAGACACAAATACCAAGCCGACTGATGATGATCCTGCTTCGACGACAACGGTGGTCCCGCGGCTGCTCAAAATGACGGTCAAGGAGAGGAGAGTCAACCGAGCCACGGATGCACATTGGCTGGCAACTGGAAGTAAAGATGGCAAAGTGAGCTTGTGGGACGTGTTCTAATGCGCTCTGGTTGCCTTTTCTCGGCACGATCCTTCACAGTCAGCGCCAGTATCTATGGTGCGTTGAGCACCTCCATGATCCTGAACCACAATTCATTCTGAGCCAGGATATTCTTTGGTCGTCATCAGTTCGTTTTACTCGCGGCGATTCGGCACCATTGGTTGCTGCACACGGTCTCGACCAAGCATTGAGTGATGAAGGTGACCACCGGAGCACGAGTCTCGTGCCCAAGGACTTTAGCCTGATTGTTGCGCGGATGTCGGCACTGGGGCTTAAAAGTCGGTAGGGCGGGCTAAGCATTGCTGCATATGCTAGATCATCCAGATCTGTATAGTGCCAACGTCATCTCGGTCTCCTGGGAATAACTCATATCCAGGAGTGCTCTCGAACGCCAAATGCAGTGATTGGGTTGTTGGGGTGGTAGTTATGCCTTACATATGCGGACCATGAGCCTCCATTATGCATAAAACTGGACTGAAAACAGCCGAAATGAAAAGGCCCTATCCCTGTCTCAGATAGCATTCAGGGCGATGGTACTGCGGTCAAGTCATGTCACCCCCGGACGCTAAGCACACGGACCTGTCAATACCCCTGAGAAATCCACCCACAATGGCTACAATGGGTGGTTGACCTCATCAACCCCGAACGCTAATTTATTAGAGCCTGCCAACTCTTTCAGGCTGTTTGCTAGGTTTGTTTCAGACCGGACTTCTTCCTAATGGATACATCCACAAATCCGAGCTCTACTCAAGGATGCTGGCGTGCCACTTTCTGTGGGTGAGCTTGAAGATCACCAGACAACGCCTTGTCCAGGACGAGGTTCGGCCCACCCGCGCCAGAGCTGTCTGCGATATCCTTGGAGGCGTGTTTCCTCCCCGGAGCTTTTTACGTCCTCATTAATCTGCGGCCGTCGTCGGGAGACGGCATGCCTACCATATTGAGAAAAGAAGAAGAGGCTCAACGGGGTAGCGGAATGTGACCCAAGCTCATCTGCCGGGCGTGACTGGAGCTTGTTTCTCCACCATTTTGTGCCCCCTTTCCAAATTCATCGACGACTCGGCCGCAGCAACAGGAGTCGGTCTACTGCGTATAAAGTACATCTCACCTCGCTGTTGACCTTCGATGATCTGCGCCTCTCAAACATACCGACAAAACAAAACATCGTCCAGTACTTTGTCCGCTCGCTCCACACGTTTCTCTGTTCCACTCTCGTCATAATGAAGGCCAACACCCTTGTCGTCGCAGCTGCTCAGGCACTCCTCGCCGCCGGCAACCCCGTCCCCGAGATCCAAGAGCGCCAGTCATGCCCTAAAGTCCACGTCTTCGGTGCTCGTGAGACAACTGTGTCCCAGGGTTTCGGCTCGTCTGGCACCGTTGTCAACTTGGTCACGGGGACTTACTCAGGATCTACTAGCGAAGCAATTGTATATCCTGCGTGTGGAGGTCAGGCGTCTTGTGGAAGCGTTAGCTACGCAGACTCCGTCAAGCAGGGCGTGAATGCTGTCGTTACCGCCGTCAACGCTTACGCCGCGAAGTGCCCCAGCACTTCTATCGTGCTCGTGGGTTACTCCCAGGGTGGCCAGATCTTCGACGACGCATTCTGCGGGTAAGCAGCCTCCAGCTATGATTTGATTTTGTCTGGGGGGAGCGTGTACCGCGCTCGTGGTCTGTCACTACTTGCCTTGAGGGCTGGAGCCTCATGGGCAGGAAAGGGCACATCGGGGCCAACTCCTCCCCTTATCCGTGTGAAAAATATCTCCTCGGGCGCTTTGATAGCTAACTCCAAATGCAACAGAGGTGGAGATACCGCTGAGGGTATTACCAACACTGCCGTACCTTTGTCTTCGGCCGCTGTCTCGCAGATCAAGGCGGCTATTTTCATGGGTGACCCTCGCTTCGTTTCTGGTCTTTCATACGGGGTTGGCACTTGCAAGGCTGGAGGGGTAAGTGTCTTGTCCCAAGATGTGTATTTCTGCGTTTGCTGACCTCCTTGATCTCATAGTTCGATGCCCGTCCCTCTGGCTTCTCATGCCCCAGTGCCGCCAAGATCAAGTCGTACTGCGACGCAGCTGACCCTTACTGCTGCAACGGAAACAACGCCGCCACTCACCAAGGCTATGGAAGTGAATACGGGCAGCAGGCTCTCACCTTTGTGAAGAGCAAGATCCCTGCTTAATTGTGCCGGTGTGCACATGAGCATGGTAGTAGTGACGCGCGGGCTTTCTTTGGCTTGGCCTAGCCTTTCTATTGTACATAACAATGAATCTGCTTGTAACTACATACCCCAAGAACAATGCTTGCTATGCTGAGAATATCAAAAACGGGCATTGATTTTTTTGGCAATGCAGGAGCTGTCAATTTCCCTTCTAGCTGTCCACCGAGATGCATTGACGCTAGAACAATTGATACCCGAGACGTCTTGTCTTCCTCCGCCGCCGACTCTCACATGACCGTGAGCTAGACAAGGACCATGCGCTTTGTGCTTTGCCAGCAGGACTGCTCCCGTAAACCCAGTTTACTCGACCTCGATGCGACCCGAAGAGCAGCCACCACGTCTGTTCTCACTCCTTGTCCTCACTCTCCGCCCCCGGGACATCCACAACGCCCTGCCAGTCCCACTGGAACGGGTTCGAGATGCTGGTCTGGTACTCGTAGATCGACCCGTTAACCTTCCCGACAGCGAACATCTTCATCGTCTGCGTCACCGCGACAGCGGAGAACCCGTCCTCGACTACGCCGTCCGGGCTGCCGTCCAGCGAGGCCGCCTGCACGGCCCAGTCGCTTCCGCGGTAGACGGATGACTGCAGCTTGCCGGTGGTCTGGTCGAGGGTCATGACGATGTTGTTGGTCCAGCCGTTGGTGCCGAAGGTCAGGGAGGCGATCTCCGGGGACGGGTTGACGGGCAGGTTTGAGGTGATCTGGGTTCCTGTTGGGAGTGTCAGTAAGTCATGGCTTGTCTCGTGGTGGCTTGGCTATAGATCTTACCAAAGTTCCCTGTCTCCAGTCTATTATCCGTCAGTGGCCCCTTCAGCTTCTCGATCAAGTCGCCCCCGTCGGCATAGTACATCCGAACCGCGTTAATATCCGTCCCTGTCGCCCCGGTGCCGCCAAAGTCAGTGAACGCCGAGACACCGAGGCCCGTCCCGGGCGCGGCGCTGGTGCTGACGACATCGCCCATCGCCCAGACGAGGTTCGTCATGTTGGCCATCTGCACGTGGCCCGTCGCGGCGTCCTGGTACAGCACCAGGAGGCTGTCGGTGCAGTTGTCGCAGCTCTGCCACATGGCCGCGAGCCCGGACCCCGGCGCCGCCTCCGGGTTGCCGAGGCTGGAGCCCATCTGGCCCTGCAGCCAGCCCGAGGGCGTCATCGGGCTGGTCGAGTACACCTCTGCGACCTTGCGGTCCGTCGTCAGGTAGTACACGTTCCAGAGGCCGTTGTTGCTCGCCGCCGCGAGCGGGGTGCCGTCGAGCACGTCCAGCCCGCCCGGGTTCGCGGACGCGCTGACGTTGATGGACGTCCACGCATCGGGGACCGTCGAGGACCGGATGGCGGCCATGATGGCGCTGCCCGTGTCGTTGGAGCTCTGGTAGAAGACGCCTGTGTACGTCGTGCCCGTGGAGTCGGTCCAGTTCATGGCGGCCAGCCTCGACTCGGGCATGATGATGCCCGCCGCGGAGGACTTGGACTTGGCGTCGTCGCCGTCCGAGGACAGGGCCGAGGAGTCCTTGTTCCATGGCGCGGTGACGGCGAGAATGGTCACGAGGAGGCCGATGACGAGGAAGGCGATCCCTGCCGACAGCGCGTAAAAGGTACTCCTCCGCAGCCCGAACAGTGTCTTGCGCTCTGCGGGGCCGTTGCTGCCGCCGAAGATCCCCGCGCCGCCTATCCCTCCGAGAGAGCCTCGAGCTGTGGGCGATTGGTCCTTGGCATCATTGGTCGGCGCAGCATATAATGCTTGTGCTTGGCCCTTTGAGTCGACCAGATAGTATGCTGGCGGGCCTACTTGAGGGCTGTCCACCGGGGAGAATCCTAGGGCTTTGTCATCTGAGAATGGGTTGGCGTTGTTGCTCCCGCTGCTCCCATCTGAGATGGCGAACTTCTCGTTCCAGAATGACGTTCGGGCTGGCGGTGGTGCGGCAGTGGTTGAGCTTGGGTTAGGCACAGCAGGGACGTCGTCGGGGATGATGATGGCTTCGAGGTCCGAGTAGGACTTCTTTCTTTCCCGTGTGTCCATGTTCACGGTAGTGAATGTGGGAGAGTTGGTGATGGTGTATGGGTATTAGACAATTATCGGGTTGAATAATTGGTCTTCGTGTCCAGGTCACCGTGCCCGGTGAGGTCGAAGTAGGTACACAAGTTGATGAGACAAGATTACACAATACTAGACTGGAAAAAGAGCGACAGACAGGGAAAAGAGTGACAACGAACAGATGACGACCAGCGTATCAGAAGGTGTGGTACAACAATAGAAATGGCCAAGGGCTAGTGGGAGAGGGAACGAGAGGGCGGGACGCGAGACGGGGGGCAGTGAGACCAGGGCTATTCTATAATTCAGACTTCACGAGGTAAGAATTAGATGACGGAGTCTTGGTACGACTCAACCCGAAAGTCTAATCCCTTGTCATCGTAGGGCTGCGGCCACAACCGGCCCCAAAATGCCGGATCCTCGGATCAAACGACAGCTGGGGGAGGGGAAGGGGTTGCCGAGGGGTTGAGCCATGGGCGGGTGAGAGTATGAGGCATCCACGAGTCAAGCGCGGAGGAGCCAGCAGGTTTGCTGGTGTATCAGATGTATCATATCGGTGTGGCGTGGCGAGGCGAAGTGCGAAAGACTGAGCAGGTGAGAACGATCGATCATCTGCTTGAGCTCTGACTGGTCAAGGTATGCACGCAGCTTGGACCGCAGTCCAGTAGCAATGCATCTTGAAAAGAAGGGTGTGTGCAGCCCTTGGCCTCGCAGGAACTCTGACGAGAGCCTCAACATTGATAGGCGTCAAGGCCCGAAGTTCCAGCGAGATCTTGTGGGGGGTAAATCGATCTCGGTACGGTCAGCTGGTGGTCCGCCCTTTCAGCCTCAGACATGACAGTGCCCAGGTGGGCCCCTGAAATCTCCACATCGGTGTTTCGGTAGCCTCACCGAGACAGGTTGGCGCATGCTTGAAGCTTAAGTCTTGGCCCACCACGCGGAGTGCCCTTTGAGAACTGACTCGCTTTCAAAAAACCGCTGTTTCCTGCTCCTTAATGTTGGCCACGAGGTATCGCTCAAGACCGCATTGTTAAGATCTACGACGCATTTAGGATCGGCAGCCGACATGATTATGCCACGAGTTGCGATGATGGGAGGAACCACTGCATTTGTCAGCTCACATCCAGCCTGCAACTGAATAAAGTAGGGCTGTTCTATGCAACCGTTGCTCATTTTCCTGTTCCCAAGGTCTTGACGATTTCCACTTGTGCCTCAATTCAACAGGATTACAATAGGACGGAGTGCGACCATATGCAACCTCGTGGCAGGACTCCCCCATAAAATAGAGTTCTTTCACCCACACCAAAGAAAAGAATCCACTGTTTTGTATTCTATCCTCAGTAGAACCGTGGCAAGGGTTATTAATTCTTACGTCTTACAATTAGACGATAAGACTCAGCTGCTTTGCCAAGGATGATTCACTTAGGTTCGCCTAACATCCTCGGGGTAGGCGAGTCGATGCAACAACGTATCAGGAATACTGGATCACTACATGCTCAAGTCGCCCGGAAGCCATGAAGTCCATGAATGAACTCGTATATTTCCTACTGAATCATTCCCATCCCCTAGCGAGCTGTGTATGGAGAGTGTCACTGCTGTCTGAAAGGGACATTAATCGCGTGAAATGTCATCCTGTACGTCAGTCCAGACACAATTGCACTGGCCGTCAAATCCACCATGCACCACGTATTATGTTTTCCAGTAATTGATGGACTTCATGAGTTCTGTTCCATGGTGGGAAAGCCCGCTGACTCCCGTTATCAGAACTTACGGCACGCAAACACGCAAGCATCATCGATCAGTCAATGGCTGGAGGGGCAATTATTGTCGGCCAAAGATTAACCGAGCTTTCAGGCAGTCTAGGACCTCGAGGTTTCGGAGGACCGGAGCGGGTCTGGCGTTGGTCCAGCGTTGTATTTGAGCAGTTTCGAGAACCTCCGCAAATGTGTCACGATGCTATCGTGGGGACTCTCGGCGCGAGAACACGAGAACGACGACACTCCACCGACTCGCCATCCAGCTGTTTAACATCATGTTGACGACGGCTTTGCGAGAGATCTATCTGCAGTGATAACGACAACCAAGTTTTGTTGCCGCCGACAGGGTTGTCACGACGAGCGAGTCAGCCTTCAGGCACAATCTTCCAAGATTTCTGGACGAAGGTGAGGCACGTGGACGCCGAGATCAGCTCGCTTGTTACATCAAGCTTGAAGCAGGTGCTGCTGGAATCGTAACAGTGAGTGATGCCATATCTCCACACGTTGGGGTTTTGACCAGACTGTTTTGATATGAGGGACGAACTCGAGCCGATTTTCCAAATGAGACCGATGACAACACAGCTGTGTTCCACCTTCGTGCACTATCTACCCATCATGTCCTGCCGCACTCTTCTACTATTTGCGGGCCATTGGCGGACATCTGCGTGCAGCTCACTTAGAGCACGATTCTCCCAGTGCACCTTATAGTTCCGTGGAGATGTCCAGGAACACAGACGAAGTGGTGTATAGTAGTGACGGGCGATAATATAGGTGCACTCGCGTTCGGCCACCCTTGATTCCACCTAATCAATCCACGATTGGTGATAAGCGTCACATTGACTCAAATGATCAGGTACCTCAACGACGTGACGTGTCTGTGGTTCACCACTCCAGACGTCACATATTCTGTTCTACTGGTGACCAAATCTCTTCCGCTCTATTACTGCCCGGTTTGGAAGTACTTGATGAGTGGCTGCGCAGGACTATAGCGCACAACGGGCTGTGCCAAGTTGCGTCTTCTCGAGGCCGATGAAGATCATACGCAATTTTCCATGCCATCTTGCTCTAAGAAATCTCGTACTTTAGCCGCAGCCACGCTTCGCTTGCCGATGTTAGGCTTGAACTCGTGGTAAGCAATGTGACAGGACATTCCGAATTTGGCTTCTTGATGTATTGATAGCGTTGACCCGCTGACTCGTTTGAGGTTATCCCAAAAGAGCTTATTCTTATGGGAAGCTATTCCATAGGATGTTACCCTATAGGAGGCGTTTTCATCGAAGATCACCCTATGAGAGATGGTCACACTGAAGAGGGCGTTCTCCTACAGAAGAACTGTCTGCGTATTCTACTACCAGGTGTGTGTTTCCCGCTAATATAAGCCTATAAACAGAACATTTGCATTTTTTGCGCCCACATGTGAGGTGTTCCCAAGAACTATGTCATTTAAGCGGCACCACATATGCAAGGTCTCACCAGACACAATCTCGATGACTGATCAAATTATGCCTGGATATTGAGAATCGCATTGTGAAAGGCCAAACCACCCTGCAAGTCAGCAGGGTACGAAGACATGATGTTGACGATTGCCTAGCCTCGCCAGCCTAGGTATGCAAAGAGTACGAGGTACGTGCCACACTGTTGACAATCTACTCGTGTATAGAAGACAAAGGGTTGTTGAATCGAGGCACTTTTAACTCTTTGAAGTCAAGGAACAAAGCCTGGCAGCATAAGAGCCCCACCAGCCATCAAGCATCATTCCATCTTGACTTGACCTCAGGCAGCAATGGTTTGTTCTAGCCTTGCCCAGTAAATACAATTCTGACTTGAATCCCAACTGTACACTGTTTGGGATCACAGTTCAATACGTCACACGCGTGCACGACCCTGATGTTTTGATTGCTGCCTTGCCATTGTGAAGCTCCGTGTGGACCTTGCAACAAGATCGCCTCCTTCCGGCTCGCCCTGTAGCAACTCTCGAGCCAAAAACACCCCGCAGCACAGACACGATTCCTTACCTGAAAACATCACCCTCCCAAAGGCACCCAGAAACAGGTCAATCACCGAAAGTCGACATCACAATGGCCGAAATCAGCAGCGCCCAAGCATTGCCTCCTGGCCACTTGCAGTCGCCGCTCTTCAAGGTGATCCCGACAGAGGTCCGTCTCGAAATTTACCGCCACACCTTTGCTGGTTCTGAAGTGGCCTTGCAACTTCACCCGGACGCGCCCAGGTTTTGGAATCCTTCGAGCAGGCATGTCGCGTCTCGGTCTCTCGCGTCGCCGTCTGAACCCATGCCAGTCGGCGGCAGACGCAGTGTTTTTTGCACAAGCGGACATCTACGCGGCCTGAAGCACCAGCTCCTCCTTACCTGCAAGCAGATCTACGACGAAGCTCTCGCTATCTACTGGTCCGAGACCATTGTGTGCAATGACGAAGGATATTTCAGCCGCGGCCTTTTCTTCGACCGCATCCCCGATTTTGCCAAGCTTCATATCAAGCACCTGCGGGACGTACAGACCGGTGTCAACATTAGGGTCAAATCGCTGCGAGGAATTCCCTCCAGCAGGCAGGCTTCCTTCGCTGAGGCCCTCGACGCGTTCCCAAAGCTGCAGACTTGCTCGGTCCGAGACAGGGACATAGGGGATTTACTGGAACTGAAGCCATCCAAGGCGGTGGAGGAGGTTCTTGTCAGACATCCCAACATTCACTTCCTCAAGACGCTACCCGAGAAGGAACGAGGTTACGATGATTGGGCTTACCATTGGCCTGAGATACCCGAGGTATGTTTTTGACCAGTACCTGGCGCGCCTCCGTCTCCTGCTCTTTCGAGAAGACCTCTTGTGCCAAACTCTATTTCCGATACGAGACATGTCCCTGGGCATCTAACTTTAAGCGATCGCAGAGGATTTACATCGATTTCACCAACGGCAAGACCTGCTCCAGAATGGAAAACACGTGGGACCGATTGCCACGAATGGATGACGAGGAGGGTTTCCAGCTTGTCATGGAACTCGAATCATCTGAGATGGCGAGTGACAATGGTGAGGCTTGAGCAAAAAGAGGGATCAGACCACAATTGCCAAACAGCAGCCTAGCACAGCTGTAGGAATTGCGATGATTGGAAACTCCTTCGGTTCACATTGCGAGAAGCAAGGTTGCATTTGCAGCTTGCAACTACGCGAGGGTGTTGGGAGAGGTGGACAACACTCAATGACATTTGAGATCACTGTTGGCTGATCTTTTAGATAAGGCCATCAGGATGCACCATTGTCTTACGGCCCCAGTATCAACATGCCTAGAACCAGCAAATGGAAAGCGCCAGTACAGCTGGGATGTGTGTTCCGGACCTGAAGACTACGAGTCTGTGTTGTAATTGTGAATTCAATTTCTGAGCTGTTACTCTGCTTATTTTGTAAACTTTTCTTTGTTTCTTCTTCTCTTTCTCTTCTAAGTAATCCTAATGAAATTCAAAAATCAAAATGCCTCAAAGCTGATGTGTAAAGTCACCCCACAAAAACATGCCAGAACGGCTCTGTAAACATTTAGAGGGAGTTGAGAACTTTCATCATAGCATCTTTCGAAGATGCGACGTAAAGGAAATCTCTTCCCTCCGTAGGAGACGTCAGGAAGAAAAGCGCCCTTCGCATAGCATTGCCGCTTAGGCACGGGTGCTCTTGGCCGGGCTGCGGATCGTCAAGTAAAATGGCCTGGTCGGCTAGCCAATTACTTATCGGTTCGACGCGACCGTCACTCGCAAAGGTGATGAGCCTCATCTCAAAAGTGATTGTCTCTCTTTGCTGCGTTGTTCCGTCGGCCAGCTTTATGGGCACGTAATGCTCATTCGGTATGTTGAAGACGTTCAGACGTTGCCAGCTACTACGGTACATCGAGCCGATCGCCGCTCCAGTGTCATTGAGCACGGTAGTAGTGATAATTTCGCCACCGTCGACGCCCCCAAAGCTGGCTGAAAGGCGTAGCTGCACATCTATCGCGTGACCCTGGAATATACCGTTGGCGCTGAATCTAGCAGGGTAGCGGGCGGCGTCCCGAGTGGGTGCATCTTGTGCCTGCTGCTTGGTCAGTTGGCCCGGGTTAATGGTTCCAGACATTGCTGATGTGCTTACCTGAGAGCTGTTGGTATTGGTAGAATGCTGTTGAGAGACAAGTTGCAGAAGAGTTCCTGGTTGCTCGATGATGTTTCCGAGTCTGATGCTCCTATGGCGTTGCAACGGAAGGCTTATATACTTGATTATGTACAAAAAACGAGATATATGAACAATGCCTTAGTTCCAAAACACCAACTAACACAAACTACTTGAGTACATAGACCTCAATCGTTTTCAAGCAACTGTAATGAATCTTGATCGTTGAGCTTACACTCGATTGTCAAGACAATCTAAGAAGGTCGGGGCTGGGGCTAAGACGTATGTTGTCCGACATTGAATCCCAAGTTTCATCAGAAACTGTACGGTGAACAATAGCCAGATGAACAATGTCAATTTTGAATAGCTACTTAGCTCTTCTATCCAAGTACATAGACAAATTAGGATCACCTCCATCTTGAACAGTCGTTTGTGCAGTATTTTGTCTTTGACTAAACGTAGGTCAGGTTTGTGTGGTCCTTGACCCTAAAACATAATTTCTAACACATTTATTATGCTCCTTGATACACGTATTCGAATAGGCGTTCTTTCTTACGAAGGCAATCAGCCGTTTTATCTGGGGACTCTGTGGTAGAGTCTAACTAGGCATGTGCCCAACACTTCCTCCATCGTACAAGAATAAATTTGCCCATGTGCAGCGCTGGTTGGGTGGTCTAAAATTGCAGCTTAGTAGTGAGCAGATGGGGACGGGCCATTTGGGTGACTGGGTGAACTGTAAGAAGGGGCAGACTAGAAGCGGTGGTGGTAATTAGCCTACGGGATTTATCCCAAAACACAAAGTTGACATTCCTTTTAGACTTCCCGCCTTTGACAATATATGATGGTAGATTACGGCACATATAGCTCTTGATGCATTTGTACCGTGGCCCTCAGAAGCCATTTGGAAACAATGAAGACGATGCGAGGGGCGGGATATGTCACAGGATACTTCCATGCCCCTTTGACCTTCCAGTAGTACTCATAAGTTCTTTGATACAGAGTCTCCAGGGTGACTCCCTTTCCCCATATGCACAATTGCCCACTTCAAAATCAGCACCTCTATTGCAAAAGAAAAAAAAGAAAAAGTGAGCAAAAGTGTCTCGATATCAAGCACGTAGGGCGATGTACGCTTCCCGGCAATTTGATCACGATGTCCCACAGGACTCCTCCCCAAGTATGAACCCGCTGGCCAAGAGTGACACCACTGGCATTGGCCACAATTACACTGGAAAACCCCAAGCGCGTGCCAGACGTGGAAACGACAGTTGCAGCTGGGCGCTATGGGGCGTACTGCTTGTCGCCGTCTTCGTGTACATCATCCCTCACGTCAACCCTGATTTCAACGCACATGTAGTCGATACCGTTACTCCAGGTAGAGCCGCGATCAAGGCAGACGTTACGCTCGCCGTCCATGATCATGTCAACTCGCTCATTGACCTCTACGCACCATTCCTGGACTCAAGCACTCCACTGCTGAGGTTGGGAGCACGTGAACTTTACCGAGCCTCTGGGGAATTTGGCGAGACTCCGTGGCTGGGAGGTCCGGAGGATAACCTCAAAGCATGAACCTACTCCTGACAGGGAAGGTGTTCGATGAGATATATTGGTCAGACGCCCTGAAGGACGACAGGGATATCGACCTGAAACCTTACTTTCAAATAAACACAGAGTTCGAGAAAGACCTAGCGAGAGCTCAAGAGAAGCAAACTGGTGTGGCCCACTCGCTCGCAAGTCCCAACACGACCGATCTGTGGGCACACCGAATCCGGGCCGAGTTCGTTCAGCTCTTCTCCGATCTCCATAAAATATCGATAGAGTCAAAGCTGAAACAACGATCCATGGATGAAAATCTGGCCTGGAGCCCTGCCGCAGCGGAGGCAGCCGAGAGCGAGGGCAAGCAGAGGACGGCCGAAGCGCTCTACCGTCATGTGGATGAAGGTGGACCCTGGCAGTTCATCAACCAAGAGATCCGCAGCAATCTGTCTATGCTACGGCAGGACTGCGTGAGTTTTCCTCGGTACCTGGACCGCGTCCACTGGAGTTACAACAAGAAAGTCTTTGGCTTTCAACCCGATTCTTGGCCCCAGCCCCGACAAGGTCAGCCCGAGCTCATCCCGGTGGCGCACGCCGAATCCCTCGTCTCGGCCATCGACGACTATATTGCGGCCCTTGACGCGGTGGATCAGGGTTTTCTTCGGCTCCGCACGCTTCTCGACGAACAGAGGCGTGCGGGGTGGGAGGCCGTTGAAGAGATCAAGTATGGCGTGCGTGTGAGGGCTCAGTTTCGGTTGCCCCCTCCTGAGGCCATCCAAGAGTCCGTTTCTGCGCGGCTGGAAAGATTGATGGCGAAGGCCTCGGGGATGCAAGAGACATTTTCACACATTCGCGCTGCCGAAGAAAGCCTCGTCCACTGCATGGAAGACGGAGGGAAGGTTCCCATGCTCGGCCGCATGCATATATGCCTTCAAATGGGAGCCTTCCCCCCCTACACGTATACTGAGCAGATAGCATTCGCCGTGACGCATGTGACGGTGCGGATCTTCTATGCTGCTAAGAAGGCAACCGAGCTGTTCAAGTTCTGGTAGTCTCGGCCGCCACACTTGATTTGCCAGTGCCCAGGCAGTAGCTAAGTTTAGTGGGAGCATATATGTGATCTCAATTCACTCCTTCGCCTATATCTATTATTTGCGCATGATTAGCCTGCACAACTTTCATGCCAGTACAGCTGGGGTGTGTGTTAAGGGCCTCAGCTCAGGACTACGAGTTCTGTGCATGTGACATGTTGAGCTTCAAATCCTGTACGGTACTCGACTGACTGTCTGATGGTAGAATCTAAGTTTGATTTTGGTTGTAATCATAAACTACTCAGAATATTGAGGACGACGGGCTAGCTGACTTGGACTCTCCCTTCTTCCACGCTGCCTAGGTGTCCTTGATGTCCTCTTAAACACGACTAAACGCACGAACAAGATGCCTGTATATCTGCTGAGCTTCATGAACTGGATCAACATGCCAGTGAGACCCAGAGCACCTTTGGGTATGAACGTAGAGTACGACCACGCTGAGCCGAAACCATTAGCAGTACACAGAAGCCCCAGTTGCACTCAAGGCAGGTCACGCGGTCCCTTGGACCCAGCTGGAGAAAGGAGGCCTGAGTAACCGAAGCAAGGGGGGAAACAGTCCGGAGCCACGGACAAGGAGCCTTGATGAATGACAGTGGCTTGGGGACAGGGAGGGGAAGGGATGTTTAATGTTGGTAAGTCTTGATTGGATGGCCAAGCGCACGAGACCATTGACTCCCTTGTTCTGTTGGCCTGCATTGCATGTTGCATATGAGATCAGTCAGAAAGGCGTTATTGTTTGGGCAATTCCGACAAATAACGTCACTATCTCAACGCGGACCCACTGGCAGTTGAACGCGTTGCCTATCCCGTGCCGTTTTGCTTGTTGCTTCTGAGATACTGTTGCGCGGCTTCTGAATGGCCACGGCGTTGAGTAGGCGCTGAAATCCTCACATTCAGGCCAACATCTCATGCACGCAATGTGCCCAATCGGCCTAGGCAAATCTCGGCTGGATGCAGGTATCCGGAAAGGCGATACCAACAGCATCCACTGCAGCTGCGCCCCTGACCCTAACAGGTATTTACGCTCTCTGGTGGTCCTCACCTCAGGCTTGCTCTGGCCCCTTTTCGAGCTCAACAAAGTTCAGCATGTAGCCCTCCAGCCCAAAGTTTGTTGACTATTGATTTCGAGACCCTTAAAAGTCGCTCACTTTAGCTTCCATTGAAGATGAGATGCGGCAGACCCACTGGCTTGGTGCCTAGTGTCACATATAACGTGTCAACCAGGCGTCTGCTGACAAACTCCAAACGGCCTGACTCCTCGCCCTCGAAATCCCAGAGCCCTCGACCGGCATCAGGCAGGTTTCTTCCTGCACAACCTGGCACAAGGGTCGCCGTCCCGGTCCGGCAATTGCCGCAGACGCCAGCCCCAACGAGACAGGTCCCTCAGGAGGAGGAGCAAGCAGCAGCAGAATCAATGTTCAGTACGGCGGAAGAGCTCCACATACACGACGTTGAAAAGGTGCCTACCGATGGGAGCCACTTGAGATTTGCCTTTCCGAGGGGCGCGTGCCCCAAACGAGCCTGGTGGGACCGACAGAAGCCCGCTGAATCAAAGCCCTCGGAGCTGAGATGGACCTCGGGGAAAATGTATACTCACTTCTGGATGCGATCTGTCTCGGCCCTGGAACTTTGCATAACCCGATCATCGCTCCTCGGGGCAGCAGGCGTGTGGGCAGTAATCAGTCACACTGATGGCCCGGCCCCGACGAGCACTTGTCTCTCTGTCTTCGCAGTCTTGGCCCTGCCTACTTTCGCTTACGGGATTTATAGGTCTAGAATACTACAGGAAGCTTGGATGGGCCTTGTTGGCAGCCGACGTGCTAGGAGTGGAGAAAGTATGATGCCATATATTCATCCAACCGCAAAATGGAGCTACATGTGGTGGCTTCGCCCCATGGACGCCAAACTGGGCGACTATGTTGCATTTCGGTGAGCGGTCATTCGAAGCAGGCTTGCCTCTTAAAAGCAGTGTCAAGGGGTCGCTAACTGCTCCTGCTAGCAATCCCGTTCAAAATGATCCTCGCTTCTATTACATGACAGACGTGTTCTGGCTGGGAAAACGTGTCATCGCCCTAGAGCATGATGTCGTCAAACTAGAGAAGTTAGGTGGGTACATGTCTACTGATAACACAAATCAGCCCGTAAATATGTCTTGAAAGTTTGAACAAGTCTCTCGGTATTCTCTAGCACGTTGACTCACATCGTATTTCGTTAGGTTACCCACCTGGAACTTACTTCCAAGTACCGAAGGGTCACGTCTTTGCCGTTGGGGACAACAGAGGGAACAGTACGGATAGCAGGCACTTTGGTCCCATACCATCAGAATCCATAAGTGGTCGCGCTTCATCTACAACAATGACACCCGACCCGGGGTGGTGGGACTGGCAGAAGATACCAAAGATGGAAACCACCCAATTCAGAATGACAGATCCTGTCGAGAAGGAGGCAACCCGCCACAAATGGGAAGGGAAAACATGGGAGCACATTCCTCGAAGGATGGAACCTCCTCCGTGGAAGTCTGCATACAGGGTCAAGAAATACCGTCTAAAGAACCACCGGAAGAAGTGATGCGTACCAATTGCGCTCACTTTCGGTCAGGGGTTAATGTGAGCATTGGCTTTGATGGTGATACTCTCAAATTCACCCGAGCATTGAATACGCCGCTACTGTGTCCCGGCTTATCCTACTACTAGTACCTCGCAATGTCTCTTCCCCCGAGCCACACAAAAAGCCAACTAATCGAAATCATCAATTTCCGTCGCCAGCTCCTCGTCCAACCCAAAGAGCCCGAGCGCCACGCAATCCAGGCGGTGTGGCCAGTCCAGTCCTCCTTCCCTCCGATGATACCGTCCCGTTGCCCGAGGTAGGCCAGAAGGGCACGTTGCTTATACTCGAAAGGGGGCGCTTCTTCTGCATCCCCGTTGCTGTGGTTGTTGAATACCTTTGTGAGGTACTCGCCCTTTTGTAGTGCCACTTCAGCCAAAGTTGGCAGTGACTGTCCCTTGATGTCCGCCGCGTCGCCTAGGGCGTATACATTGTCCATGGAGCTTCCGTCCGAGCGCAGTACACGGAGGTGCTGATCCGTCAAGATTCTCGGTAACCCCTTCTCAGGAAGCATGATTCGATCAGAGAGTGTGTCCACAAGCTTGTTGACTTTGTTTCCGGTCGCCCAAATCAGGACTCCGTAGGGCAGACGCCCATCTTCCTTGGTATAAATAGCACCCGCGTCGACCTTTTCAATGTGCGAGCCGGTTTTTATTTGTACGACATTGGCTTTGCCCTTGGTCAATGACTCGGTGGCATACTCGGCCAAGTGCTGGTCGAAAGTGGTCAGGATAGACGACGCCACGTCGTGGATCGTTATGGTGAGTTTCCCGTCGAGATGCGGAAAGAGAAACCGCATGTCCTCATTCCACAGGTCGAAGAGTTCAGCAGCAGCCTCGATGCCGATAGCTCCGCCACCCACGATCCGGATGTTCAAAATGTCGCGCTGCTTCTGGGGGTTTTCGAGAAAGTTGGGCAGTGAGGCCTGGTCCAGCATTTCTAGGAGTCGTTGCTGGAGCAGTCGGCTGTCGTTCGTTGTCTTCAGGAAGAGAGCATGTTCCTTGGCACCTGGCGTCCCAAAGTCCTGTACGTCGCAGCCAGGCGCAATGCAAAGCTTGTCGTACTTGACGTCGAAGTCTTGCGGATCCTCTCCATCAACCTCTGCTGCTGTCTTGCATCGGATAACACGTTTGTCGAAGTCGATGTTCAGTGCAACGGCTTTGTAGTACTCTACATCCGTACGTTGTTTCCTCCTGACGGGCTCTTCTGCCAGACGGAAATTGAAGAGGCCACATGCTGCACTGGCCAGAAGTGGTGTATATTGAATCGTGCGTATTGGGGAGATGACTTTCAAATGGAACCGTTCTAGAGATACCTTTTGAGACAGCGTAAAGCCGCCCCAGCCGGAGCCAATGAGAGCAAGAACGGGTTTGCCCATATCCACGGTGTTGGATTGTTTGAGTTTTTATTTTTCTTGGCACCTACCTGTCACAAATCGTTGCGCTGCCGGATTCTATATCTACCATTTCTCAAATTCGGCACTAAGCTACGATCCAACTGTTGTAAGCGACCACCGAGAGTAATGCGTCACTGCTTTAGCATCATGACTTCTGTTTGGGGATATGAATAACGTCATAGGGCCACCAACCACTCACATCAGTCGGATCGCTCGGGGTTCGGTATCGATACCCTGCATCCGTGATTTCTCCGACTTAATCGGACCCAGATATCATGCACATCTGCAACAACTTGAGATCTGGTTTGATGCAACATATCTGTCAGAATTGCCTTGGTCTGAATGATCGACAGCAACGCGGAGTCTCGACCAGTTCACTCGGCAGTTCACCTGAGTGAGTGGCTGCAAGCTCTGGAGACCCACCCGGGTCAAGGGTGTCAGGGCAGCCACAACGCTTCTGCAAACAAACAAGTCTCGCCTACGGACCACAGCCCAGTAATTGCGGGCAATACTTCCAAGGCTGACACGATAAAATCGGACTCGCTGTTCTTATCCTCGGCGGCGATGAGAGAAAATGTATTCCGAAACAAGGTCTCGAAGAAAAAGCAAGAGGCAAAGAGCAGGCGCCTCAATAGCCACAGCCATCTTCAAATGTAGATCTAAGAGGAGCCAGTTCCTGACCATCCGTACTTTATCTGGCGAAATTTCAATCGCAGCAAACCCCTGACCATTTGCTGCGGCAGCTAGCTTGCTTTCAATATACACTATTCAATAAACTTATGGTTCTGCTTTAGTACAAAAATAGTGCATAGTACGGACTTCGGAGGTTTTCTTCCAAACTAGCTTGAGTACAGCTGCTGATGAATGAAATTCGTTGAACCCTAGGATCGCTATGGGTGGCCTAGCTTTACCAACAAACTCTGGGGGCTTGGTTTTTTATGTGCGGATGCCCACGTGGAGGACTTTGGCACTTTATCAGGCTGCTGAAGGCCATCATGCTTAGAAGAATGTGGCAGATATAGACTTATAGCTCTCATATTATTTCACTGAAGTCGGAAGGGACTGAAGGACTGAAACAGGTGTCGCCTGTCAAAATTGACATGCTGGCCCGATATAGGACCGGATTGGTTAGGCAATCTAAAATTCAATCGGTGCATTTTGGGAACAGTGAACACAGCACGTGGGAGCAGGGATAAGAGCGAGCTATACGAGGACAAGACAGAGCCGCAATGTCTGTGGGCATAAAGAAGCTTTAACTAGTAGCCGAATGGTGCAGGAAGGTTTCCTCTCGAAAGCGCGTGGCTTAACGACGGAGCGTCTAACTACTACGATGGTGTGAGCTAGAGTGCGAAGCGAAGTGACTAGGAAACTGCCTAGGTACCTAGGTAGTTGGGAATCTAGTTGGGCAGTGTTATTACCTTACACACACGAAGTTTCTCTCTTACAACACTGTTCCACAGAACAGCGTTTCCCCTCTATATCCTTCAAATTGTCCCTGGTTCCGAATCGCCCTCATCCATACATCTCGTGGCAATTATCCCAAGCTGGATAGAGCCCCAACTTCGTTGAAAATGCTGGGTCATCGGATCTTGCCCTTGCTCGTCTCCACCAATGGTCAGGTGGCACCAATTCCCTCCTGGGACCTAGCTCCACAGTCCCTTTTCTCCGACGTAAGTATTTATTGCCCTGTGTTACTTGTTGCGGGTAGACTGCCTCCGGAAGCTTGAAGGGGAAAATCAAGTCCCAACGACTTTGCATTCTGAGGAGTGCAAGATATCTCTCCCATGCTATCTGTTTTGATATGAAGCAGGGTATTCACACATCGCGAGTGCGATATGGTCGGTCCCGTTTTCCACGGTTTTCTTTGCTTCTCTTTCCTTGCTGCTTATTTGCTCTCTACTTTTCTTCCTCATATCATCGATCGCCGGGGCAGAGATGATTTAGAGAGCAGACATATGCGTGAGAATATTGCGAAGCTCGCAGATGGCCAAATTTCCATGCAAATGCTCTTTCGTCCGTCACACTCGAATCAGTCGCTTGCGGCGTATATTCTTCTCACTCAGAAACACACTGACTCAATTGTTCTCACTAAGCATGTCTCCAACCTATCAACGCCTGGCAAAGTGAGTCCGGCTCACTGGTATCATGTCCCGACCTCGAAATGCACGTGGATAGGCTGCCTCAATGCTGCCGGGATCAGCCCGTGGGATGACCTTTCTCAAGTATTCACAAACAATAATATGGAAGTCCATAGATCGAACAAAACTTGGTCAGAAGCATGGTTATACCGACATGAATTCTCCCTAAGCCCAAGCCATGGCAAGCATTATCTTATCGAAACGAACGGCATTACGTCGAAAGCCGAAATGTATGTCAACGGACGGCACATCGCGAACAAAGAACTCCAGTCTGGTTCCTACGGTGGTCATACCTACGACATTACACCGATGGTGTCCGAGGTCAATACAGTATTGATCAAAGTCTACCCCACCGACTATAACCATGATTTGGCCCAAGGCTTTAATGACTGGAACCCGGCTCCTCCAGATCACGGCTCCGGTGTCTGGAGGGACGTCAACATTAAGCAGACAGGGCCGGTGATACTGGGGCCTCTCAGTATCACGACAGAGTTCGAAGTTTCTAGCCCATCAGCCAAAGTGACACTTAGAGCACTTGCGCGTAATCTCGAGAATCGCACAGTAGAGGCGTTCCCTTCGGCTAGTGTTTTCAAGTCTGGGTCTCGATCCAGACCAATACACCATCACCGGCAGATTGAAATATCATCAATTCAGCTGGATCGAGGACACATGTCAAGAGACAACTCGTCAGAGCGAGCGCGTAACTCGAGGTCAAATCTATTCTCTACTCCCAACGTGATTCTGGCTCCATTTGCTTCGGAGGAGATACAGATCCAAGTAGATGTGCCCTTTGCAGCTTCAGACATCTGGTGGCCCAGACAATGGGGGACTCAGCCACTATTCGAAGCTCGTTTGAGTGTGTCAGTGGACAGCGCCACGTCTGATTCGCGCAATAGCACATTTGGATTTCGCAAGGTTACCTCGCGACTCAACAAGCATGACGACAGAGTATTCGAGGTAAATGGATTGCCTTTCCAAATCCTTGGCGCAGGATATACGCCAGACATCTTCCTTCGATGGGACACCTCGCGCCTCACAAGAATTGCTGAATATGTCCTGGATATTGGTTTGAACACCATTCGCCTCGAAGGAAAGATGGAGCAGCCTGAGCTCTATGACATATGCGACCGACTCGGAATCATGGTCCTTCCCGGGTGGGAGTGCTGTGACAAATGGGAGGCATGGCCCTATTCAGAGGAAGATGGGTTGCAAGATTCTTTCTGGAAGCCAAATGATTACATCACCGCGAACGCGAGTATGAGACATGAGGCAGCGATGCTGCAGACTCACCCCAGTGTGCTTGGGTTTCTCATCGGAAGCGACTTGTGGCCCGACGAAAAAGCCACTTCCATCTATTTAGATGCTTTGCATGGCTCTCATTGGGAAACTCCCATCATTGCGGCCGCTTCGAACAGAGGACACCCAAAGAGCCTCGATCCTTCGGGTCTCAAGATGGAAGGACCTTACACCTGGGTTCCGCCCAATTACTGGTACGATGATCGCTTGGGTGCAGCATTCGGTTTTGGATCGGAATTAGGTTCAGGAGTGGGCACGCCGGAGCTTCCAAGCCTGTCTAATTTTCTCGATTTGGGCGGAATGAACGACTTGTGGCAGCAGCCTGACAAGAGCCTCTACCACATGTCGCCAGGAGGAACGTTTTCTTCAAGGGAGATTTACAACAAGGCACTTTGGCATAGATATGGCAACCCAAAAAACCTGACTGATTATCTTTTAAGCGCTCAGATGATGGATTACGAAGCAACGAGAGCTCAGTTCGAAGCTTACGCATCAAATTGGTCCGCCGAACGACCTGCCACAGGTGTAATCTATTGGCTCCTAAACAGTGCTTGGCCGAATCTCCACTGGCATCTGTTCGACTATTATTTGCACCCAGCCGGAGCATACTTTGGTGCGAAGACAGCGAGTCGCATGGAGCATGCAGCATACGATTATGCGCACAAAAAGATCTCCCTAATCAACCGCTCTACCGATAGGCAAGGGCCCAGGACGCTTGAACTAGACATTATCAAGTTAGACGGTGAACACGTTCTGAACAAGACTGTTCCGCTCGTCACGAAGCCCAATTCCAGCAGTACGCTCTTCAAGGTCAAGGAGTTGAAGAAGTTCAAAGGCGTGGTACTACTTCGTCTGGTTCTCAAACGCAGCGGCGAAAACGAAGTTATGAGTCGGAACGTCTATTGGTTGTCGAACAAGTCTGACAAACTGAAATGGAAGAAGTCAGACTGGTAAGTGCATCTCTGCGTGTATTGCCTTTTATTCTCCCTGTATTGTCACGGAGAGTGGTCTTCATTGAAATGACTGCATGTCTATAAATGAGTGTTCTTATGCGTTTTCTGTTTCTTTCCTGTTTCGCTTAACATTCCAGCTCATCCGCGGGGCCAATCTTCAACTGACCTTCTTCACCCTAGGTATTTCACACCAGTCTCAAAATACGCCGACTACACAGCCCTGAATCAACTTCAACCCGCTAATGTATCAATCTCAGCCACGCTGGACAAAGGCAATAAGCGCAGTATTACAGTTACTCTTGAAAACCACTCGCCCTTTCCGGCAGTCTTCATCCGGCTGAATCTGGTGTATCACAATAAGGACGAGACACCAGGGCTTTCCAAGTGGACACATGTCACTCCTGTGACTTGGTCAGATAATTACGTTACACTATGGCCACACGAGAAGATGCTTCTGCATGTGGATGTAGTGGAGGGCGCAGAGAATCCGGAGATGCTGCTAGTACACGCGAAGAACATCCACGAGACTGAGATTCCAATCATGTAGAGGCCAACTGGAATTTTCAGGCAACCGAAGAATATCAGCGCAAAGAGAAACCTCAGGATTTTCATAGACTCGCTTTACGAAATTTTATTTAGATTTGAAGATGCGCACCAATAAAAACGGAGGGTACACCGGTACATCACCCAGGCCCTATTCAAACACTTGTAGGTAGTAAGTGTAGGTAATAGGTATTAGGTCTACGTGTTAGGTGTGAGAGTAGTTTGGGTAATGGTTAGTGTACTTAGGTAGGTGTTGTGGAAGTGGGAGTTATGGGAATGGTGTAGTTGGGCGTGGTTGGATGAAGTTCTTTCTACCTTCTGTTTGCACTAATGTACCGGTGTACTCTCCGTTTTTGCCGGTGTGAATCTCCGGTTTCTTTATTGATAGCTCGAACTCTCCCATGAATAAAGGCCATATACTTGTGTGCAATGCGTATAAGTATAACACTTGCTTTGGTCAAGTAATGAAAGTCTGGATCAAGGGATGAATTCAAGCTGACTCTTGTTTCATCAGGTGTCGTCCGTCATCTTCAACGATTTTTTATAGGCTGATCGATGCTCCTCTGACCTCATTCTGCTGTGGTATCAATGTGCACTCAGCTGGCTCCTTTGTGGGACACAGGTGCCAATTGGCTGAGTTGGAACCTGAATGTGCTGTTTCACAGGTTTTTGGCCCCCAGCTGGAGTCCCATTTCTGCATATTGTGATCTTCCTATAAAGCTGACACCCTTGGACTTTCGTACCAACATTTACTTGTTCCTAATTTCCTTTCATATACTGCATTTGATTCTCAAGCCCCTCTACTTATTACACAGCTATCATATATGCTCTCTCGATCTCGCCTACAAGTGCCGCTAGCAACCAACGCATTGCAAAGATGTCCCTACCGTCCGACGCAAACATCCCACTGTATGACTCCGAGTCTGTCTTGTCTCGCGACTCACTCGACATGGGCAATGATAGCGTCTTCTCCTTGCACTCCTCTGGAAGTCTGACTTCGGCTGCTTCTCAACCCGCCCCGAACAACACACACAATGGCTCACAAGCTTACCGACCGTCACGGAACGCCGGCCACTATGGGAAAGTCGCCCGTCCGACAAGTGCAGTTTTGAACACGTCCGGTGGCACAAAGCCAAGAGCTAAAATTTCTTGGTGGTGGTGGTGGGAGATTGGCGGAGCGCTCCTAAGCATCATATGCGTGGGACTCGTCCTGGTCGTCCTCTTCAAAGCCAATGATCTTGCTCTTGCCGCTTGGCCCTTGTGGATTCAACCAAACTCCCTGATCGCAGTGTTCACCACTGTCGGGAAATCGGCTATGATGGTACCCATTGCATCGTGCATAAGCCAACTGAAATGGAGGCATTTCGAGTTACGCAAGAACCGACTAAGCGACTTACAGCTTCTTGACGAGGCGAGTCGAGGCCCGTGGGGCTCGCTGATGCTTCTCTACAACGTCCATACCAGGGCTTACACCGCATGGGCCTTGGCTATTATATCCCTCGTGTCACTTGGGTTCGACCCCAGTGCCCAGCAGATTCTAGAGTTTCCGACAAGAGAAATCATACTCACAAATGTGTCTGCTTCTATCGGGATTGCAAGCTCATATGATTCCAAGGCATTTGTTGAGGACACAACTGGGGCCACAGGACGTGAGTCTTACTCCTGACTGGGAAACGTCCGAAAGGAATCTGAATCTGTTTGCAAAGGATAAGAGACTGACCAATTAAACCTCGAATGGGAATAGATTTTGGCCTCGCTGTTCAGTGGAACCAAGACTGTTTCAAACTTGAGTCCTCAATCATTGATGGCATCTCTGGCTCGGTCTTCCAACCAGCGTACTCGTGTCCTGGTGAACATTGCTCTTGGCCCAATTTCACCACTCTCGGAGTATGCGGCGAGTTCCTCAACTTAACTGAATCAGTCAAAGTGAACTGCGTGGGAACATGGAGTGAACAACAGAACTGCTCATACCATTTTCCGATTGACGTTCCTGTCAATTCCTACTCCTGGGCTCCATTCGTTCTGAATGTCTCACACGCCGAGCAAGACTCGGGCATGAGTAATTCCACGTCGATATTCTCTTCGCGTGGAGACATTGGCCCACCAGGCATTTCCGCCGCGGTACTATTCACAATAAAGATGATTAACGATACCAGGGCGAGCTTCAATGATGCGCCCCAGACTGAGGCGTACTACAGCACTTGGTATTGGTGTGAGCGAAGCTACCGCCACGCTACTGCGGACCCCGGCAGAATCAGTGATGCAGACTTAACTTCTGAGCTGCTTTCCTACGCGGATGGCCTCAGCAATGAATATAGTCTGGATGGTGCTGAGTATTTGCCCTTTGTTGCAAATTCGACCGGCAATGTCTTCAACATCTCTGCCACTGCAAATAACGAACTGTTTACTTATCTGTACAAGCTGCTTACGCGGGATATTGTGGACATGTATCCCCATGCAGGATCGTATGATGATGACGACTCTCTCGACCTGTCAACATTTCTTTACACTACAGATATGAAGAATTTGACCGAGAATCTAGCAAATACGCTCACAAATCAAATACGAAGCAAGGCTCCAGGCGACAATAACAACGCCGAATCATTTGGCGGTGATGCATCTGTCAAAGAAGTTTATATTCGAGTTACATGGGCTTGGATAACCATCCCTGTTGCTGAGACTTTGACCACGGCGGTGCTTCTGGTCTATTGCATAGTACTCTCCAAGCACCGGCGTCTTTTAAAGACGTCTCTGATCGCGCTCCTTGTCTACGGACTGGACGGTTGGGGCGCGGATGAGATCGTGCTTCCGAATTCCGAGGATGCTGAGAAGCTGGAAACGATGGCGGAAGGTATGAGGGTAAGACTTTTGGAGGATGGTGATGGACGGCTCCGGTTTTTCAAAGCCTGATGGCTGACACGGCATGAGAACGTAACACCGGCGGATACTTGAAGCAAAGTTCAACACATTTCCCATGCATTGCGCTGTAAGATATCCCAGATGGTCGGCCGAATGGATATAATTACATTCGTACAGATTCATAGACAGGACGTTGGTAGAAACACCTCATTTCTGTGGATATCCGCCGGCGCCATGTCCACCCAATCAAATGCAAAGGAGTCTGTGGCAAAGCACGTGTAGATGCCTCCCAATATAACGCCGTCGATATACTACTGGTTAGCCATCGGGGAAAGCTTCCGAGGATCGCGCTACGGTCTGCAGCCGTTGAAAAGCGCGGCCACTATGGCGAGCTTGTGCGCTTGTGGATCGCTGGAATTCCAGATACCTAGCGCGAACGGAGCGTTGGCTTGAAATCAACTCTCCAGCTTCAGGACTCGCTGGTACGTGCTTCGTTCTTTTGTTTCATTCGACATCGCAGCCTTGGGCACTTGCCGGCTAACCCACCTGCCCACTCAGGCCGATATCTCCATCTCGGCACTTCGTTGTCACAAATCTTGGATCACCAGGTGGTACCGTAATACGAGGTGCAAGAAAGTCGGTGTTCGATAAAAGAAAAAGTATCATCACTATATGCAAGGAGACAACCCGGCGATGGGGCCGAACGCAAGCGGAGATCGGGCGGAGATGTTCCTAGATTGGTGCCAGATGCGAATAGATGGCAAGCCGTACTCCCAGTCCCACGTGGGGACCGTGAGGTTCTACCGCATGCAAGGAGCGCCGCATTGACATTCACAATCTTAATAGGGAGACAAATGTTCGTCACCACTTTTTGGAGTGGGCGCCTCGAGTTACCCCTGACCCGGCCCGGCCAGGTCAAGGAAGACCCCTTCACCAAAGATTGAGGGATGGACGCCTCTCCCGTAGCGCCGCAGCCGATCTCACAGATCTTTCTCGACACCCACTTGACCTCCTGAATCCGGATTAAACATCCACTAGACCTGAGCTCTAATACTGGCCGAAATGGACGAACCGGCTTGGCCTACCGGAGACATGCTGGAGGCAGTATTGACTTCGATGTGACAGGAGGCTGATAAAGGAGCCGTGCCAGGGTTCAGCCACGTCCGCCCGAATGTTTTTTCTAGAGTTTGGCACGCTGCTTTTCACATTTCATCCTACCGACTGGTTGCCACGTAGTCTGTGTTCTGTGAGTGCTTGGCTGCCGCACCGACATGACTGACGAATTCTGACTGTTCCATTTGTAGCTGCAGTCCTACCTTTTCACGTGGCAGTCATCCTAAGAGGCAATCAGCATGGCCCCTTTCAGATTTTGGCTGGCTGCCATATTGGCCGAGTCTGTCCAAGCAAGGCTTCTTGGCTCGTCTTTCGGTATCCCGGGTCTGAATTCCACGTTCGACTACATTGTCGTTGGCGGCGGGACAGCAGGTCTTGCTATCGCGACCAGGCTAGTTGAGCAACATGCAGGGAGCGTAGCTGTGGTGGAAGCTGGGACATTCTATGAATTGTCCAACGGAAACGCGTCTCAAGTTCCAGGTCCCGGTGTTAATTATGCCGGAAAGAGTCCTCTCGATTGGCAACCATTGATCGATTGGGGGTACATGACAACGCCTCAAGCAGTGAGTCGCAGCCTTTATAGTCCTCCCCAAGCCAAGCTGACCTCGTCCAGGGTGCGAACAATGCGTCCCTACACTACGCGCGAGGCAAGGCGCTCGGCGGTAGCTCGGCCAGGAACGCGATGATATACCAACGCGGCACGACAGCTTCATACCAGCAGTGGGCCGATCTGGTCGGAGATCAGAGTTACACTTTCGAGAAACTGTTGCCCTACTTCGAAAAGAGTATCAACTTCAGCGCGCCAGACATGAGTGTTCGATTCGCAAACTCGACACCACAGTACGACGAGACGGTAATGGGAGACGGCACCGGTCCTCTGTCCGTGGCATTTCCCAACTCACCATCGGCGTATGCCAGTTTCGCAGCTGAAGGTATGAAGCAGATGAACCTCTCGGCCATTGACGGATTTCAGAGTGGAAGTTTGCTTGGTTCCTCGTACAGCATGTTCACGATCGACAGCGGTACAATGCTGAGGTCATCTTCGGAGACTGCCTACATGCGGCAGGCGCTACAGTATGACGCTTACCACGTCTACCATTTGACTATGGCCAAGAAGATACTATTTGACGACAGCAAGAAAGCTACAGGTGTCTTGGTCGACACTCAAGGATTCCAATACACCCTGACAGCGAAGAAAGAAGTCATAGTATCCGCGGGTGCATTTGCTTCCCCTCAGATCCTAATGGCATCTGGTATTGGCCCTGCTGATACGCTGTCCTCGTTGGGCATCCAAGTCATTGCCGACAGGCCAGGTGTCGGTCAAGGATTGCAAGACCACGTTTGGGTAACGTTGGCATACCCCATCAATGCCCAGACCAGCTCCTCCTTGCGCTACCCTTCATTCCTGTACGGCCAGCAAGCCCTGTTCAACAACTATCCAGCCACGGGGATCTACTCGAGCCCCAATTGCGACGTCATAGCTTGGGAGAAAGCTCCGCAGGACCTGAGAACCGGCTGGAGCAACGCGACCAGTGGCATCCTCAACGCCTACCCAGAGGACTGGCCGGAACTTGAATACATGACGGTGAACTCATACGTCAACGAGCAAGAGATTTACAAGGCCATGGACCCATTCGACGGAACGAACTACGCCTCGTTGGGAGTCATCCTGGCCTCGCCTGTCTCGCGGGGAAGCGTCTCCATCACGTCTGCCGACACAAGCGTCCACCCTTCCATAAATCCGGAGTGGTTGACCGACCAAGCGGACATGGACATAATGGTCGCCGGCGTCAAGCGGGCGCGAGAGTTCTGGGGGACGTCGGCCTTGCAGGGTCTCGTCATCGGTGAGGAGGCATTCCCCGGCTCCGAGGTATCTACCGATGCAGAGATCGAGAGCTTCATCCGCAGCGCGTTCAATACTCTCTGGCACGCCGCCTGCACGTGTGCGATGGGGAAGGCTGAGGACCCCAATGCTGTCGTGGACTCGAATGCGCGAGTGATCGGTGTGCAGGGACTCCGGATCGTGGATGCGTCGGCGTTTCCGCTGTTGCCACCTGGGCACCCGCAATCCACTGTCTGTAAGTCTATACATTGCTTTCTGTTTCCTTTTCATGATTCACAGCTGACACCGAACCATCTAGATGCCCTCGCTGAGAAGATAGCCTGTGATATCTCTGGAGCCTGCTGAGATCATCTCCAGCGTGCCAATTTCCCACAAATACGTATTTAATAGAATAATGAGGAATAACAACCATCCTACGAACATTAAGAGACTATATTACCTTCATTGGCCCTACTCGCGAGGGTTTTACCCCCGAAACGCAATTTCTTGTGCCGCCAGTGGGCAGTGGGCAGAAATTGGACTCGAGAAGCTTCGAATTTGCTGATGACGAAAGTCGATTGACATATTTTTGACAGCAAAAGAACGAGATCCAGCGGCTCTTGCGTAATGCACATGATGTAACTTGTGCGCAAGTTGAGTACGCCTCATACACCGATAGGGGCCGGGGCCTGGTTAGGCGGCTCCAGGGAGTACTAGGTAGACCTCTTGTATATGTGTGTAAAGTTATTGGACAAAGTCCCATGTCTGCTTCCATATACTACTTAAATATATACAGCCGAAAGGCAGTGTTGACATCGGTTGTTGGTGCCATATGTCATTTCCAACCATCATGCCTGCTGGGCGCCAGACGCGTTGAATTAACATGAAATGCCCTCTGGGACATTCTGGCAGTTGGTGGCCTTCTTCCCGCCGGACACATTGACGTCGGTCCAGGACCAATCGGTGCAGCTACCCTCGCCACACTCGATATAGACATTGACTGCATCCGAGGAGACCGTGCCCGTGACGTTCTGGAGCACAAAATTCTTGATCGAGACGCCATTTGTGGGCTGGCCCTTGACACCGTTGTATGACTGGGACACAATGATTCCGTAGTCAGCGTTGTCAGCAGTGCTGTCGATGACAATGTTGCCTATCACATGTTAATATCCTGCTACGGGTTCTAAAGGGGTGCATTCTGGAACATTTCAAAACATGACAGGCGGGAAACCGCAAAAGGAGAACAATGGTACTGACGGTAGGTGATGTCTGACACGCTCCCTGTTGCGTTGGCAATGGTTTTCTGGTGACGCCAATCAGTTAAATCCTCATGGCCTGACGAGTGACCAACATACAATTCTGACGGACTGCTGGGAATCCTTGAACAGGACATTCTCGAACGTGATATTGTTCACGATGTTGTTGGTGCGGCCCCCAACACTGCCAATGGAACCGCCATGGCCGCCGCTGCAGAGGGCGTCCTTGAACAAGACGTTCTGGCCCGAGTTCACCGCGACACAGTCGTCCTGGTTCCAGACCCTCGCATTCTGGATGATCACGTCGACGGCGTTGTTGATGTCGAATGCGTCCGTGTTGTGGCCCAGCGTGCGTCCGTCCGCGTTGAGCTCGTCGCCGGCGCTATTGTCGCAGACGACGTCCTTCACCAAGAGGTTGTTCACGTAGTTGATACTGAAGAAATTCTTGGGCGCGTTCTGAACATTGATGCTGTCGAGCACTGAGTCGTTGAGGTTGTTGGCCTTGAAGAACTTCGGTTTGGTCACGCCACCGCCGCCGCCTAGGCCGTCCCACCAGAGGGCTCCTTGTCCGTCGAGAACGTGGCCGGGTGCGCCCTTGATCGTGATGTTGTTGCCAGAGATTGAGAAGAGTGACCCTTCCCACTCAGCATACGCCCAAGTAGTGCGGCCCTGGAAGGTGACCTGGGCCAGTTGTCAGTACGGAGATCGCACGTGCTGCAGAGGGAGTACACACAGTCGTGCCGTCGTTGAGCTTCTCGAGATTCAGAGTCACATTTCCAGGGACCTGAAGGCTATCGAGAACGATATTGGAGCACGACTTCTTAGCCTGGGCGACCTGGAGATATCCGTCCGGACCACTGAAGGTGCAGTCAAGGGTGGTATTATCAGCAGCCAGGGCGCCTGAAGCGAGCCCCAGCAAGGTGGCTGCGGCGATGATGGCGGATCTTGGCATCTTGGCGGTCTGGGCAATTCGATCTCACAAACGGATAGACGAGATGATCCAGACTAGAATCCTGCTGGAGCCAAGAGAGCAAGAGAGGAGCCTTTTAAAGACCCCACAAGTCTTAAAGACCCTCGAGTCGGAAATGCAAGTTCGTCTGACTTGGGACCCGGAGAGCTCACACGGGCGTAAAGGGGCATGCTGCGCTCTGGTGGGGAGGCGACCCCTATCAAATTTCGTTATCCCGGATTCGTGGAATTTCTCGACGACTTTTCGGAAGCAACTCCGGTGAACAAGCTTTCCCGACTGAACGCGAAGGCGGGCCGCTGATCACAACGCCAGGAACGCCTGATTCCCTTCTCGTGATATTATCGATGCGAACAGCTTGGAGCCGATCGTCTCCTCAAGGACCAAGGTTCCTTCGACTGCATCAATTATTGGGTACCTGCATAGGCATCTGCAATAGAAAAGGCCAATCGGGAAGGTAGTCAACTTAAAATGTTTCATCGATAATGCTGCGAGAATTTGGCTGTATTCTCTTCTCGAAGGGAGGGGCTCAGCCCCGAGCGGATATGCAGGGGTTAGCAATTTTCGAGATCTCAACACGCGTTGTGGGGATATATGCACTCCAAGCCGCGGCCACCCCACAACGGCCCTTGCTTGAGGAGATTGGTTTGCGGTCGGGTTTGATATTCGATGCTGTCCATTTCGTATACTCGCCCTTGCTTCATTCGAATTCACTTGGTATGCTCCCATTCAACTAGGGCAACCTACGGCAAAGCCTGTATTACTTTGAGCTTGCATTTCTGGTGGTGACTAGCCTGTTTGTTGAAATAGGTAAGGACAGCTTTATCCGTATGTAATCGAGCCACAAAATTAGAGAATGAGCCATATTTCAGGATGCCCCAAGTTTGATTCCAGGTCAGCAGCACAGTCCAATGATTTCAAGTTGGACCAGACAGCATGCCTGCTTATGTGTTTTCTGTGGAATACGCACCCACAAGCGACCCTGCGCCTCTCATTGCCATCTCTCAAGTTGGCAACTGGACAGAACGGGATTACCGCAGTATAAATCTAGTGCCATAATTGATCTTGCTAGTTTCGAACAAGGATGCAGTAGTGAATGGACTGCTTGGGGGAGGCATGCTGTAGTCAATATTCTCGGTGTTGATATTCCCGATAGCGCAAGAGAGCGGCTGACCTTTTCAATTGACATGTGATCTATCGTTGCCTGCTGCCCGTGGCATATGCTCTTTCTCCTCAACTTCATATCGCTTCACCACTGAAGTCCATTTAGTCATACAACAGTAACACAGATTCGCCAAATACAACCCGTGTATGGAGGGCTGCTGTTTTGGAAAAGCATATCCTTTATCTCTCGGGTGGCAAGACTAATTATGTAGTCGCGTTTTGTTCTGGTCACATCTGGAGTCTTGCATTCTAATGCCTACTCTTTGCAGTGTAGATCTACCTATACACCGAACACGTGCATCCAAACCTGCAGGTAGGAGCTGCTGTATGACCACCGACAAGTCATATTCGATATACGTTGTCGTCCCCCCAGATGACTTACTGTGCTTTGCCTAATGCCGAACTGAAACCGAATAAACATGGTGCTCGTCAGCTGCTTGACAGAACACGTGCTGGCTTGCTTGTTCATGAGTAATTTTTTATCCAACGCTGGGAGTCAGTCCCAAAAAGGAACCTTGCGACCCAGCTAATGTGACGCTCCTGAGCTCGGCGATTGGTCTATCCGCATAAGTAGTCCGGTGAGCATTAGCACTTGATTTAAACATCATAGTATACTGCGGAGTCAATAGCATGACTCGTTATTCACAAGGACCGTTATCGACATCAACTGCCGTTCCAATTTTAGAAGGCACCAGACGTTTTCAATATCGAAAGATCTATAATGTTTCTGGTGACACCCTAGAACATGCTGGGCAGGGCCGTCTGATGTTATATGCGCGCTTTGGCCGAGCAATGCAAGGAAGACAGGCCTTCTGACGTATAGTGTCTCGAGGAAGCCGCCGGGGTCGTCCTTTTCCAGAACAAGCCTTATAAGGAATTAAACATCAGCACGAGTTTCATCCCATCCAGGCCGTCAAGCGGCGCACCCGAAGCGTTACTGTGGAGTGGCTTTGCAGATTGGCTCTAGCGATGATTGTCCCAAAAAGCCGTTTGTCCCTTAAAATCTCTGGACGATCTGTGTTTTGACAGATGACGAGGAGTGTGCGTTCTTCGCTCAAAGCGCCAATCGCTTGCTTACCATCTATCACTTCCCGTTTCATACTGAGATTCTTTTGAGGCAGCAATGGCGCCCAGACCGTTCCGCTTGGTCCCTCGTGATGACACGATCGAGCTCTTGAGCCCAACAACCACACAGCCAAAGACAGTTGCGCCCATGACGGCACGATACGAGCCTGACCGGATTCGGGGAGATGCGCTGCCAGAATGCCATGCCTACCATGGCAGGTCCGACGTCGAAGCTCTCATGTCCCGCAAGCTCCAGAGAAGTCTCCAGACTCGCCAGCCGACCACGTCTCGGGAAGGGATCTGGGACTGCCTTTCGGACTTCTGGGAGAGCTTCTGCTTCTTTGACCGGCTTTGCGATCGGTGCTGCGACCGATGCTGCGACAGGTGCTGTGATCGATGCTGCGACAGGTGCTGTGATCGATGCTGCGATCGGTGCTGCGATCGGTGCTGCGACAGGTGCTGCGACAGGTGTTGTGATACGTGTTGCGATAGATGGGCCACGTGAGTTTATCAAATATTGAGCATCTCCACTGTGCCATCACTGACCACTCTCCTCCAGGGTATGCATTGAAGTATGTGGGAGAAGGACACCGTCGGTTCATTGACATACCGACTGTCAGCCCCGGAGGCGATGATATATCCGCGATTCTTTTTACATGGTATGGCGTACGGCGTTTGGCATCTCATACTGGCAAGAGCATTGTGTCACTGAGTGGTCAGATTGACTGTTTTCCAAGGACCAAAGGCGTCTTACCGTTATCCAGCTTTAGCAACACACAGCCATTTAACCTCACCATCCCAATTATTTCCCTCCCAAGCAAACCTCTAATAGTTATGAGTAGTCTTTAGGTGACTGGAAATACCCCAGATATTAATTCATATCGATTGGAAGGAGAAAGTGTGCAATCAGTTTTCTCTATTTAATACGCACCCCAACCATAGTGGATAATCAATCCGATGGCCCTTGGAAATCCCTGACCTTTCACGGGCCCGGCCGACTGATGTAAGACTACTTAGGTATGTGCTAGCTGTAGACTGCCCCAGGGTGACGGCCGGTCGGTTTCGGGATGAACCCGACGACGCACTCATAATGCGTAAGGACGTCGAAAGGTTCGGGATGAATCCGTAGAGTCAAGCTCCAGAGATCTACTACCAACCTGACCTTGCAGAGAATTCCGGGTCAGCATTTCTCAATTACTTGACATTCCCTACGAGTCACTCCACACCCCTGCCTCCGACCGGGACCCGCCCTTTTCCGAATGATGTATTCTCTCTTGGAACGAAGTGCTCTTGTGGCAGTTCGAACTCTTTTGCCGTATCTGATATCAGCTTCTTTGAGACTGAACTGGACAGTTGGGTATCTGTCTCATGAGTGCACAACAGTCCTTGAGTCCTCAACGGCTAAATACGGACTTCATTCGTTTTTCCTGGTCATGATGGTTCCCTTTTGCAGGACCATGGCAATCGGTGCTGCGTTCACGTCTGCTCTCGCATCTGAACGGGTTGATACCCACATCCACGCTCTCCCTGCTCCATACATCGAGGCTCTGAAGGCCGCCGGTGGTGATCCATCGGGCTACCCAACTCCGAACTGGACACTTGAAACAACGATTGGCTCTATGGACCAGGTCAATACAGATATTGGTGAGCGAGGACTCAGAGAATCAACTTTCATACTCATGCTAAAGCGTCATATGTAGCGATTTTGTCACTCTCCACCCCTGGCATCCCCATCGCAGGTACTGGCGAGACTGCTAGAGCCTTGACCAGGACGATCAATGAGTATTTCGGGAAGGCTACGACAGATCCCGAGTCCACCAAGCGTCTTGGATTCTTCGGAGTCCTCCCAGACTGGCGGGATGTCAATGGTACCCTCGCTGAACTGGACTATCTTTACCTAACGCAGAAGCTGTGCAATGGTATAACCGCGTACACTACGTACGGGGACATGTTACTCGGTGATCCTCTCTTCGCTCCCATATGGGATAAGCTCCAGAGCTACAAGGCGCTTGTTTTCGTTCACCCAGGTGTCCTGGCGGTCGCGCCAAAGTTCATCGCCTCCACCTTGGCCCAGCCCGTCGTCGACTATCCGGTCGCAACCACGCGCACGGCTGTAGATCTCGTCATGACGCAGACAATTCGCCGGTGCCCTGATGTCGACATCATCCTCTCTCACGCTGGCGGGGCTATCCCCTTCGTCGCCGGGAGAGCGATCGGAAGCCTTGCACTACCAGAGATTGCCAGCGCGGTAGGGTATAATATTATTCAAGCAAAACAGGATTTTGGTCGCTTTTATTACGATATTGCTTTAAGTACGAGTGCTGCTCAGCTCCACGGGCTTTTGGACTTTGCGGATGCGTCACACATCCTCTTCGGATCCGACTTTCCGTACGCGCCGCAAGTCGCCATAAACACGCTCTTGGCCCAGTATGCTGCTTTTGTGGCTACGGATGACAGAGGTTCCATGGTCGGCCCTCTGAAGCTTGGAGAGAACTCACTCAAGCTTTTGAACAAGCATGCATTGGGAAAGAGCTTTTAAGCTCGGCCGTTGGGGTCAATTAATCTCGCCGCTTATGTCTTCCAATTCAAAGAGACGATGTACCTCTAAGTAGATCCTCAATCCTGTACGCATGCACAAATATGTCCTTAATTGTTGAGCTCAGTTTCTTTGTCACTTTGAAGCAAATTTAAGATGTTACTTCTCTCTCGCTACAGTTCCATTCGGACTTCAACGTGTTTTCGGTCCTAATGTTCTCTCAGGACAATAGTCAATACAAAATTGAGTACATAATCTATAGTCGTCGCAAACATTTTGAAGTGGGGTTTTCCAAAGTGACGGAACCATCCCGAAGTACATCTATTGAGTGCGTCGGAACACACCCGAAACCTTGCACGCGTACTCCAAAGGCCGGGGACGGCTAACATTGTTGCGCCCGATGGTCAGCGTTTGTGACATAAATTTTGGGCAAGTTCATCAAAAGCCAACAGGTCTTGCGCAAAAGCAACTCGATTCACAGTTCTAACCTATCATTTCAGTCCAAAGATCTATCTATCCCGGTTCAGCGCAATGTCTGCTCGTTACATAGATACCATGGCGGCCTATGGCCACCAACACCCCATGCCATTTCTCCTGGCAATTGCTGCCATTGTTCTTGCATTTATCTTTTGGGTGGCTGTCGAGGTTTTTAAGCCTGTTGGCAAGCGAAAGGCCAAAAATGGAACGAAGCCCAGACTGCCTCCAGGCCCCCCTGGAGTCCCCTTGCTTGGTTCCCTCACGCAACTGCTTCACCCAACGAGAGCACAAGTATGTCATTGCTCTTTGCTCATTCAACTTAACACCCATAAAATCGAGACATCCTCTGAACTACCGTGCTACGCTAACCACATGCACAACAGCTTTTAGACCTTGCGAAGTATGGAGAGATGGCCACGTTGCATCTTGGGTCAAAAACATGGGTATTCCTCAATAGCCACCGAGTTACAAACGAGATTATTGCCAAGAAGGGCAGCCAAACCAACACCAGGTCTCCGATGCCAGTGTCCAGCGGCCTTATAAGTCAGGACAGGCGGTCCTTGCTTCTTCCTCAGGAGCATTGGACTGAGCGCCGCCGGGTGATGCACGGCCTCCTGAACGGCACAGCACTGAGGCAGTATGGGGACTGGCAGGAGCAGGAAAGCACCCAGATGATGGCGGAGTACGTATTCAGACCCGACAAATGGTATCGCCACCACTACCGCTACGCCAATTCCGTAATCGTCCGGATTGCCCTCGGCGAGCGGCCGCAAAAGTCCAGTCGGGAACTCGAGGAGATGCAGAATATAGTCACCTTCTTCGTGGGAAGCATTGGCAGGAACGTCGTGGACTGGTTTCCAGATCTCGCCAGGCTGCCTTGGTTCCTCCAGGTATGGCGTCCGTATTGGGCCCGGCTCGGTCAATGGAACTACGAGCTCTATAGCAAGTGGTACAACCCGGTCAAGGACAAGGTACGGGCTGGTACGGCACCGGCGTCTTTTGTGCGAGACTACCTCATGCACCCTGATACACGGTTCAAGGGTGACGATGATGACTTAATGTACGTTGCCATGCAGTTGATCGAAGCTGGCAGCGACACCACTCGCGAGGCGCTCAATATCATGGCAATGGCGGCGCTCGAGGTTCCTGAGGTGTTCGCCAAAGCCCGCGCCGAGGTTGACCGTGTCTGTGGCGTTGGTCAAGCGGCCAGATTGCCAGTCCTTGAGGACATGGAGTCTCTGCGATACATCTGCGCCATGGCTAAAGAGGTTCTTCGATGGCGGCCCATCTTTCCGCTGACACCGGACCACGTGGCGTCGCAGGACATTGAGTTTGAAGGATATTACTTCCCTACCGGTACTGGATTCGTCATAAACGGGCATGCGGTCTGCAACGATTGTGAGAACCCAGATGCCTTCCAGCCCGAGCGTTGGCTAGATGGCCATGAGACAGACATTGCTCATGGACTCTGGCAATTTGGAGGAGGCCGTCGCATATGTGTTGGGTATAGACTTGCACAGAGAAGTTTGTTCATCAACATGGCCAGGCTTGTGCAATGCGTCGACTATACTCCGGTAAGTTCGACCAATTCTCGCTTGTCACCACCTTTTCAGACGCGGGCACATGCCTACCCCGTGGAGCCCATCAGGGTCGCTAACAGGAATGGGTTGCAGAATGGCCCTTACGATTCGCACCACCTTAACCTGGAGGCTCTCGATGAGCCTTTCCCGGTGAAGGCAACCATCCGCGGCAAGGAATATCAGTCGTTGATTCTGAAGGAAGCGGAGAAGGCCGATGTTTTGGGTGAAGCAAAGTCTAGTGGTGACTCATAAACCATTGCGGGCGTCGTGGGTTTTATACTCTTACACTACTATTGTTAGTATAGAGTAAAAATGAAATCACTTATTTATTTCAACACTAATACCATCACTATCGACGGAAACTTTGACAATACCTTCCGTATTCCTAGTCTTGGGAGTCTCAAAGTTCAATGTTGTAGTCGAGATGCGGCCCACACTTGCATTCTTCGGGTTGCGTCTCCGATCACGCGGTGAACTCCCTCTAACAGTATACAATCATGAATCTCATGAGGGCCAACCTCCAACTTCACCTCCATATCACTGTTCATTCGGCGAACAGCCTCGCCGAATGACAACACAGCATCCAAAAATACCTCCTCGTGGCCACACGTGATATACATTGATCCAGTGATTTGCTCAATGTTCCGAAGCCAGCTAAGATCGCCGTCCAGGGGCAGTGCCGGGTGTGCTTTAAAGTTTGCTTCTTTGATGTCGCCCAGAACGTGTGTCTGAGATTGTGACACAATTGAGGCAGATAGCATGTCGACTGACCCGTTCTGACGGAACGAGACTGTATCAGTACGACCACTGAGCCATGGGGACACTAGGAAAAAGCCCGCAAACCGCAACGTGTTGTCTATTGCTGGCTGGTATACCGGTTCCGGATGCGATAAATGGTGCAGCAGCTGAACGGCCAGGTTCCCCCCTGCCGAGTCACCCCCGATGATCAGGTCTCGAGCTGCAACCCCCTCTCCCAGTATGTGGTCAAGGGCGGCGACAGCCTGCCGTAAATGGGTGGGATATTTGGCCCCAGGGGCCAGGCTGTACTGCAGAATGGCAACAGCAACTTCGTGGTCGTATAAGCCTTCGTTCTTGCCTCCTTTCTCCTGTTTGCATATGTAGGCGTGCCAGCACCAGTTAAGGTGACCCTGGCTGAGAGGGGCCACATAACCTCCTCCATGAAAGAACAAGACAAACTTGGTCGCGCGGTCCGGATTTCCAACCCAAAGAATGGAAGCTGTAGGATCCACCTGAAGCGGCACAATATGACCCTCCAACCTCTCCTGCGGAAAGTCTTGGGACGCTCGTTGTAGCTGCATTGCCTTAATCCAATCGGTATACACCTCCAATGTTGTTGGTGAGAGGGCTTGAATATGCTGGGGCTTGAGGATTCCGAGGAAAAAGCGAAATACGGCGCCGGTAACCCATTGCTTGAGCTTGATATTACGCTTCCATGCTCTCGGCAGTGCGGTGGTGCAACTGGACAGCAAGAACAGCGGAGCTTGAGTTGCCATCAGCTCTATCCAATCTCAAAATGAACAAAATCGCCATTCACTAACCTAGAAAAATCTTCATAGCTAAATCCAACTTTTGAAACACCGTCAAGGAAGGCCTGAGTGCCGACATTGCTATCTCAGTAGGAGGTTGACGATGAAAAAGAGAAATGAACACTCGACTGATAAGACGGACTTAGGGCGAGGACGAGGGCTAGCCAAGACTTCCTGTAAATCGACGATGGCATTTGAATCAACAATCGACAGTCAGTGGATATGTCATGGAAATCCGGGAAGGCGACTCTCAGAAGTACCTCGCTTTGAGGATGGCGGGTGCATTCCGACCGGACCTTGACCGCGTGTTCCGATCGGGTCTCAGTGTCCGCGCCCCTGGACCCTGACACTTTCAACAATGGTCCTTTCTTTTCTTTTTTAAATTCTCACGCCATGAGTCTTGATTTTTCTGGAGACATGAGGTCGCGTCGTAAATCCTGAAGCTTTCCTGCGCTCACTAGTCCAATACTTGCTATCAAATTAAGACCCTTTCCATGGTCCTAATCAACATGACTCTACGTTCTCGCGAAGGATTGACAGTGGATCTTATATCCAGAGTTCTAAAACAAACAGCACTTAACCCTTGGCTTGCGATTCCTGTTTCGGCGTGCACAGCCTTTAGTGTCCCGATAATCTCAGACTCCGCCCATGTTCGGCTAGTACTGTACTTTTGTGTCATTCTCGGGACGACGCTCCGCGTAAATGAATGGCTCAACAAATGGTCTATGAACAATTGGACAAGAAGCGAGCCTCAAGACTGGGATTGGGCCAAAGAAGTGGTTGTCATTACGGGAGGGAGCGGCGGCATTGGTGCAAGCATCGCTCAACAAATCTTAGCTCGGAATTCGAGGACGACGGTGGTTATTGTTGACTTTGCACCAATGACGTGGACGCCAAAGTCGGGCACTCACGTGGCATACTACCAGTGTGATCTCAGCAACGCCAGCTCGATCAAGACTCTTGCGACCCAAATCAGGTCAGAGGTTGGGCATCCCACCGTGCTCGTCAACAACGCTGGGCTCTGTCGAGGGGCGACGGTGGTGGAAGGCAGCTACACAGATGTTGAGCTGACTATTAAAACGAACCTGATTGCACCGTTCCTTCTGGTCAAGGAGTTCCTCCCACATATGGTCGAGATTGACCACGGCCACATTGTCAATATCGGCTCAGCCAGCAGTTTATTCCCACCAGCGAGAATTGCCGATTACGCGGCGACAAAGGCCGGGATCACGGCTTTTCATGAGGTATTTCTAACGAACCCGGGGATAGATGCACCTTGAAAATGCAACTCTAACGCATGAAAAGGCATTACAGCTGGAGTTGAGGCATATTCACAGATCTGCCAAGATACGCCTGACATTAGGCATCCTCGGGTTCATAAACACGCCTCTGTTCAAAGGCGAGACGCGACAGTCTCACTTCCTGTTTCCACTGTTACACGTCGACACCGTCGGTGAGGCGTTTGCAGATGCCCTCTATAGCGGCATGGGGAGAATGATCTACTTGCCCGGCATCATGCGCTATATTGCCGTGCTGGTGAGTTCCTCTAGCGCTGCCACCTATTTCTTTTTCCTGCTTGGCATGCAGCTCAACATACTGACTCTGACAGCGAGCGGCACCTGAATGGCTTAGTCGAGGTGTGAGGACGGGAACCAACTCGCTTGCCATAGACTTCAAGGGTAGGCAAAAGGTGAACGAGAAGACGGGCGGGCTGGCGTAGTAGGTACCTTAGACTACAGCGACGCACTTTGTGCTAGCACCATCGTTCTTGCAGAAGTATCAGTTATGTTATTATTGTAGCTATCTGGATATTAAACAGGAGATTTGTTCACTTCATGATTGCTTTTTGAATCCAGAATGTAGCCTGAAGCCATACACACTTCGTGGGGCCCTTGCATCCTGCTACTTGTACCGTGGTACCGAGTTGACAACTTTGGTTATTCTATCGCAAAAATGTCGGTTCGCTCGGATCATCTAATGACACAAGCTGGACGGGCTTTTGTGCAATTTCTTGCAGGGCCGAGGCCCAAGCTGCCTGTCACCGAGGCATCGGGATCATTCCGACACCAGCCGGCCTCTATCGGATGCGCAGCCCGATGACGATCAACTCTGTGCTCTGAATTCCGATACAATCTAGAGCTTTGGGCCGGCCTAAAAATGCATTATATAGCCTAACCAACCAATCTTGACCTACTGTGACGATTAGCCCTTGACAGCTGCGTGCCACTGGCCATCCTTGAAACTTCATTGACTAACTATACCACTCACTTTCCACGACCTCTGGACACAATGGGAGTCACAAATCCCAAAAAGGAAGATGTAATGAGCTACAGTCAGTTTGCCTGTGTTGGCACTGGTTTCTCTGCTATCGGCCTGGGAGCAACTCTCCAAAGATGGTATGGCATTGGCGACATCGTATTCTTCGAGAAATATGAGAGGCTTGGTGGCACTTGGTTTATCAATCAATACCCAGGTATTCTCAAATTACCTTTCTTAGCCCCTTTTGTATATACCAGTTATTTGACTCACTCGCCAAATCTACCATTGAACGGCTTTCGATAGTTCACTATTCTAACTTGCTTATAGGATGTGCCTGCGACGTGCCAAGTAGCTTGTACAGCTTTTCTTACGAGCAGAATCCAGAATGGAGCCGGATCATGCCATCAAAAGACGAGCTCTGGGATTACCTGGACAATGTGGCTCTCAAGTATGACTTGAAACGAAAGATGAGCTTCAAAATGCAGGTTGAGCGTTGCGAGTGGATCGAGGAATCTGCCCGTTGGCGCATGACTATAAGACAACTGAAATCAGGGGCCATGTTGAGGCACGAGTGCCAGTTCCTCTTTTGTGCCTCGGGGCAGCTGGCGAAGCCCCGCGATTTCGATGTTCCTGGGTCTGACACGTTCAAGGGTGATATTTTCCACACCGCGAGGTGGCCTTCGAACGTTGACCTTCATGACAAGAATGTCGTTGTCTTTGGCAACGGCTGTACAGCAGCGCAAGTGGTACCGTCCATTGTCAGAGACACCAAGAGTCTCACGCAGTTCGTCCGCTCGAAGCACTGGATCCTCCCGCCCATCGACGGTGAGATTCCGGGCTGGGCGCGGGTGCTGCTGAGATGGGTGCCTGGCTTGATGGGCCTGCAGCGGCTGGTTGTTTTCCTCGTTGCCGAGTACAGCCTTCGTGGGTTTCCTCTGACTGCGGCGGCGAGTAGGTTCCGTGCTGGACAACGTGTGAAAGCGGAGCGGTACATGCGGTCAACTGCGCCCGACGAGTACCACGACCTGCTCATTCCGGATTTTCAGGTCGGGTGCAAGCGTCGTATCTTCGATTCCGGGTACCTTCAGAGTCTGCACGAGCAAAATCTCACGTTGACCAACGATAAGGTCCTGGAGATTGTATCCAAGGGCGTGCGGACGGAAAAGGGGGTGATTGAGGCAGATGTCGTGATCCTGGCCAACGGTTTCGTTACGAATGATTTTCTTATTGGGATTGATGTGCGAGGGTTTGGTGGCAAGACATTGGAGGAACACTGGGAGTCCTTCGGAGGGGCTGAAGCCTACAATTGCTCAGTCCTGAGCGGCTTTCCCAACATGTTCATACTGCTGGGCCCAAATGCCGCCACTGGGCACACGTCGGCCATCCTGGCATCGGAGAACTCGGTGAATTACGCGCTCCGGGTGATCAAACCCCTTCTCGAAGGGCGTTCCAGCATCGTCAGTCTCAAGTGGGATGCAGAAAAACGGTATAGCGACCGAATCCAGGCCGCTTTGAGAAACACGGTATGGAACTCTGGGTGCCAGAGCTGGTACGTCAAGAAAGCCAAAGACGGCTCCGAGACGACGTGGAATGCCATGAGCTATCCGTGGTCACAAGCGCATTTCTGGCTTCGCAGCATGTTTCCTGTATGGCCAGATTGGGAGTACAGGGTGAGTGGCCCTCTTCCGGTGTGCCTGCTTGGCATGATTGCGAGTTTGCTGCTAACTTCGTTTCTTGCAGGGCCGAGTCAATCACAAAGGGAGACTCGCGAGGAAGTCTAGCTGGGCCGGCAACATTGTACGCAGTTTTGCCACGCTCACAGCCATATTTGGGCTCGCATGGTGGTTGTGGAGACGGGGCAGCAGCGATCACAGTGAAGATGATTTGGCGCGGCAGGTCTCCGTAGCAGTGGCTCGCGGCTCGGCTCTACTCCGGAATCTGAAGGCTTCTATCTTGGCTAGATAGAAATAACCTTGATTGAGCGTTGTCCTTTGTCAAACTTGTGGCTTGCGGGAAGCCGAGGCTTTGAAATCTCGTGCGCTGTTTTGAAAGTCTTATAAGCAGTGAATTATGCGGGGTACATGTGAAGTCGGTGGAACGCAAATGCCGTCTCCGGTCGGGATGGTCCGACGGAGAGCCGTCTGGCGTCTAATATCCAAATCTGTCTTAATCTCATCCGGGGTAAAAAAAAAAACCATTTGTTGGTCTTGGTTTTGGAATCGTCTTTGGGAACATTGCTACTTGTCTCAGACCCTAATATTGGCCAATCGGCTTCGTCTTTAGCCAATCGTCCCAACAAGCATTCCCATCTTTCGAGAGTAATCGATGAGAGTTATTTCTCCACGCTCGTACATGCTGCTCGACTGCCATTAAAAGCATATTCATCGACAAGCATTGTATTTTCATTGCTACTTTATCGAGGCACTATCTGAATTCCACCACTATGGCCCCGTCAACAGGCAGAGGTGATCGAGCTCGACGCCGCAAAATCTCACTGGCTTGCGAACCTTGCCGTGTCCGCAAATCGCGCTGTGACGGCGGGAAACCCATCTGTGCCACTTGTGAACGCCGAAATCTCCCCCTAAGCCAATGCATTTACACCATTGAGCAGAATGCGCGTAAGGCAAGCAATGACGAGCAAGTAGTCGCCATCGGCCTCTAACATGCCGTTCTCATTTTGTTTAACCAGGTGCTAGATACATCTCTGCGCTTCACGAACGGATTCGCCAGCTAGAAAGCGCGGTCCACGGCCAAAATCAACATTCTCAGGGGACTCCCCAAGCATCGAGGGATCTTTTGCCCATGAACACTTTGGCCCATGGTGGCTCGGTTCAACCCGAAATTCCCATGCCTGGTATTGAGCAGACCGTTCAGGAAGCTGACGACGGGTTCTCGCCTCTCCCATCACTTCGCACGTCCTCTCCTCAAGGGGTGGACATCTCGACGAGCCATGTCCGTCACGAGCAATCGGAAGTTGGAGTTCCAAGGGACCGCAGCCTGGGACCTGGTGAGTCACAGATCACGGCAATGGGCACTGTTGCGTCTGAGGATGGCCTGGACAGCGAGATCCACCCGAGAGACGAGTTCTATGGCAACTCCTCTGCAGCGTCCTTCATTAAGGAAACTTGTCATGGTGTCATGAGCCTCCAAGAAGTTTTGAGTCCTCCGATATTTGCAGCCGGTCGCAACATTATGCCTACCCCAGCACCTCCAGCGTGGCGTACCTTGGCTTCTTGCAGTCTTCCGTCACGGGCCCTTGGTGACCATCTTGTCCAGCTATACTTTGACAGGGTCCATTACCTGTATCCCTTCATTCACCGGCCCAGCTTCGAGAAGGCATACAGTTCCTTGTGGGAGCCTGTTGGGCCGAACCACGCTACTGGTCCCGACCACTCGGATTCACCCCTTGTTGGATTAGGAGGCTCTCCCAACGCCGGCGCCAGCAGCATCGCATTTTACTGCGCCCTGAATGCTGTCTTCGCTTTGGCTTGCCACTTTTCGGACTGGATCGATGATGACCGAGATGCTACTGCCCAGGCCTTCCTGAATCGCAGTAAGTCTCTGTTGACAGTCGACTTCCTCGAGTCAGAAACCTTAGCTGTGGTGCAAGCGCTGCTCATCATGACACTATTCCTCCAGAGCACCCCATACGCAGGTCGGTGTTGGAGCAGTATCGGTATTGCATGTAGACTCGCGCAAGGCGCGGGGCTTCACACCGACTCTGGTGGTGCCAGAGGGTTGCCGATTGAGATAGAGATACGAAGGCGAGTCTGGCATGGCTGCGTTGTTCTTGACATGTTAGTAACCCTTTCTTCATTGACAACATCGATTTCGATCCAGAGGAGCCAAGCTGTGTCATCGATGAGCCTAGATCAAACTCACGCTTCTCAACCCCAGTGAGTTTGAGCCCTTGTCAACTGACCCTGTACCATATGTAGGCTTGTCAGTATGACCTTCGGCCGCCCGACCATGGTAACCCATGCTTCCAATGTTCCGCTCCCTTCCCTGGCCGAAGAGATCGAGGGTGTGGACACGGCCAGCTCCCTCGAAGACCCGCGGAAGATGGGGTACTTTGTGCAAAGCATTCATCTCTCAACGATATTGGAAAAGATACTGGTCCAAGTCTACCAACCTTGGAGAAGCAGTTCGAGATGGGACGAGAAGACCACAGAAAATCACCATGCTGGTAGCTTTGACACCATAATTGACCTAGACTCGGAACTGAGATGCTTTGAGTCCACGGTACCCAACTTTCTTAGTTGGACAACTGAGACAGGGGCACCACATCCTGCCTTTGAGCCTCTCCTCATGCAGCGCAATGTTATCCAAGGCCGGTGAGTATGCATTCGTTCTCGGAATCTTTTGTCATTGTCGAGTACTAACAGCCGGAAAGGTTTTTGTACGTGCGACTTATGCTTCATCGACCTTTGCTTTCGAGGCTGTGGTCTTCTCATCGCCTGCAGTCCACTGGAGCCCGAACCGGAACTCCAGACCTAGCATCTAGTCTATCCGGAAACTCCCTCCGATCGACCCTGACCATCGAGTGCGGCACCTCTTGCGTCCGATGTGCGATGCATCTGCTGGACCTCACATACAGCACGTTCAGGACGCAACATAGCGGGGCTTGGTGGTGGAATGCGCTCTGTAAGTTTACAGCCCATCGGTTCATCCTCATGGTGGGCAATGTACCGCCATTCAGGGAGCTTTTGTCCTCAGAAATTATCTGGGAACTTCGATGGCTGACGGTTCATGCGTGAAGATGCATCTACGGCAGGACTCGTGCTTGCGATGGCGCTCTCCTGCCCTTTACTGCACGCTTCACTGGACATTGGTTCCCTCCACAAGTCTTGGGGTGTCTGCAGAGAAATTCTGACCCAGATTTCGAAGCGCAATAGGAGCGTGCGGAAGTCACTTGAGCTCTTGGACAAGTTCTACGGTCTGACCTGCACCCGGCCCAGTATGCCCTCCCCTCATCTCAGCCTAACCTTTGCATGAGTTCGGACTAATCCAGAGGCGGGAGCCTGTCAGGCACGGACGAGCACCCTGTTGCTTCCGCTCATATATCTGAAGATGAAGCTACTTTGCCCGATTTCATGGCACAATTTTACCCCCAAAACATGATGGGGGACCTCGACGTCCTTGAATCGGACCCCACTTTGATAGGCAGTATATGGTGAAAGACTGTGTGAGCGCAAGCATGATATACACTTCTAACACACTATTACCTGAACCTTTTGCAATTTTATTATAGTTAGATAGGATGCTGTACACTGAAGCGACTGGGCGATTGAGGAGGCTTACCACCCTTAATTTCCAAGCCAGTTCTCAAGAACTATGCATGACTGATCTGACAGTTCTCTATTAATTTCGCATTTATTGCTTGACCTTTAGTGGGCCGAGTAAAAATGTTCAATGTCGCTCTGCTTTGTCCACCCTGACAGCGCATGACAACAAAGGGTCTAAAGACTTGACGCATTCGGAGCTGGTTTGAGCATCTCGATGATATCACTTTGTGGTTGAAGATAAGGTCCCCTAGCGCACAATTGTTCTCGAGTCTCAGAAAAACGAGAATCGAGGACCACGGTTGGTCATTCTATCAATTCTGGCCCTCGCAATCGCGTCAGAGCCTCATCGAAAACTAATCAGAATCCAGCTGATCATGGCTACTGTCCGGTCTAGCCGATCACTACTGGGTAATGACCGCTGGTCCCTCTTCCTTCGCCAGAAGCGTCTCCAGGACCAGCTTCGGAGGCTCAGAAATGATTTCAAGGGTTGCTACTGCCCACCTGGATGTCGAGGTAGTACGCAGAATCATGTCCCTGTCGATCCCACATCGCTGCCCGCCGACATTCAGTCCTTGCATGGCCCATATGTGGCTGCGGATGGTGAAATGCCACGCACACGCGCCAGACCAGTTGAGCGGAGAGATCCTGGTACTGTCGTTGTAGCTGAGGCACGAGGCACAACGGAAACACTACTCCACCGCAGTAGAATCAGAGCTACACTACGAATGTCGCTGCAGGTCTATGAGGACCCTATGCCCACGGGAAGGAGGGGTTATTTCGGGGAGATGTTTCTGACGCGCCCGGGGCAAGAGGAGCAATTCATAGGCTTCATTCACGCCTGGCGAATGGGCCGAACTTCAGATGATTGGGTAGATCTATTACTTGGCGAGTTTGGTGAGAGTTTTGGTGACGACACACCCTTGAGTGACATGCGAATCTTCTTTAGTAGGCTCTATGCAAGGACCGACCTCGATGAGGAAATTACCGAGGACCGGGATGGAAACATCCTCCCACGACCTCCACTTCGACAAGGCTTTGCCGCACCTTGGGCTAGACTTAGTGACAGCAATGACTTCGTCTATATACCAATAATTTGGTTGGATGACAGCGTGTGTACTACCCTAGCTGTTTGATTTACAATTCTCAATACTCAGTCATCATAAGACTAGCTCAATTCTAGCCCTCTAATACTGCCACGGTTACAGGTTACAGGACAACGCATCATTGACCAAGGCTTCGATTTGTTTTACAGGTTAATGGCGGGCGGGACACTGCCACAGCGTAAGTTGATTCCAGATTTCCGGCCAGAACCTATACGGCACGGATTCGCTATAGACAAGGCTAACAACCTACATGGAAGCATACAATCTCGACGGTCCACTTACCAGTAAGCAGCTCTCAGATACAATCTTAACTCCGTTGAGAGAGAATATCTCCCAGCTCTAGCCCACCAAAACACAGTTGTCTCTTCAGGCCACAACCACGGAGACAGGCTAAGGTCACAATGTGGCCAGCTCCTCTCCTTTTCTGCATGAACCAACTTTCTCGCTGCCTTGCTTGCTGACTCTTAAACGCTGCAGTCCTCCTGGAGCCAGGTATACTGGGACCCGAGTATCGCAGACGTTGGACTTCTGCGAGATATCCGGGTCTAGAAATGGATTTATCAGAGAGGGTCAGGACTATAGGACGGGCATACCAGAGGAACGGCTTCTTATACTTGAATCAAGAAGAGGATGAAGCCGTAATGGGCCGCAGGGTCGACCCGCGGGACCACCCTGCGGCCCCCAGCGACGTGGCCATCACGCCTCCGGACCCGCCCGACACGGACCTCCAGACTCCAACGCCGGAGCGAGAGCGGCGCGAAACAGGGTCGCGCTCACCAGGATCATCTTTGGACGTGGAGGATGGATCAGAGGGGGGAGGCTCGTCTCGTTCACTCTCGTCTACTTCGAGCGATTCTTCCTCGTCCGCATCCACGCGAAGGGTGCTATTTCCGCAAGGAGGATAGCTGCCGCCAGGCAGAAGTATGTCGGGTGGCCTGACGGTGGCTTATGGGTTATTGATGAGATCGGTACTTCTTTTCGTCTCTCTCTCTCTCTCTCTGTGTGTGTGTGTGTGTGTGTGTGTTTGGAGGGGGGGGATGCTGGTTGCTTTTGTGCTCCCACTTCATCGTGTGGCTGGGCCATTGTCTCTCTTGGTCCATATTGTCTTTGTGCTGATCTCACAAAATTGAACACGCACAATTTATTTCGGATAACTTAAGATGGATGAAGCGCGCCATGCACGGTTAGCGCATGAGATACTTCAGCCTTTCCTCTTGGACGAGCAAGTATTCAGCCTCAATTATGGTGAGTTGACCCAAGGTTGGTCTAGTGAATATGAGAACATTGCATTCTCACACTGCTCTGGGGTTCTTTGGGAGTGCAGCTAAGCCTGTCTGGGATGCAAGAGGCAATACTAGATCACTACTTCTAGCTTGTTTTTGCTATACCTTAATCATATTATTAGTAGTCTCAGGGATCATAATGTCGGCATGGATGCTTGTACACAGCGCGTTATCTGACTAACAACTTGCTGGCTTTAGTCTTGGAAAACGAGATGTCAGATAGCATGTGCGTTGTGCTGGGTCTGGTGGTTGGAATGTTTACCAACAAGAGCTAGCCCAGCGGCTAGGTCTGTGGGACGAGGTGGGTCGAGCGGTGGGCTTCTTCTGCTGGTGAGTCAAACGGGCTGGCGGGGGCGGGACGTGGATCTCGGGGCATGGGCCCCCTCTGTGCCTGGGAAAAGTCTTATCGCCCCAGGCGCATGCTTATCAATCCAAACTTGGCGGGGCGACTTTTGGAATTTTTGGAGGGGACGGGCAGCGCATCTGCTACCATCCATCCGCTTTGCTTTCCTTTGCCGACAAGCAGCAAACTCGACGAGACATCGCAACCCCTTTGACAAAAAACCATACTCTCACGGGCCAAGTCACCATGGACGTGGATATGGAAGGTGCCGTGTCCATTGCAGCACCCACTGGGACTGCAATGAACGGCGCAACCATCCTCTGCTGCAACTGCGGCGCCCCCATCGACGGAACCACGGCCGCCGGCGCACTCTGCTACGACTGCGTCAAGCTGACCAACGACATATCACAAGGCATCCAGCGGGAGGCCGTCCTCAACTTCTGCAGAGACTGCGACCGTTGGCTCCTGCCCCCGAACAGCTGGCTTGTCGCCGCCCCAGAATCGAGAGAACTGCTTGCCCTGTGTCTGAAGAAGCTGCGGGGTCTGGGAAAGACTCGAATCATCGACGCCAGCTTCATCTGGACCGAGCCACACTCGAGGAGAATAAAGGTCAAGCTCACAGTGCAAGATTCTGTCTCTGATGGCGTCCTTCTGCAGCAGAGTTTCGAGATCGTCTATATTGTCGCCTACCAGCAGTGTCCCGACTGCGCAAAGTCATACACTGCCAACGTGTGGAGGGCGTGCGTGCAGGTGCGGCAAAAAGTCCTTCACAAGAGGACGTTCCTGTTCCTGGAGCAGCTCATCCTGAAGCATAGCGCGCACAAGGATACGATCAACATCAAGGAAACACACGCCGGTATCGACTTTTTCTTCTCCCAACGGAATCAAGCAGAGAAATTCGTCGATTTCCTGAAGTCGGTGGTACCAATAAATGTCACCAAGAGTCAAGAGCTCATCTCCGAAGATATTCACACCTCAAAAAAGAGTTACAAGTTCGCATTCTCCATCGAGTTGGTTCCAATCTGCAAAGATGACCTCGTCGCGCTTCCTATCACCATGGCCAAGCAGCTCGGCAACATCTCCCCGCTAGTCCTTTGCCACAAGATTGGTACCTCCGTCAACTTCCTCGACCCAAACACCCTCCAGACAGCCGAACTGCGACCCGACATCTTCTGGCGTGTGCCATTCTTCTCTCTCTCCGAGTCGCCTCAAATGGTTGAATTCATGGTATTAAATATCGAGCCGTCAGGGCCCCAGAAGGGCAAGTGGCTCGTCGCGGACGTCGAGGTCACACGGGTGGACAACATGGAGACGACCTACAACGTGCGGACGCACCTGGGCCATCTCCTCAACCCAGGCGACTCGGTCATGGGCTACATGCTCACGGGCACCAACTTCAACAACCCCCAGTTCGAGGCGATCGAGAACTCGCACACCTACGGCTCGAGGATACCGGACGTCATGCTGGTCAAGAAGCACTTCCCGCGCAGGCGCAAGCACAAGAACAGGAAGTGGCGCCTCAAGCGCATGGACAAGGACGAGGGCGAGCTGCTGCCCAAGAAGGCCGACCAGGAGCGCCTCGACAACGAGTACGAGACATTCCTGCGGGACGTCGAGGAGGACGAGGAGCTGCGCGCCGCGCTGGCGCTGTACAAGAACACCAACAAGAACAAGAAGGAGAAGCAGGCGGGCGAGATGGAGGTGGACGGCCAGAGCGTCGCGGACACTGAGGCCACTGGCGACAGTGAGGACGAAGATGTGCCGAAGGTGAATATGGACGAGCTGTTGGATGAATTTGAAGAGATGACGATGGAGGACCAACAGTAGAGAGTCATCCTCGGACAGGCTTCTCACAAACCATTCTAGCATAGTGGGCTTTCTACCCATGGCTCATAACTGCGTCAAACGGCGCATTAGATGAATATGATACATGACTGCCTACACGGACTTATGATTATGAACATTGAACATGGACTGCCGGATTGCTCACCTACCAATTCGCTATTATGCAGACTGTACAGGCCTGGCCTATTTAACCCTCGAGGCCGTCTTGTTGAGTAGAGACCGCCCTCAGTCTACTAGGGGCCTGTCCGCAAGAACAACTCCAGCGGTTCCGGCTTCTCGTACATGGTTAAAACGCCGCGTGACACCCGAGCCTATTCCCACAAAGTAGTGAAGCCTGCCATGTCGAGCTCCCATGTGCTCGCTTGACACTGTATCTCGTTGGGCTCATCCTGCTCTACCCTGCCCTACCCTGCCCGCCCCGGGGTCCGAGGCGAGGATCCAACATTCAACCAAAGATCCAGGCCCTCGCTGCATGCCGTGGCCATGAGGGAGAATCTGTGCGGCCACTTCTATCACGCCTGTAGAACGACACATGCTACCAAAGCGACAGGCAAGCTCGCGGATCTCCCTACAGCTCGTGCTGAATCAGCTCCATTGGGCACACCGCGCGCGGGCGCAGTGCTTGCCCCTCCGAAGAGCATCTGTAAGAAGTAGATGAGGCGGCCTTACGGTGTAGTGCACCGTGATTCAAGGTTCGCGGCCATCTGACGGTAATAATCACAAATGGGTATTCTCATTCTGGGCCGGCAGATTTAGAAGACCTTGCTGAGGGCCTTGCTCGCCTTCTGCGGCTCAGCTGATGCAGTCGCCTTCTTCTGCGCCATTGTATTCTGCTTGAACTTCCTGGGCTTCTCGGGACCAGTCGCTTCGGCGTTGGACGTACGGGCAGGCGCAGGTGCAGGAGCATCCGCTTCACCGTCGTGTGTGCTCCCCTTCTGTGCTTTCTTGCTTTGCATACCGTCCAGCATCTTTGCCCTCTCAACCCTCTCCACGAACTCCTTATTCCCCTTCTTCTCCCTCTGGATCTCCGCCATCATCCGGCTGCTCCTCTCCGCGCTCTCGGCCGCGATCTGCTCCGTCAGGTGGTGCCACTTGAACCCGTTCAGGTACTTGAGCGTCCATATGTCGTCCCTGTAGTAGCTCCCCTTCTTGCCGCCTATTGTCTGCGCGTTCAGCATCGCACAGACGTCCTTGGCGTCCTTCTTGTTCACAAACTCCACCCAGCCCTCAGTGTACATCTTCTTCTTATTGCCCCCGTTGCGTACTCGCCGCTGGTGTGCCATGGGGTCTTCGGGCGCGAGGAAGATGCGGTTGATGGTGCCGTAATTTGACAGGAGCGAGCGCAGCTTGTGGGGTTTCATGAACGGTGGGATGCGCGAGATGTACACGACACCGGACTTCTTGATGGCTGCTTCTGTTGCGACGGGATTCTTTTTCAACAAGGATTTGACTTGGAGGATGTCGTCGGGCTGTTCGTCGCTGTCTTGTTTCCTCGGTTGTGTCTCTGCCCGGTTCTTCTTGCCAGTGTCAGGCTTTGGTGGCTTGGTGCTCTCATCTTCCTTTGGTTCTTTATGCTCGGTCTCGACGTCTGAGTCCTCGTCGCTGAATCCCTCATCATCAAAACGGCTGTCATCTTCTACTTTCCGCCTCTTTGCCGTGCGTCCACCCTTTTGCAGTTCATCATCTGAATTGTCCTGGACAGCATCATCGTCGCTGTCTTCGGCATCGAGGAATTGGTTCCGCTTCTCGGGCGCCATGATACGATCTTCGCGCAGGTGATTGTCGCAAGCGGCTGGCTGAATGAATCAGGGGCGGTATGGGCGGTAGATATGGATTGTGCTGTGCTGATTCGCCCTGTCAAAGGAATTGGAAATCTTCTGGCGGCTTTCGAGGATGCCTCTTCGAAATTTCAGTGGGTCTCATGCAGCTGCTGACCAGAAATCCAAGTTTCTGGCCGCAGAACCCCACTAATCCTTATCTTATCGAGTGGTCGCCGAGATCGGCTCCGTGGGGCGACCCCAGGGGACAGCGTCATCCAGGGAAACTTATGGAGGGGTCGGGCAGGCAATGGATATTTGACAAGCAATACAAATCCAAGCACGACGCGAGGACGTACAGAAGTTATTTGTATTTGAATCTGCCAGGACCCTTGACACGCGTTCCACGCCTCCTCCTGTCTTTGTCCCATCTCATAACTGTACACTGCCCTGTCGCCAATTTGTTGCCAATATCCAAAATGTCTGTCGAAGTCATCCAGACCATCTCGCCCAACACCAACGAGGCCATCATCACTCGCAATGGCCCTTCATTCGGAGAGATAGAGAGCCTGCCTAAGACTTCTGCTGAGGCTTTCAAGACCTGGAGCAAGACGACCCTGGCGGAGAGACAAGCCATCATCAAAAAGGCGCTCAAATTGCTCGGCGACAAGACAGATGAGCTGGCCCTCGAGCTGACTACCCAGATGGGAAGGCCTATTGCCTATGGAGCAAAGGAAGTCTCTACAGCCATTAGCCGGTCCGAATATCTCGTCAAGATTAGTGACGAGGTGCTCAAGGACACTGATGGCGAGCCCGAGAAGGGATTCAAGAGGTTCATCCGTAAGGTCCCTGTTGGGCCTGTGCTTGTCCTCTTTGCGTGGAACGTGAGTTACCTTCCAGCGACTACCATATTTCCCCAACCTCCTAGCGAGATCATATAAGAGTACAGAAGGCAAGAACCAGAGGCTGACTGAACAGTACCCGTATCTCATCCTCGTCAACTCCCTCATCCCTGCTCTTCTTTCCGGCAACACCGTCATCCTGAAGCCCTCGCCGCAGACGCCTACTATTGTAGAGCAAGTGTCCAAGGCCTTCACGGAGGCAGGCCTTCCCTCAGGTGTCCTCCAGTACTTTCACGCCGGCTCACCCACAACAGTTGAGTCCCTAGTCCGGAACCCTCTGATATCCCTAGTGTGCTTCACCGGCTCAGTCGCTGGCGGTCTCTCCGTCCAAAAGGCAGCCTCAGACCGCATTGTGGATGTTGGCCTAGAACTTGGTGGCAAGGACCCTGCCTATATTCGAAGCGATGTAGATATCGCTTGGGCAGCCGAGGAAATTGTCGACGGAGCTATATTCAACTCGGGCCAGAGCTGCTGCTCCATCGAGCGGGTTTATGTCGACGAGACGATCCACGATAAGTTCGTCGAGGCCGTTCAGGTTGTTCTCAAAAGCTATAAGCTTGGTGACCCGTTTGACAAGACCACAAACATCGGACCTGTCATCTCGACGAGGTCAAAGGCAGCCATTGAGGCGCACGTCAAAGACGCACTCGACAAGGGCGCGACGGACGCGACGCCTGAGAACGAATCGTTCAGTAACCCTCCTCCAAAGGGAAACTTCGTCAAGCCGACCCTGCTGACCGGCGTCACACACGGAATGGCTGTCATGACGGAAGAGACCTTCGGCCCGGTAATTCCCGTGATGAAAGTCAAGAATGACGAGGAGGCTGTCAAGCTCATGAACGACAGCGAATTCGGCCTGACAGCCAGCATCTGGACCAAAGACACTGACAAGGCGTATGAGCTGGCCGAAGATGTCGAAGCTGGAACCGTGTTTGTGAATCGCTGTGATTTCCCCAGTCGCGTAAGTTATGCCGAGACCCTTTCACGAACTTGCCACCACTGACGCAGACATCTGCAGGACCTGGCGTGGACCGGTTGGAAGAACTCAGGCAAGGGACAAACCTTGAGCCGATTCGGATTCGATCAGTTTGTGAAGCTGAAGAGCTTCCACCTGAAGGACTACCCCAATTAAGGTCAGATGATGGTGACAGACAAGTCGGCCGAGGCAAGGGATGGCCTCTCCGAACAGCCTAGATCAGACCGCACCAAAATGCACGGCACTGTTCATCTCAATTACGCTCACTCGCTCCCTCGTGATTCATGTCTGACGCGTTCGAATCCAATTAAACGCACGCGTCTGTCTCGCGTCCTTCCCTCTAAGTGCGTGCATTCCACGAGATGGCCGTAGGCCGTCTCATATCAAACTAAACATTCCAACGCATCTCGCCGAGAAGGGCGACTCACCACCCCTTTACAGGTCCCATCTATCGTTCTCAGCAGTGGACGATCTCTAGAGCGAGCCACACCAGTGCCGGCTAAAGCTTTCTTCTTTGACAGCAAGGTGTGAGCCTCCGCACCACATGTGTAGTAGCCCGGCCGTCCTCCACCTCGTCTTTTCCTTTGTATTGCTCTGGATAAAGGCAATCATTTCTTGATTTGGCCTCGAAAACCCTTCCTTCGCGGCATGTATCACATCCTACCGGTTTTTCTTGGTCGGTCCTTTGTTCGATATCATCGGACTCATTTGCCTTCACCCCTTTGGCGTTCGAGTCTTGCTCGGTTGTGTATCCCGCTGCTTTAAACCCTATCGCATGCTATCAGTCCTCCTTCGCCCCATCGATTCGATCTACTTGGCATCAGATATCCTCCTGTGCCTGTCAATCGTTTACCCGATCTAGCTGCACGGTCAGCCTTCTCTGCACCGCCATCTCCCACCTCGACCTTCCCTTCGACCAGCTTCCCAGAGCAGCAGAGAGAAAACCTTCCCTTCCTTCGCTTCTTCCACAGGAGTATCATCACCCTCTTTTACCAACGAGTCGTCCCCTCGTTTCGACTTCGATATCTCGTCCCAGCCAACTTTGCCACACTCTCTTCCAAGTCCCAACTGTCACTCACTCGATACCCAAGTCGCGAATATCAATATCGACTCGCCCTTTTTCGTCATTCATTCGACCTTCATCCAAGAAAAAAAACCCCAAACCCAGCCAAAATGCAAGTTTGCAACTCCTTCAAGCTGCGCCTCGCGCGAGTTCAGAGCGTGGTGAAGAATGTGGTCAACCGTCGCCTACGCAAGGAGAAGAAGAGACGCTCAATCCAGATTGTAAGACATCACCACCAGCTTCCAAACTCCCCTTCTTGCTGGCCTAAGGTTATGCTGACAGCATGGCAGTCCGAGCCCTTCGGCTTCAGGCACGTCACTACAAACATAGAAGGCCTTAGCGATGAAGAGTACGTCCCCCATCTGACTACGACCCGAGCTGTGCCGCATCCCCTCGCAGACATATTGGCCAGGCAGCCACCTTCCCAGGAAGGGGCATGGAAACATACATCGATACAGACAAGCATTTGCTAACACCAGCTCTGCAGGCTCCAGGTCCTCCGCGAGAAAGCAATCGCCAGCCGCTTCTCCACCATCGACGCCCAGCTGGCGCAGCAGCAGCAGCAGCACGACCTCCACCAGAAGCCGGCCCGGACCAACAAGACCCGCTCGGGGTACCGCGGCCTCACTTCATCCCCGCTGAGCGCCTCGCGGCCCTCCATCACACAGTCGTTCGCGGCCGAAGACAGTGCCTCGCAGCTGAGCCACACGACGGCCTCGTCGACGAGGAGCGGGAGCATTCACGGCTACGACGTGGGCAAGGAGACACTCATCTAGGACGCCTCCTCTCTTCTCCCTGCCCGCTTCTTCACACGGCCGCCCACCTATTGTCCGCCAGATGGCAGGGAGCTGAACTACCATTACTACCGGTACCACGACAGTCAGGCAAGGGGGCCAGAAGTAGCTCTTGGCCTGACTAATGTTGGGATCACTAGGCTTGCAACCCACGACGATGACAAACTGCGGACAGCTCTGCACACCGCTAATGTACGATCATGAATTACCAGACAGTAGACGACATAATTACCTTGTTTGCCTTTTGTTTTTGGAATGATTACGACCCCGTATCCAACGGGATAAAGATGAAGAAGGATTAGAAACGACGATCGAGAATCCGGACCACGACCAAGGAACGCCACACCTTTTCCTCACGATGTTAAAGCTTGGGGCCGTCGGCGTTAGATGGTGGAAAGGCAGGAAACCAGCTGTTCTGTTTCTTTCGCTCGTTTTTGGAATCGGCACCCTGATACCGGCTGTCAGCTAGAGAAAGGCGGAAAGGGATATTGTTTTGATGGGGGAGTTTTGATGTCCGGGCCATGAGACACGATCTTTTTAGAGACGAATTACTGTAGCATTACTCACATATCAGTTGGGGCTGATGCCAACCTCATAATGAAAGGCACGCAAGCTTAAGAATCAAACAAGACTTGAATTCGATGGCTGACTGACACAAACGACCGGCCTGAATTGATGAAACCATTTGCTTTTCCCTGATCCGCCCGACTGGGTCTCGTGGTATATGAGGCGTAATTACAAGCAACCTCCCGATTCTTTTGATTGGAAAACAGAGAGAGAGAGAGAGTTCTTCTTTAACAGCAAAAGACCTGCCGACTTGGCTTGCAGAGAAGCGGGCATCAGGACAGCCACCCGTCAAACTCCCTCAGCTTCTCAACCCTCACGCCCTCCAGCTCGCCCTTGACACCGAGCAGCTTGACCTTGCTGTCCTTCTTCTTGGCAGACCACTCCTCCAGGAAGCCCTCGAGCCGCGCGACCGTCTCCGCGTCGTCCCTGACCAGGACGGCCACGGCGTCGAACCCGCCCGCCCCGGGGACGACCCCGCCGTACACGCCCTCGACCGCCGAGAGCGCGTCGATGAGCTCCGTCTGCGACTCGGGCTCGATGGGGACATCGGACCTGGCGCCCATGTCGCGCACGAGCTCCCTGCTGGCCGTGAGGGCGGCCGGCAGTTCTTCCGTCTTCCCGTCGGCCAGGACGCGCGCCAGGGCCTCGTTGCGGCCCTGCAGCTCGTCCCACAGCGCCTTGGACCCGGCCGGGTCGGCGGCGCGCCACGCGTTGACGGCTTTCACCATGCCGACGGTCTGGGAGCCGCACTCGACGTCGACCATGCGCATGGCCACGCCGCGGGGCAGGCTGACCCTGTCCTTGTGGATCTCCGTGTCCCACTTGAGCCCCGCGATGGCCTCCTCCAGCTTGGTGCCGAAGTGCGGCTGGCCCGGCTGGGGCACCGAGTCCAGGACCGAGGGCGAGAACCGCCGGTACAGACAGCTGCCGTGGACGGCGGCGGCGACGTCGAAGCCGGAGCCGATCTTGCCCTGGGCGCGGCAGTGGGCGGCCTGGGCGAGGTTGTGCAGCACGGTGCGGCCCTTGTCGGTGGACAGGTCGAAGTGGATGGGGTCCAGATAGTGGGAGAGCAGGGCGGCGGTCAGGCTGGTGACGAGTGCGGCGGAGGAGCCGAGGCCGGTCTTTTTGGCATCCTTCAGGGAGGTGCCGAAGGGGATGAACCTGTTGCTGGATGGGCTGGCGCTGGGTGCTGTTGATGATGATGATGATGAGGCGGAGTAGTAGTCAGTGTCGGCAAGGATGGTCAGCCTGGCGGATCGGATGCTGTGTGAGGGCCGCTGGTGGGCGACGCGAGAGATATATGTGAGTACGTAGGTGAGAGTTGTCTCGATGAAGGGGTTGGGCTGGTACGTTGAGCCGCTTTTGTGATGGTTAGTTGAGGAGAGTGCCCAGGTTGGGGAATGGATGAGTTGACATGGAGGGCTGTGGCCAATAGCCAACTGAAGACTGGCTGGGGGCACATCTCACATAGGACACGAGGGCGAATGCACATAGGTTGGACCATGTGCAGCAGTGATGCAAGGAGGGGAGGGAGGGACAGAACAAGGTTTTGAGGCTGAAGCATGTGGGCAGGTAATTCCCAGATGAGACGTCACTTACACCTGCAGCTGGGTGACGGTGATGCCGCCGTCTTCAGGGGCGAGATGATAGCCATAACGCCAGGTGCCGCCGACGAATTGGGGGCTCTCGACGACAATCTCGGTCAGCTGGACTCCCTTGGAGGTGGGGATGCCACGGGCGACGACGTTGATGCGGGCGTTGAGTCCGAAGACGAGGCCAGTGTAGTCCCTGTCGGTGACGAGGTAGCCGCCGGCCAGCAGCACCTTGCCCGGGGCTGACACGGCGGTCGTCGGGTTTTCGGACTGGACGGTCATGGTGTGGTTTTTTGAGGTCGAGGCGGGAGGTTCGATTGCTATGCGGAATCGCAGATACAGTCCGGTGGGATACCAATACCGATGCAGGTCACGGCGGCACCCGGGGCAGCACAATGGATCGAGACAGTACGGACAGGACAAGACGAGGTCAGTCTTAGTCGAGGTCAGTTTGAGCGGGCAGACGGACTGCGAGAGGACATGAAATAAGCGAGCGAGATCGGCAAGGCCCCGCCAGATCCAGTGCTTGGTTTTGCCCTATATTTGCGTAGCACAGCACGATGCCCTCAATGACGACAGCGGCAATGTTCAAAGTTTAAGTCCAGATATGGGTGCACCCAAGCAGCATGGGATCTTCAGGCACAGATGGGCATGGACGGTGATCTCGGGCAACGATGGATGGAGGGGAGCTCGATTGGGGAAAGAAGCTCCTCGGTACGTACTGAAATATGCCACACAGCAATAAGCTACGGGGACTGTGGGACTGCGGGGCGAGTCCGCATGAGCCTGGCCCCTTTTCAGACAAGCTTGTGCGGTGCACCCCTTTTCCCTCTGCTTGTGGTATTCCGCTGTCATCACCAGCGACTCAGAACATGCAGGACCCCCATCGAACCAGACTCGATACTCTCAGCTCGGCTCATCTGAGGAGCCCGTCCTTGGCAGCCTGGTGCTGGGTGACGTGCTGTTCTGTGCTGTTCTGCGGCCATGGTAGGCTAGGCCGGCCGCCTAGCGCTGCCGATGAACTCAAATCCGCTGCCTTGCTATGCACCCAAGCCACCTAGGGAACGTGAAGTCACGATGACGGGTCTGGTGTAGAGCATGGACTTTTTGCTACACACGAGAGTGAGTGCAAATGCGACCTCATGCAGCGTGTTCAGGAAGGTGAATGTCGCGGTGACTACGACTTGAGCGATACCCACGGCCAGTGACGGAACACCACCTTGACAGTGTGATTAGCATGGACCTTCTACGTAGGCGTGCCTGTTCTGACTGCGTCTATGCCAAAGTACATTTGGGGGGTTTGTCTGGATGGCATTCTTAGTGCAAAGCATGTTTGGAGAAGGGATAACGGTTTCGCGGCCCCCCTAACCCTGGAGATTACACAAGTACATGCATGGCAAGAAGCGATGACTACATTTGCCATGCGACATCAAGCTTGTGGAGCTACAGTAGTGAGCTTGACGGTGGTTGGCAATTCGGTAAACAGTGTCGACGCGTAGGCTCAAGAAAGTCGTGTTGCACGTGGAGATTCCCACAGAAGTTTGGCTGCAAAATTATCCGCTGCCAGGGTTCATGATGCCAGATTCAAGACCGTTGGGTTCCTCCTTCGGCGGGTCGCCTCCAAGCGTGCGGCACATTCGTTTCGAATATTGAACAGAATTTAAGACTGTTGGCACTTAAAGAGCTCTGTTGTGGGTCATGTTGGTGTGGCCTTCTATGGCGTGGCCAAGGATGGTGGCCATGCACAAGAGCAACTCGTCTGCTGTGCAGCGGCGCAAGCGGTCGTTATTTGATTGACCACCACTTGAAACAAATGTGATGCGAGCGCGGCCGCGTGTTAAATTTGTATTTGATAGAAGAATCACCCATGTGGTGTCGTGTGGGGCAATTTGAGAGCATATTTATAAAATGCAATCCCCTCCGCGTGGTACAGCAGTGGAATGTGACAGGACAACTCGACCCTTTCTGCATATCTAGCCGTTCATCCACTCGCAATTATAGCAGCGGATTCTATTGGTGAAAGCAACGACGAGGAGGGTTTCAACAGGCCTTTATCATGAAAAGACGTATCATCCGAGCCTATCGATCCGACAGTCTCGCTCGGATTGGCCAAGGCCGAATTCATCATGCAGCCTCAGACATGCCAACCGCCTCCATCGCCACCAGCCAGTGATAAATCAAGCTGGTCAACCACTGATTCGAAGCATTCCCACGTGGTGAAGGTGATCGACAAACGATTAATACGGCAAAACGAGTACTTCATCGCGGGTACTGGCATCGACAGCGATGTTTTAGCAGCAGAGCTTCCCCTATACCTCGGAAATGACGCCTCGCAGAGGTCAGGGACATGTGAAGACAGGGAAACCAGCCATCTCGTTCAGGGCTACTTCGTCACGGCCTACAGAGCCCTTACTACAGCTATGCTAGTTGACATCAAAGCCGACTCCGCCAGACGGGAACAGGAACGGGTTCAGTATCAGAGAGCTGCCAGTCACACCGACTGCACTATGGGCGGAAAGCTTCAGCAATGGCGAGACGCCTTCACTCCATCAGGCGGGTCTATGTATGAAGGCTAGACTTATAATAAAGTAAATAAATGTGTAAAAGAAATCCACGAGGAGATTTGCAACGCCATGAACCTTGGGAGCTGTCTCCGGATCGTACTTAGGCACTCAATGTGAGAGATATAGGAAACCATCGACTTGTCTGCTACTAACATGATTTGTGTCGAGCCTATAATGAATATCGGTAACACCATTGCTATATGTCACGAATTTGGCCGCTATACTATAAGGATAAAAGTGACGCCACTATTCACACAGTACACGCAATCCTTATAACGCAACACACCCCCTAGTTCGCGAGGAATATCAACGAGCTAAACTATTATACCTGAGTAATTCTTTTCAAAGGCACTCAGAAACCTTCGAAACTATCTGCTCCAAACCGTGTTCAAACTCTTAACCTCCTAGGGGGATAATAACAGGAGAAGTTATAGGTTACTTCTAAGTGAGGTTTCACCTCCCAGGCTTATAACTATCACGAATTTGGCCACTGTACTATAAGGATAAAAGTGACGCTACTATTCGCACAGCACACGCAATCCTTATAACGCGACACTATAAATATGGTGACTGAGTGCTATCTCGGTTCCCATTCTCCGAAGGCGGGCGACCTAGCGCCATCATTCTTTTATTGATTCTCCTGAAATTCTACATTCTCAGAGAGAACTTGGGAGCTAGTGAAATCTGCCACCTTCGTCGCCATATTCACCGGAAAAGAGTAATGTTCGTGAATCAATTTCCATTCCCCACCTGGGTCGACTTTTCGAGCCAGAGAAGTGGCCCGGAAAGTCATGTCGTACGGACTCCCATCAGTTGCAGTCCCATGGACGCGCTGCAGTGAGGTGATATACCCAAACACTGGTGTCACTGCCACGACCTCGACATTTTTGAATGACTGGTTCGTCTTGCCGAGGTATGGGGTAATATGGTCGTAGTGAGGGCCAAGGTTGCCTCTCTTCAGGTTACCCATGAGGTCCCAGATAGTGTAGTCATCAAGTTCGAAGAATCTCTTCCCAGCCGCTGGGTCGGTGTGTGCAACTACATTAAGGAAGTGGCCGAAAGTCTTGTACCAGTCGAGGATTTCCTGTTCCACAGACAGAAGTGAAGGGTCATGATACTAGTGCGGTGAGGATTAGGGGTCAGTAAGGAAACCCTGCTTGATGAAATCACAAGGTTCAGTCCATGATCTTGCCTTCGTTGGTCCGCCCGTCAAATCCTTGTGCAGAGCCTTGATCGAGGTCCAGTCAGTCTGCTCCAACAGTCGTTAGCAACAAGTTAATAATTCCTTTACGAAGGCAATATCAAGTGAACAGACCTCCTTCTGCCAACCTTCACTCGCTGCCATCATTTCCTTGTATAGGTAGATTATTGCTTCAGCTGTGGTTGTTCGAGTGGGAGGCAAAGGTATGACCGATATTTGCTGACTCAAGTAGGCACACAGTAGCCCTTGTTCTCAGAACCAAACTCAGAACAGCTAAGACGTAGCCACAAGCTTTATGCTTCAAGTCCATTGACCTGTTAGGCTCGATCCGACATATTCCCTCATTGTCCGCTGTTATAATATGTATGATCTCCACTCTGGCGTAGAAGTACATCAGTGGCTCGGTAAACATCCGCCCGGGCCGCGGAGTCATCACGCTTCGCAATTCTGTTCAATATCACCATGACACATTTAGGTTATAGTCGGCTTGGAATTGATCATGAGAGATCGCTTCTTGGTATTTGGATGGGATTATGTAACAAATGGGGTTTAAAGTTCCTTGAACATCTTGAGAACTTCTGTGCAGTACCTCAATCATTACGATATCGAGCTTCTCAATGAACAACGGCGTCTCATTTGCTAAATCCTAACGACTACGACATTCGAGAACTGTATACATCATGCGGCCGGATCCCTCCGCACCATTTTGCCTCTCAACCCTTTTTCAAGAAACAGCATCAATAAGCTCGTAGCTGTCTCGAGCGTCGGGCTCGGGAGGAATCGGCATCGACTCGATCCCTCTGGGCCCTACATTCGCCCTTTTCTTTAGAAGTCTCTCCTCTTCTCCATTTGCCAATTTTTCGATCAGGTCCTCCGGGACAAAGTCCGCCCCAATTGGGTTGTCGGCGAACTCGGGTGACATCATGAACGCGGTCGCCTCCGCGACTGTAGGAAAGTTGTCCACCTGCGTCTCGATCTGATTGCCATCGGGATCCTGGTAGTACATACTTGTCGTCGGGCCGTGGTTGACACACCAAAACGGCAGGATCCCCCGGTCCTTACGCTGTTGATAAGCGAGGAGCAGGTCGTCCAGCGTCTCGAATGAGAAGGCGATGTGGGCAAGCCCTGCGGACCGTGGAGCCTTGGGCGTCGTGCCCGGGACGTAGCCGATGGCGATGCGGTGGTGTTCCTCGTCATAGCTCATGAAGCAGAGAACGTCGTTCTCGTAGGTTGCATGGGCGCCCAAGAAGGCTTTGTAGAATGCCACCATTGGCCTGAACTGCGATGTTTGTAGTACGACGTGAGCCAGGCCCGCAGGGGACTTGACATGTCCGGTGGAACCGTTGGCGACCATTTTTATTCCGGCCCGTTTTGGTATTCTAAGTTATGACGTTTGGATTTTGGAAGCGACAAAAATGGTCTCAGTTGCGACTGTCGCTGATGAGGGCTGATAGGCCTCGACCGTATCATCAGTCTCCAAATCTTCTTGAAGTACACACATCCATGATAGATTGTGGCAAGAAAAAGTCCAAGTACAAACGGGAGACTCTTTCAAGGCATTCCGGGAGGATCGAAGCTCCCGGACCCGGACAGAAGTACTTTGGATGACAAACGTCATTCCACGTCTCAATAAGGCTGGCTTGTTCATCATGATACGTACCCCGACACTCCCCTACGTTGGCTTGTGACGATTCCTATGCTCCAAAACACAGACACGACATTTCAAACAAAATAAGAGGGCGGAAGTCAGTTTATCGTGGGACAAAATGTCCCCAATTCTGTATTCTTTTCATTTGCTGCTGGGAAACCCAAGGACAGGGTATCGTGCTAAGACTATAAGCTTAACTGCCATCCACGGCATTTTAGATGCTCACAGCTGCAGTGCCTTGACCAAAGCTGAGGTGTCCTGTGCTATCGTCAGCTAGTTGCCAACTCTGGTAGGTCCAAGATGAAGGTCAACTTACTCCCCAAACCTGGTAAAGAGTGAGCCTCGGATTCGGCCCCTGGGCGTCTGCGATAGTCAATCGACCACAGAATTCTCCCTCAACCTCTTTGCCATTTCGCAGCCCCATTGCGACATGGGCTATGAACAGTAGGTCGCTGGCATCCGATTTGCAGATGTAGACCTTGCTCACGCTGTGCCTTCGACTCGCGATAGCCTTCCACGCATGTTCACGCGAGATTCGAATGTCTTGGGGAGTCAGTGGGCTGGCGCAACGCCAGGCCGGCCAATTGTTCTTTGGTAAACTGTAAATCAGAAAGGCATACCAGCTGATCCTTTGAACGGTTGTCCCCCAAAATACGCTGTCGCGTCAGGCGTGAATATTTCGTCCGCCAGGATTGCGCCTACTTTAGGGCTATCGTCATCGAGCAGATTATAGAATCTGTCGACCAAGTCTTTAATAGGCCGAGGGACGGCTCCCGCTGTCGGCCAGTTGGTTGAATTGGTATTGTAGCCCATCGTATCTTCGACAAGAGAATTTGTCAATCATTAGGGAAGCTGGCAACTCTTCGAAGCTCAGACTAACTGCATGCGCTGTATCACTAACAGCATAACAGCTATCGTCTCATTGAACCCTGAAGCTGAGCCTGAGATACGCTGCAGGTGCCTACCCAGCAGAGGTCCCGATTGGCGGGTCTTCCGGCTCCGACCTCCGCGGAGCAAAATTCACACGAACCTGACCCTTGAATTGCCCAGCTTTCGGTGCCGACCTACGACAGAGTCACTCCACAAAGGCTCCTCAAGTGGATCTCACAAAAATGACAAAAACATACAACACCGGGTATTCGCTGGTCGTCACCGACCCAACTACTAATCCAGCGGTTACCAGCTTGTCTATGGGAGAGCGGACGGGATCCCGAATTTTCTGATACCTATGGTCGTATGTGCTCGTAAGTCGCTAAGCACAACTTATATAGCAACAGCTAATTTGATTGCAGAGCTGGCTAGCCTACAGCGGATCAGCACAGGGGCAAAGACAGGTAGTTACTGCGACACATGCAGGCTTCATATATCTTTTGCTTCTTTCTAATTAGATAATACCCCAAAATTGTTGAATTAAGATGGAGGGATGGCCTATCCAATAGTAATATGTGAGATCAAATTGATGGGCGGCTTGTCAAAATGTTGAACGATCATGCAGTTAGGCAATAAGCACGTTCACGTAGGAAAATCGAACTCGCACAACGAATCAAACTCGCGCAAGCAAATTGAGACCTGGGAACAATTACATTCCTATCAATGCAGTAACAGGAGGGTAGGTACTTGCAAGGATGCCAAACGGCGTAGTTGTCAATGCCACCTACAAGTGAGATGCACTGCCATTCCACTCACGTTCTTGCCTTTCATTGATGTCTTCGACTCGCACAAACTGTTCGAAACCTTGAACAGATTTGGGATTGGCAATCGTCGGGCTGATTGTCACATCTTTGCCACTCACTACCTTCTTGACCAAGACCTCCACCTTCTTCCCATTGACCGTGTATGGGATCTCCTGCGTCTGGAACACGTACCTGGGCACGTGGCGAGGGCTTAGCTGGGAGCTAATCGCATCAAGCAGCCGTCTGGCGACGGCACGAGTAAACTTGTGTCCTTCGGCCATCAGGACAAACAGGATCACCGACTCGTCCGCGTCGCTATCCCTCCTCTGACCAACGCAGACACTATCGGCGACCGCAGGATCTTTCTCGACAACGTTGTAGATTTCGGCGGACCCAAAGCGGACTCCTCCGGGATTTAAAACCCCGTCAGATCTCCCATGCGTCTGAAATCCTCCCGTGACAGGATTTCTTGACACGAAATCTCCCTGGCTCCAGATGGGTCGCTCTTCGAGTTGTCCATGCCCACGAAGCGGTCGCACATGCAACCTCGGAGCGTATTTTGTAAAGTACGAATTCTTGTACTTTTCGCCCGAGGGGTCGTCCCAGAAAAGCCTAGGCTCACTGGGCCAAGGCTGTTTGCATACCATCTCCCCTGGTGCCCCGGTCTCCTGGACAGACACGCCGCGCTCGTCATCGACGTCGTACAGGTCGACAGCCATACCGAGACACGGCGCCTGGATCTCGCCAGCATATAACGGCATCGAGGCTGCGCCGGAGATGAGTGAACATGCCAGATCCGTCCCGCCGCAAGTGGAATTGAGGAATACGTGCGGCGGGAATCCAGAATCGTAGAACCACTCCGCAACGTCGGCGGTGAGCGTGCTACCGGTGGAGACGACTGTGCGCAGACTGGACAGATCGAGCCTCTCCCTCGGGCTGATGCGCTGGTCTCGTAGCAGTGATAGGAATTTTGCGGACGTTCCAAACACGTTGACGCGTAATTTCTCTACCAGCTTGAGCAGGACCAGATGGTCTGGCACTATGGGGGAGCCATCATAGAGCACGACCTTGCCCCCAAACGAGAGAGAAACAAGTACGAGCGCCCACATGACCCATGCCGTCGTCGTGTATTGGAGCAGTGTATCGCCACGATGGACGTCGTAGCTTAAAAATGCATCCTTAGAGGCTGACATGAGGAGTCCACCAGCCGTATGAACAATGCATTTAGGGGGCCCTGTGGTGCCCGACGAGTAGACGATGAATCCGGGATGACTGAAAGGCAACTGTTCAAACTTGAGCGGCCTTTCACTTGTCCCTCGGCCCAGAAAGATACTCCAAGATATGGATTTACCTTGCAGCCTGCTTGGGCCTGGGACGGATTTCGTTCCGTCCGGCGCGGCCGTGTCCTGCTCCTGCGGCCCGTCCAAGACAACGACGGCCTCGAGCTCCTGCGCCTCCCGCGCAAGGATTTCCGCCCACTTCCGGTGCCGGGCGAGGAGCTGCACGCGCCTGCCGTTGTAGACGACCTCGCGTTCGCAAAACACCAGCTTCGGCCGGATCTGCGTCAGCCGGCTGAGGATCCCGTCCACGCCCATGTCGGGCGACGAGCTGGACCAGAGGGCCCCGAGAGATAGGGCCGCGGTGCAGCAGACCACGGTCTCAGGCCGGTTGGACAAGACAGCCGCGACACGATCGCCGGCCCGGACGCCGTGCGAGACCATGGCGCTCGCGGCGCGCGTAACGTCGGCATGCAGCTCGTCCCAGGTCACGTCTCGCACGTTTGGGCTTCCCTCGGAGGCGACGTGCAATATGGTGGCTCCCGCACGGTAGTTTGCGAAGATGTTCTCAGCAACATTCATTCTGATTTCGGGAAAGAATTTGGGTGGTGGATACATGGGAGGAGGCAGCACGGTCTGGTATGGTTTATCACGAGCTTCGTCAGTCGATCTCTCATTAAATTTTGGCTTTGTTGGATCTGGTCAGGTGTTCTCATATCTCTTACATCAACATCGAATGTGCGCTGAGGTTGTGGATCTGACTTGATGCCCAAGAATTCGAAAAGCGCCAACCAAAACAGCGGGGCTGTCTTCGCGTCGACAGACCATTGCCAGAGGGATTTGTAGTCGCTTATTTTCGTGCCATATTTGACGTTTATGGCTCGAGTGAAATCTCGAATATTCTTTGCCGAAGAGGGCAAAGGCTGCCACATCATCCGTGGGCCGCTGTTTGGTGTCATTGTCTCTGTAGTGTTTGAATTCCAATGTTCATGAGGTGGGAACGACGTAGCTTTGTGAGAAAGCCACTCAAAGTCACAGAGCGAGAGCAACGGAGTGATGAAAGTAGCACGCACCGTCGAAAGGCCCTTCCTGTTTTAAAAGCCTTTCCTCCCCATTTGCAACCTTCAAGGCCGATGTGTTCAACTAACCCTTTCGGATGCCGGAATTAAGGAGACCCGATCATATCTCGCCCTCGTAAATTCAACTTTTCGACATGCCGGCTGAGGAACACATCACTGACACAAATAGTACCAAGGAATGCAGAACGATCGCTCAAGAAGGTATTTGTAACATTGAATTCTCGTCTGCTCTAAAACTACGCCGACATGCTACCTAAATGGCCGTCGTCGACAAATCGACTCGTACATATGCATTTTTTTTAAGTTCGCTACACTATTACTTGGCGGTTGAGACGCCAACATTGCTTTTCAGTCGGACTGAGCGCTGTTCAGGCAGCGCAAGTGACATGATCCAGACCCCCGTGGCTAGAAGCCCAAAAGTGATGATCCCAGCCGGATAGGTCACGCCGAGGCCCTTGTCAGTGCTTAGGGCAATCCAAAGCGGAAACGCAAACGAAGCATGAGACAAGCCATACGAAGATGCCGTCGTCGTGACCATGACATACTGTCTCCATCCCGTCAGATGTGGACTAACCAGGTGGATGATAGTGGCCGCGACAATAGGTGAGATGGCATTGATGCAAGGGAACCAAAGCGGGAACCCGAGGACCTGAAAAGGCTGGTGGCCGTAGTACGTATATATGCCAAAATACAGCGGTGGGTACTCGAGGATCAGATTGATGACGATAAACTTGGCCCAAAGCCTCCAGAGGTCCCTGCGGGTACTGTCTCGGTTTCGAAGCACTGCCAGGGCCCAGTATCCCATTCCACCAACGAACCAGCCATAGTTGAGTGGTACAAATGCTGGAATAGGCCGCCCGAACCACTCGTACCCAATGATCTGACCCTCACGAGGGAAGAAGCAGCCGCCCGTGACGTCGACGATGGCTTCAAACGAGGACGCGAAGAAGCCACCGATGAACATGAGAAACGCTGCTGGGTCTCCATCTTTCATGAGTCTTCGCAAAGCAAAGATGAGATACGGGATAGCCGGGAGGTCTGCGAGGAAGGTGAAGATGAGCTGTGTCTTGTACGGCATCACCATGTCCGTCGGAGGACGGCTTGTTGTATCGGGAAAGACCATGTCGAATTCTTCCAAGGTGCCTTCTTTTAATAGGTTATAATTGGTGAACACGCAGGTTTCAACAAAATTATGCGAGAAATTCCGCTTTTCGAGAAACTTATTGTGAGGCGTGCAATTGACGGCTCCGACGGTATCTCTCAAAGCGACTTTGGCTCAAGATCGATAGATACGGGGACAATGATATTTGATGACAGGTGGATTTCATGAACTCACGAATGCTGACTCACTCAAGAATATCGGTATAGATTGAACACTGCGGGCTCCAATTTCTTACTTTCCGAACGTTGGGCATTGTTGCAGTGCTCCGTTAATTGCCGACCTCCGCGGGCCGTCGCCCCCTTCTCCGCTTGCGCAATGCCATGGATTCGACTGTGGTAAATACCCTGTTTAAGCTGAGTGTTTATCCCGTAGGGTAAACTTACGTGTTAAATACCGAGGTATTGAGACTGGCCAAGGAGACATACATGTGTAGTTATGATATGCACCTATACGGTATGACTCCATGTCCCTACCCGCTTGCCTCAAATATCGCGAAGCAGCCTATCTCATCATTCACGAATCACACTAATGTGTCTGTCTGTGTCAAATTCGGTGCCATGGCCTCCACTATGTCGAGTGCTGCCACCAACTTCCTTACATCTCTCACAAAAGGCTCTCCGAGTGCTTGGGCATTGATCGCTGTTAGTGATCAATCGAAGATTTCCCAAGCAAATGCAGAAACGCTGACTTTGAGGACACTCCATAGCTCCTTTTTATCTTGACACTAGTTATTCACAGCTTCGTGTTCTATGACACGAGGCGCAAATTCCTGCCGCCTGGCCCTAAAGGGTACCCGCTCATAGGCAATTTGCCAGCTTTTTCGAACCCGGATAAAATTCCGCAAATCATCACAGAATGGGCAAAACAATACGGGCCCATCGTGTATTCCCGTATGGGCGCATCGGACTGGATCTATATCAACAGCCCGTCGATCGCCAAGGAGCTGATGGACAAAAGAGGTTCCAGGTATTCGGACCGCCCACGCATGCCCATGGCCTTCGAGGCGACATCGAATCGGAATCGAATCATATTCATGCCCTACGGAGACACATGGCGGCGACTGCGGTCCATCAGCCAGGCAGCTCTCAGCATCACTACGTCCGCAACGTATAAGCCCATTCAGGACTTTGAGTCAAAACAGGTGCTGTACGAATTATTGCATGCCGAGGACGACGAGGCTTTCTTCGACATCAACAGGCGGTACTCGACCAGCGCGATCATGACCGCTACCTACGGCCATCGCGTCCCCGACTGGAACGACCCAGTAATCTCCCGGGTTTACAAGGTGCTGGAGCACTTCAGCCAGATGGCCGAGCCCGGGGCGTGGCTGGTCGACTCGTTCCCCTTGTTGGCCAAGCTACCATCGAGGGTGGTGCAAAACTGGTGGAAGATCGGGCGAGAGTGGTTTGAGTACGATTCCAAGGTATACTTGGATTTGTATCTTGACCTTGTTGCCAAGGTGAAGCAAGGAACCGCGCCCGACTGCTTCATTCGCGACGTATATGAGCGCATCCAGCAGAGCCCCGAGAAACACGGGATTAGCGACGAGATGGCTGCGTACGCGGCTGGCTCGCTCGTCGAAGCTGGAAGCGAGTCGACGTCGACGGTCATTAATGCGTGGGTCATGGCGTGTCAGCTGTTCCCGGGTATCGTTAGGTCCGCTCAGGAAGAACTGGACCGCGTCGTGGGCCCTGACAGGATGCCCACTTTCGACGACGAGGACAAGCTGCCGTACATAAGGGCCATGGTCAAGGAAACACTAAGGTGGTGGCCTATTACTAAGCCTGGCATGCCTCACAGCGTCACCGAAGACGACTGGTATGAGGGCTACTTCATCCCTAAGGGAAGCGTGGTTGTCATTAACTGGTGGTAAGTGAAGTGCCCTTACATTACCCTTTTGGTCTCGTCTTCATCTTCCATATCAAAGGCTGAAGATGGACTCTTGTTTAACACTCCATTAGGGCGATACATTACGATGAGAACAGATGGGATAATGCACAGGTCTACGATCCCACCCGCTATCTTTCCGATCCACACACGACGGCTGAGTGTGTCAACCTGGCCGACGCCACAAAGCGCGATCACTATGCATACGGATCTGGGCGACGCATTTGCACGGGAATGCACCTGGCGCAGAACTCGCTCTTCATCAACATGGCACGGACGCTGTGGGCTTTCAATATCAAACGGGCGAAGGGTCCCAAAGGAGAGGAGGTAGAGCCTGCGGTTCGGTCTCAGCCAGGCTTCATCCACACTCCAGCCAAATTCAAGGCCGTGTTTGAACCAAGAAGCGAGAGGCATGCCGAGATTGTTGAGAGGGACTGGTTGGCAGCCAGTGATTCTGGGGTGAATTGGTCGAGGAAGAAGACTTTTCAGACAGTGTAATGAAGTGGGAATATTTGTTTTTACGAGGACGAAATATAACTTTTGGCTCTGCTAGGCTTACTTGTGGTTCAAAGGCCCGGTACCCATGTAATCTCGTGCCTCGATACCTATTTGAGCTCGATTACTGCCTTTTTCGAGACTTTGGGCTCTTGTCAGCGCTCCGTGTCATCATGAGCGGCCAGACCCGCATATCAAGATACGAGGTTCGTAGACCCATTCCCAAAGTCACCATTATTTCTTCCCGGTGATCTTTGACGATATAAATGCATGGATTAGGCAAGAATCAGCTGCTATAGGTAGGATATGTAGCATAATCACTTTTGAAACTCTCCCATGTCATCCAGCTTGTAGTCACTCACTTGCGTCGTACTACCACTCGTAGAGGTGAAGGCAGCCGGGATTTTGTCTGGACTGTTGAAACTGCTCTGGCTGCGAGTTGTGCTGTAGTACCCAACGGCCGTTTCGATAATCTTCCGCGCTGATGACGGATCTCTCACGGAATCGTCTCTCCATGCAACGTGGGTGTCGGGCCGAACAAGAACTAGGGATTTCTCCCACAGTTGCGCCGCATGATCTTCGTTGATGAGATGGATGTGGGTTAACGGAACGCCTGAATCACTGGCTGCCTCCACTAGGTGCTGACTCCCACTCTCATGGATGACCGGCTGATTGCAGAACTCAACCAATGTGAACCAAGGACCGAGATGATCGAAAATAGCAGAACCGTCACTGAGGAAGACGTGAGGTGGACGACCTCCGGGCCGGGTAGTAGGGTGGTAGACGTGAGGGTCCCAGGTCGGTTGTTCTTTATCCTCTCCGTCCAAAGTGCTGATAACAATGTCGGACTTATACCTATATCCCATCTCGACACCGAAGTCCGTGTTCTCTCCGTCGTTCTCCTGGTAATGTCTATGGACCCAGTCCCGCAGCCTCCTCCCCTCCTCCGATCCCTCCCTTTCGAGCTCATGCGCCCCTCCGCCAGCCAAAGCCGCAACAGCTTGCATGTGCACAGCCATGTGCACACCGGACCTTTCCACATTGGTGATAGCGACGGGGCGGCGCTCCGCCTCGTAGGACGCCAGCAGACCCGGCGCATGGCCCCACCCGCGCACAACGGCCGCTAGCTTCCAGCCGATGTCGTACGCGTCGCCCAGGCCCGTGTTCATACCATACCCGCCAGTGGGTACGTTTTGGTGGGCCGCGTCGCCCGCGAGGAAGACGCGCGTCTCGGGGCCGCAGAAACTGCGTGCTACGGCAATGCTGGGGCGATAGGTGGAACGAACTAGAATTTCGTCGATTGTGATCTTGTATGGGCCATGGACGCCGCCGAGGAGGGTATAGACGGCGTCTTCTGAGGTAATAGTCCCTGGATCAACTCCAGGAGGGATTGGGAGATGGATTGTAAAGACCTTGAAGTGAATTTAGCAGGGATATATGCCTGGTGGGCTGCTGATTGCTTGCCTCTTTTGAATCCTGCGAGATGGCTGCTCCGCCGAACTCGCCGTTCTTGAGAATGAAGAGGTGCCAGAAGTGTCCCTGCTTGAAGAGGCGCAAAGTATCTCTTGACTTGAAATGAATGAGAAGGAAACATGCTGGCCTGGAAGTTGCCGTCAGTTGTCAGCTAAAACTTTACTCGCTGTTGTTGTTCTTCAGACTTACACAGGGCCACCGTCAAGAGGTATCTCGAGACCTCGCCGACACCGACTCGAAGCCCCATCACAAGCAACGGCGTATTTCGCCTTGAAGCGATGTGGCTTGATTCCAGTTTCAGCTGCTCTGCTGACTTCCGCGGTGATCCCATCAGCTATCTCCTTGACAGACTCCAGCTTCCAGCCAAATCGAACGTCGATGAGTGGACTCTCATCGCATACGCTCTTCATCCAGGCCTCAAAGATCTCCTGAGAGATTCGCTGATAGGGCTCCAGAGGCTGTGTTCCATCATTTGTGGCTCCGATACGTCTATGAAACTCCTCCACTGACGGATGATCCCACGTGGTGACTGGTCGTTTCTGGCTCAGCCCCGTGGTCATAAGAACGCTGTAGGGTGTTTCTGGAGCGACACCTTTCTGTCGTAGCTCCTCGGCCAACCCCAACTTTCGGAAGAACTCCATGGAGCGGACGTTGGTCAAGTCCATCTTGGGCCACCTTTCAAGAGAACAGTCAGCTGCCTCTCTCTTTTGAATTTGGGCCATGATGAAGCCGATTGGGGACTCGAGATCACCTTGTAGTATCTGCATTCCTCTCCACTATGACTGACGGCACTCCGTAAAATGCGAGAACAACCGCAGTGAGCAAGCCTACGGGCCCTCCACCAACGATTAAGACATGGTTGTCGGCAAGGATCTCTTCGGTTACTGTGTCCGAGCCATCAGACTGTTTTTCTCCCTCAGTAGCCATGATGGAGCGACAGGACACTTCCGTTTGAGGGGGTATGGAATCGAATTAACTTTTTCTTTGACTGCAGATGTCTACCTAGGCAGTGTGAGCCTTTTATGAGTCGTTATTTGTGAGAATCCACATCAGATACTCCTATATTTCATCAAATTCCGAACTAGGTCGCCTCGATCTTCTAGAGCGAATATTAAGATGCAACTGGAATGAAAACGGACATGTTCCGGGGATTCGGCGCGATAAGGGTGATGCCGCTTGGAGCGGAAGGACAGTCATGCGACCCTCGGAACTCCATGAGGTTCCGCCGTCAATTTTGCCTGATTTCCCCTTCAAAATCATTTCTTATGGCTGCTATTAGGCCAATTGGTTGATACAGACTGATCAGTTCAATTTCGTTTGAGAGCCCACGTAATTGACAGTCATCTTGAGTGTCGACATATATAAACATGTCTGAAGGATTCTCAGTGAACAACAAAATCGTGGCTGTGACGGGAGGGGGTTCAGGTAATCACGCACGCCCTCTTACTCTGTCTACTCGCGATCTCATTTTGGCTGACAGAAGCATTTTATTTTCTGTTTAGGCATTGGACTGACCTATTCCCTGTTCGCTCGAGAAAGAGGCGCAAGGAAAGTGATCATTGCAGATTTGCGTCTTACAGAGGATGCAAGAAAGGCTGTGCGGTATGACCAGAATATTATTTTCCTGCCCTGTAATGTGACGGTCTGGGCGGACCTTCAAGCTATCATTGATACATCACTCGCGAGGTTTGGAGATGTCCCCGACGTCTACGTCGCCTCGGCTGGGGTCTTTGAGCCTGTAGGTATCCTTGCTGGACATGAGCCTGGGTAAGGAGATGGGCTAAATTCCCTGATGAAGCCTTATTCGAACTTTTGGGAAGACCCGGAGCCCCTAGTTGCCAACGGCTATGCCTCGGTGGACATCAATGTCAACCACCCGGTGAGTGTCCTCGCTTCTGACCCCTTCAATATTCAGTGATCCATTTTGAGAGCCGCTTGAAGATGCTCCGCTGATTATCGGTGGGAGTCCTGTTCAGATTAAGTTGACTCGCCTGGCTATGCGCGCCTTACTTGGTAGAGACAAGAAAGGGGTCGTTGCGATAATTGCTTCTATGGCCGGTTATACTAAGCATTATTCCGCTCCGCTCTACTCGGCCACGAAGCATGCCCTCGTTGGTTTCACTCGCAGCATGGGAGACGCCGAGCAGCTTCAGGGTGTCAAGGTCGTAGCTATATGTCCAGGGTACGTTTGTGCATGCTCCTACTGTACTCAGCACCTTCCAAGCCGTTGGCGCTGACCCGCTCGAACTAGAATTGTGATGACACCCATCTGGACCGACGGTACGCCAGGCGCCAGCGTCCGTTTCGGCATCACGGACGAGGTCTCTTTAACTGCGGATACGGTGGCTGCCGCCATCCATGAGGCGATTGAGTCACCAGAGCTACCAGGCGGGACCATTCTTGAAATCTCCCTCGGCAGCAAGCGAGCTGTTCCGGAGTGGAGCATTCCACCACCCGCCGACACGGATGAGGATGGACAGCCAGCTAAGGGAACAGCTATGCCACCAGAGGCGATCCACCGAGTGCTGGGACCGATCCATAAAATCACCGAAGCTGAGCGAGGTAGGCTCATATAATAAATAGCGAATGCCAACATTGCCGCATCCATGAGCTCTTGGATCGCGCCAAGGTATAATCTTGTGAGAGTCTGCTACAAAATCAGATCAATAAATACAAGTACAACGGTGCTAGGACACGTATTCAACCCTTACTTCGTAATCCATGCTGCTGGAATACTCAATGATTGCCGGAGCCAGCGGAAGACCAGGCTCCCCGGCCTCCGGAAACGTTCACATGCATTCAGAGGCCCCCGACGGGGAGTGGCGAGGGGTGGTAATTTTCACCAGGATACCCTATATACATCTTACAGTCCGATACACACAGGAAGTGTACAATGCTTGGACCTTTCCGAAAGTGATGTCAGCTAAAGGTGTAACGGCGACCGAGGCTCGACGGGATCGCTCTCACAACTGACACACCTCGTTTTCCGTTCCTTTTGTAGATGTCCGTCATTCCAGCTCCATTCTTCTAATACGGGCCATAAAACCTCTACCTTAGAGTGCAAAAGATTTACAGATGATGCACGTGTACTGGGGCGTCGTCCTAGTGACGACGGTTTTATTGCTCGCGCGGATTTTGCGATACGGTATGCGGACCAAGGATCTTCCCCCGGGACCGCCGACGACGCCCTTGATCGGCAACCTACTGCAGATGCCCACCAAAAATTTTCACACGGGCTTGCAGAAGCTCTCGCAGCAGTGTAAGCGTAGACACAGGGTCTTCAGTCGACAAGACTTGCAGCCCTAAGTACTCACTTGATGGAGGCTAACCGTGACGGCAGATGGACCAATTATGACGATGAAACTGGGAGGCCAGAATTTGTTCCTCCTCAATGATCCTACTGTAGTTCGAGATTTGATAGAAAAGAGGCAAGGCAATTATTCATGTCGGCCGGACTTTTATATGCGAAGCTTTGGAGATAACTTGAATATTGCAATGCGCGAGTATGACTCCTACCACCCGCAGAAGACCCCTTTCTCATCTGTTTGTGGTGTAACGACTGTCGGTTGTTGCAGTCCTCGTCTCTCGATTGACTAACATTAGTCCAGTAACGATGAGACATGGCGAAGGCAGAGGAAAATGTATCATATTCGACTCAACGCGAAATCAGCGGACAGATATCTTCCGTACCAGGTGAGTGCAAAGTTACATGCCTTCGCTGACTTGGTGCATGATTCCCTTCGAATATCTGACAAAGGTTTTACATCAGACATTCGACAGCTTGCAACTGCTTCATGATCTGGTCGACCGGCCTGATGACTGGGTAGAACACGTGAGACGGTACACGGCGAGCATATCAACGACCCTTCTGTATGGCTGGCGAACACCCAGGACAGGAACAGGATACGTGAAAGACCTCTTGGAATGGATGGAGGTCACCTCGGAAGCTCTTAACTTCAATCTGGTTGATTTCTACCCATTCTTAAAGGTGATATACGACATCACGCCACATTGGCTTCTTCCTAGCAAGCACAAACTTCACGAGCTACAAAAACTGGAGAACCGCGTGTTCTATGATCTCCTCAACCGTGCCAAAGACAAGTTGAAAACTGGTCAGGCCTGTCCCAGTCAGTCCACCCATTAACCCACCCCAATCGTCTTCAGCATTTTGGTCTGTTCCAAACTTATAAGGCCGTTTCATTACAGGCTAACCATCACAATTTGTCTGTTCCAGGCTTCATTCGCGATATGTTGGAAGACAAAGACAATGACAAACTAACCGATCGCCAAATTGCCAATAATGCTGCTCATGGATTCGGCGCAGCCATGTAAGAATCCAAGTATATTTCAAGACCGGAATCTGATATCTTGATTCCTGACATCATATCTATCGCATAGGGATACTTCTGCAAACACAATCATGGGGTTCATTAAGGTACGTTGGGAGTTGCCAAACTGGGAGATGGTGGATATGAAGCATCGGAGCTGATAAAGCTCTTGAAAACAGGCGATGGTGCTGTTTCCTCATGTACAAGAACAAGCGCAGAAGGAGCTTGATGAGGTGATCGGAAGTGATCGGCTACCAACGTGGGACGACCGTTCAAATCTTCCTTACATTCGTGGCGTGGTCGAGGAAACGTTAAGATGTAGGCCGGACCCCATTCACTCCTCGCCAGTACGCCTCAAATAAAAACTCAGCTAACTCTTCACCAATAAGGGGCTCCCAGTCCTATCAGTGGAGCTGTACCGCACTCGGCCAGAGAAGATGATGTTTATCATGGCAAGACGATCACAAAGGGCTCGATAGTGATGATGAACGTATGTGTTCCTGTGCACCCTATTCTGCTAAATTCAGACTACACCGAAGAGCGTTGCACTCTTGAAATGAGGAGAGGATTCGACTTTAGCTCATACAACTGTGAAGATATGGACTTTAAACCACAACCGCTACTCGAACCCGCGTGACTTCGACCCGCTCCGCCAGGACCCAGCGTTAACGCTGACTGAGAACAACGCCATCAGCCAGGACTCGGCACGGCGTCTGCACTTCACATTTGGTGCTGGACGGCGTGTATGCCCTGGGTTTCACGTCGCGCAGAGGAATCTGTTCCTGGCCATGTCGCGGATGCTATGGGCATTTAACATCGAGCGGCAGCGGGACGTCTATGGCAGAGAGACGCCCATTGATCGTGATGCGATCGCGCCAGAGAATGGGTTGATTGTGCGGCCGGCGGACTTTGAGTAAGTGCCATCCCATTTTTATGTGAAGCGAGAGGTATCTTGCATTCTTCTCGAGACTTTGATCTAAAGGCCCGCGCAGATGCACTCTCACACCACGTGATTCGCTGCGGCAGAAGCTCATTGTTGAGGCGTGGAGGGAGGCGGAGAAGAGTCTTGATTCAGAGGGTAACTTCAACGCTGAGTTCATCAAGGCTTCATTTGGAGAAGCCTAGGCTTTGTTATGTTTGGCTCAGTTATTTTCGCAGTCTCGTATCATTCTTCTGTAACAAGAATTCGGACAAAGGGAGCACTAGCATGGGTATGAACGATTTGATGACTTTCATTGACGCAGAGTCCCATGTGACGCAGTGTGGAGGGCGGCGACAAACGTGTTGGGTCGAGGATGCGTTCAAATCCAGTATAACGGATATCAAGATACTTAAGGAACAATGTCCATTCTAAATAGCCTGCTCATCAATGACCGTTGCTCACGCTTGATCCATAGTCCCTTGTCTTGTAGAAACTCTCGTCCACCTTCCTCCCTTCATGTGCGAGCATCATCTCGATAGTCCAGTCCTCGTGCACATGGTCTGGTGGCACGTTCGTCGAGACAAATGGTGTGCCGTCCTGCAAGTGCCGCACTACGGCATTAAAGTTCTCCTCGGCATACTTGGTCGCATCGATACCCAAGAGCCACTCCGGCTGGGGTAGTCTCAGCATCTCTGGATTCTTAGCTACCGCCTCCCAGTCGGTCTGGTGCCAGATATGGCGAGTTTCCCATCCCATGCGCTGTGTCAGACTTGTCCGCTCGTATCTGCATTGAATGATGTGTCAGGCTAACCGCGTTACTGAATTCGGCAGGTCGTAGGGAGGCATTTGCAAGCTTTGATTTGTACGGTGGTTAATCACGTACCTCAGTTTATGATACGCCTTCAGAGCCGTGGGAATATCAACCACGCCCGTCTTCACCTTTCCCAGAACCACACCGATGGTGACAGCGTCCTCAATGGCCTGCGCGGCCCCAGTTCCAGCCGTTGGCAGATGAGGATGCGCCGAGTCCCCGATTAGGCACACACGGCCTCCATCTGAGACCCAATTGGGCACGGGGTCGCGCCAGAGCAGCTTGTAGTCTACGAGCACCTCGGGAGGGATCTGCCGGACGATATGCGACAGGATGGGGTCCCAGCCTTCGACGCACGCCAACATGTCGTCGATGTCGCCTGGTAGATGCCAGTCCTCCTTGATGTCAGAGGTGTCTTTGTGCGTGACAAAACAGGTGGCCGACTGCAGGGCTGGGTTCGTCGTCAGGATTGCGTGCGTGTCCTCGGCGATCCAAATCTTGAAAAAGGCCTCCTTTGACTTGGCAATGTCCGCTGTGGTAGGGTCGTTCGCGAGCGCGCCTAGAGGGAACCAAGACCGGTAGACAGCAAAGCCGCTCTTCTTGGGCCGGTCCCCCACGCCAGTGACGTGCTTCCTCGTCTTGCTGTGGACACCATCTGCGGCGATGAGGACGTCCGCTTCAAAATGGTGGCCAGCGACGGTACAGCCGGCCGAATTTTCCGTCTCAAAGACATCGGCCACGACGGAGTCTAGATGAACCTCGACGCCGAGGGACACGGCGTACTCATAGAGTTTCAGCTGAATACGGGCGCGCCTGCCGTAAGCATTGGGATACCCGTCGTACTCCTTTGGCAGTTTCTGTTCAAGGAGAGCTCTACCATCCTTACTCATGATAGACAGAGTTTCGGGTGTAGTTGATGTGTTCTTGGTGTCTTCTAGTATGTCTCCCCATGATTCCATCAGCCGGGTTGCGTTTGCTGCTATCTGGATCACGTCCCCTTTCAGCAGTCAGCACAGTGATGCGCGGTGAGTCCTCAATGTGTCTGGATAGGAGATTGTAGACCGACGCATAGTTACCTTGTCTCTTCATGTCTGGGGCGGAGTCGAAAACGACCACCTTGACGCCTCTATTGGCCAACTCTATGGCAGCAGCGAGCCCAGCGAATCCGGCTCCAATTACAATGGCGTTCGTGAGGGGATTGGTTCCAGCCATCTTTGCTATAGCTAAAATGCAATACTGCTGATGGCAAGCTGCTTCTGGGAATTCGTTGATAGGGGCACTCAGCCTAACGCAACTCTTTCATAAGCCGCAGACCAAAATACTGATGCCGTCTACATGACTATGTATTGAAGTATATCCTTACAGGGGGGATCCTGACGCTGCACTTCCTTCTCCCCAAACGCCATGGAACTCAGTCTCTTGCTACTGACTTCGTATTACGAATAACATTGTTGTGGTGGAAGAACGAGTGGTCTTTTAGTCATCCGGAGCCCGGAGCAGAAACATCTGCTCCTCCGGCCCAATGATGTGGTGCCGATCTGGATACCCCCAAGCATTGGCAAGCGGCTCCTCCCGGTCTCATGCGTCTGTCCCCACTACCCCGGATTTCTCAATGCAGGACAAGGGGTGTGCGACCAGGGGTGGCATAATGGCTCGGCTCCGACAACTTCACGGTCGAGGCAAGCACCAGCCCCTTCACTGCCCCAAGTGAGGGCCGCCCTACGTTGATTCCCACAAATTAACCTTTGGTGATAACTTGAGGCCAACTCAATTGAGCATTTCCAGGCTTGTATTTGGCAGATTTGTAATTTTCTCTGCATCTAATGCCGCCTGGTCCGCCTGGTCCGCCTGGTGTCTTGGCTATGGAATGTACCATCCGATTCAGAACAACTTGCATTATTTTGTTCAACAATATGGTCAACAGAACTCACAGACCTCATGGCAGTTAGCATCAAATACTTGATTTCAGCAGCATTAGATTTAATACATAGATATATTTCACCAAGTACCGAGTATCTGCGCCTAGCAACAAGCGACATGGGGACCCCGGGCCCCTCGGTTCACCCCGCAAATCTCCTCACACGAGATTCCACGTCATGAACAACTTCAACGACTTTAGACGTGGACAGCATCGATTTCAATCTCCGAGGTCTTTGTCATTTTCTTGGAAAGCCGCACTACTTCCTTGATAATCGCTAGAGACAGCAAGATGTCTGATCGCCGAGAGATCACAAAATGCTTACTAGCCTGCAACTACTGTCGAGTGAAGAAGGCCAAATGTGTGTACACGCAGCGTCAGCCCCCGAGATAACCTTGTCGCTGCCAAACTGACTTAACGGCCTAATCTGACAGGCAGTGGCTCTCATCCTTGTGGTACCTGTATGGTCAGTGCAACACCGATTCCGCTGTTTTCACGCTTTCGCTGATGCTAGATGCGCAAAGGATCACAACGAAGAGTGCGTCTACCCAGTGGTGCAGCGCCGCACTCGGAAGAGAAAGCTGGAGGAGAGGGAACAGAAGGTTGAGGACCAGCTCGCGCGGATGGAGATGATGTTGCGAGCCGCCGCCCAGCAGATCCCGCTCCCGGCTCAGGATCAGCATCCCGCTCCCATCGTGAATACGCCCCAGGGACCAGCAAATCATGTTGACGGCGGCTCTGTTGGCTCCAGAAGCCCCTTTGTGCCTCAACAGGATCAGAGCACAGCGCCAGCAGATTCTTCACGACGTGAGTCGATGACAGCCGTGAGCGTCGAGACCGAAAGATTTCACTGGCTTCAGAGCCCCCAAGGTTCTTCTGTTCAAGACAATAGTATAGAGGTCCGAATCGCCTCCACAAGTGGACAATGTGATGCGTTAGGCCCTTGTGACAGCCCAACTTTGCCCTCGGCACCACGTGGGCAGCCGTCCACTCACTCGACCGGTGCGGGATATCAAGATCTTTTGTCTTCACCGAGTCTCGATTTGGATCTACCAGCCATTCTTGATTCACAACCAACAGCCGCGGACCCTTCAAGTTGTGAGGCAGGTCCAAGTCATCACCCTGTTGCTACGACGGCCTCGGCTTCGGCGCCTCGCCATGTCGGCTCGTCCGGGCTATCCGATGGTGGTTGGCCAATCCAGAACCTACAGCAGGGCTCTCAAGAGCCAGCAGACAAGAACGGTCCCCGACATACAATACATGTGCAGGCTCAAGCCCAGACTTCGGCATTGGTGACGCCACCTAGTACCACCGCCCCTGACGGCCTTGGAATTGGCATCGAAGTAGATGCAGATGCACCATGCGACGAGGTAACTGCTCTAGAAACTATCTCCTTCACCTTCACCTGGCCCTGTTATCCACCTCCGACGTTATCAATTGTAACTGACCTGTTCTGCCTGCAGGATCCAGGAGCTGAGTCTGCAGAACGTGACGGTGACAATGGTATGGCTACACTGCACTCACACTAGGCAGTATGATTTTCGCTGACCACACTTCAACAGATCCGGAAGACGATGCCTATCATATCTCAATCTGCTCGCCTCCAGGTGTCGAGTGGGTGTCACATCAGATCGGCAAGCCTGGCTTTAGGGCCAGCGCGAGACGGCTTTCCGTAGATATGAAACGCAACGAGCGGCTGGAGAGGATATTTGACTCAACGCGCAGCACTGAGCCTGACAGGCAAACAGCATTGAAATGGGCCAAAGGTAAAACGCCATGCATCATAAGCTGTTCAGCCCCGTTCACCCAGTAAGACAGAACACATAGAACTAATCGTCTTTGAACTGTCGAATAATGAATAGCCTACTTTGATACGTGCATCGATTCCGTGTTCGGTGTCCTAGACCGCGCGGAATTCGAGACACGCCTTCGAGCGCACTTCCAAGGCAACTCATCAGCTTACCCGCTTTCGTCCCTGACCCAAGAAAAGGCTTGGTACGCTCTGCGGAACACGGTCTATGCTCTGGGCTGCCGTGTCTCGCTTTCCCAGGAGGCAGGCCCTGCTGGATTTATCGAATCGAGGACGCGATCGTGGCAGTACTTCGAGAATGCACTCGCCGTCCACACAGATATCATCTACGGACGTGCAGAGGTGACATCTGTTCGAGCTTTGGTCCTGATGGTTTGCTAACCCCCCCCCCCCATGTACTATACTTGGCGTGTTCTCCTGGCCACTGATGTCTACGTGCGCCACGTGCTGACCACATCCTTACAGGCATTCTACGCTGAAGCACTGGGCAGTCCAGCCCTTGAATATATGCTCGTGTCCAATGCAACGAGGTTGGCCCAATCCAAGGGTCTACACCTTGATTGTCCGGAAGCAAGCAAGTCTCAAGCAGGTGAAGCCTTGTCCCGTCAATGGCTGTGGTGGGTCCTCTACGCATACGAAAAGCATGTTGCGTATAGATCAGGTCGGCCATCGGTAAGTGCACAATCCCTCGTCTTTACACCCTTGTTTATCTCTGTCGACGAGAAATTCTACAGGGTGTTATCTTATAAGAGTTTCTCCCAATGGCCTATCCTATAGGAGGTTGCCCTAACCAAGAGATGTCCAATACAGGCCATCGATGAAGACTATGTCAATTGCCCCATACCTACCACCATGGCAGCTGGGTCAAGCTCCAGCGCCCCGAACAGCGCAAACGTAGAGTTTGTCAGGGCAACAATAAAGCATGCCCAAATATCATCCACTGTCTCCAAGCAACTAGTATCCGCAAAGGCCATGCGCGACTCTCTTGAGACTACCATGGCTCATGTGCAGGCCCTTGAGAAGCGCCTTGATGATTGGCGCAACTCGCTTCACCCAGACTTCATCTCGCCACCGCCGTTTTTCAATCACGCGGACCGTCCACGGAGAGCCGGAACGCAGACTTCACATATATTATTCCTCCACTTCTGCTACTACTCGTCTGTCATTGCCATACACGGAGTCTTCTGTTACCCCTGGAACAGGCCGGAGCTACTGCAGCAGCAGCAGCAGCAGAAACGGCAAAAGCAGGACCGCTGCGCTCTGCACATCAGCAACCCGCAGGTACATGCGCAGGTACATGCACAGGTAGAGAGGAGTACCAAGGCAGTGGCCGAGGCCTCACGGCAGATTATCCTGGCCGTGCAGGGCCTTGAGATCACGTCGGCCATGCCGCTGTGGCTGACGTTCTTTTTCCCGTTGGTAGGGATGATAAACCTGTTCGTCTACATCCTCAAGAACCCGCTCGCGCCCTCGACGGCGGGCGATCTGTCGCTCCTTGATGTGGTCGTGGGCCACTTTGGGTATTTGCAGTTCATCTCATCCTCACAGCATGTCTTCCCTTTCCCACGGGAGATTGCCTCGTACGCGCGATATGTCGTAGACACTGCGGTAGCGGAGAAGAAAAGGCAGCTGCCCACTGCGGGAGATCTTGATCAGCAGCAGCAGCGGCAGAAAGGTCGCCGTCCTTGTCTTCAAGCGCAACAGGCACAGAAAAAGCAGCAGACTCCTCAAGTGATGCAGGATGGTGGCATCTACGGCGGGTTTTTCAACGGCCAGGATATGCTGCTACAGCAAATGGCCACTCTTCCACCCGAGGTAAGCGTTCCGAATCACGGCAACTTGATCTCTTCGTGACTCATTTCCTTGAGATTCTGTTAAGCCGGTGTTGACAAAAGACCCCTTCCCTAATTAGGTGACCGGAGTCGACCGTAGTTCTGCGACTGTTGGTATCGACTTCCGAGAGGACTGGTATGGGGCGTCAATGCCGCCCCTTCCACAGTTTGGGTCGTTTGGAATGGGCACCAGTAACAACCTGGCCGATGATGACGATGACATAGACTTTTTCATAGTTCCAGGCGGTGAATTCCAGCAATAATGATATATCACTGTCGACTTCAGCTTATTGCCACCGTGTTGTCCTCGCATGGTAACCACGAACTTTTCGAGGAGTTGTCTTACAAGTAAACTTGACTTGTATTTTGAAAGACTTGAGAGAGCATGTTGCCAAAGTCGCCAAGTGAGTTGAGTAGTCTGCTGATTGTCCACATGCGCAAGCGACCCTGAAAAGCCGCCTCTGTGCCACGTTGAAGCCTTTTCTGTGTCTCGAATCCAATTGCTAACTCGCTTTCTCTGTCCGGTGCGATAAATATTGTGTTGAAAGCCCTGCCAATCCCGCGGCTAATCTTGCCACGTTCCCAAGTACTTCCTAGTGGCTGAGCCTCCCGCGGGACGAAACAACTTGTCCCGCGGAGCAAATTAGGGGGGGGCGGTGGTCAGTCTTCATGGTCTCGATAAGCATCGACTTCAAAGCCTCGAAGGCTTATGCGGTTGAACACTTGGCGGAAAGACAAATTTGAAAAGATGAAAGTTGGATAAAAGCATTGATACTCCCAAAAATGGCATCTTTCACAAACACCCGACGTCTTGAGAACGGCAACGCCGACGAGAACAGCCCGCTCCTAAGGGGTAGTGACGACACAGGCAAGACTAGACTTCAGGGGCGCGAAGGTTCGGCCAGTGCCTGGGCCGCCTTCGGGATTGTCTTCACGGCAATCTGGGTGCAAGCGCTGATCCGCTGGTTTGCCTCACCGACCGACTTCAGGCCAGCACCTGTCCTCGGGCCGGACAGGATCGAGACCTGGCGGCTTGTGGCATTCCGCATCTTTGAGGTGCTCAACCTAGCCGTCCTGCTGTTGCTGGTCTGGACCTGTCTCGTCGTGCCGGCGTTCCCGTACCTGCGGCGCTTCAAGAGGACAGACGAGCCGAGCCGGTTGAACATGGATGGGATGTCGGTCATCGGGGGCCTGGTCGCGTTCGGTGCGGACGGCTTCCTGAACTGCCAGCAGTACCTCTTCATGTGGAACGCCCACGGCATCAACAGAGGGGTATGGGTTCACTTCTTGCCGTTCCATTCGCCAAAGGCTGCCACCCGCTACGCAGAGAACCTCCTGTTCGGGCCGGCCATGTATGTCTACTTCTGCGAAGGGTTCGGCATCCTCGGGACCTGGTTGGCAATCCCCATCCGCCGCAGGATTCCCAGCCTGACAAACTCCGGCGTGTTCGGGCTCGTCTGGATCCTCGAGTTCATCGCCGACTTTGTCATTGAGAACGCAGCTATCAGGATAACACACGCGTACGGTTTCGCCAAGACGTATGGTCCGCTGACGCTTTTTCCGGGTGAGGTGCACCAGTTCCCCATCTACGAGTCCGTATTCGTCGCGAGCCTCGGCGTGTTGCATACGGCGGTGCAGATGAAGTGGCTGGATAATGGCGTCTCACCTGTCGAGAGAGGGTACGATGCGTGGAACCCCAGGCTGCATACTGCCATTCGGACGTTTGCCGTGATTGGCATGTGTGCTGCGGCTGTCCTCATGTTCTATCACCTCCCGCTGAACTGGCTTGGAATGATTGGGGATTGTCATGCCCGTATTCCCAGCTACATGCAACCGGGAGAGTGGGCAGACCAGTGAGACGGGATAAACATGGGCAAAAAAGAAGACGTGGTTTGCTGAGGATACAGCCTTCTTGGGGCTGACAAGAGGTTTATAAATGGTGCACAGATTGAGAGAAGATCGAAATGCGCGATTTCAACTGGTAGGGTATGTACGCGGGAGTTGATGTATGACGGAGAGGCTTTGAATGGATTCTCTCGCACTCTTACTGGAACTTATTTCTGATAGTTCCAATCCCGGAAATACTCACTTCGACAATATCACCCTTCTCCAACCACGTTTGAGGCTTCATGAAAAACCCTACACCGCCCGGCGTGCCCGTCATGATGAGCGTGCCAGCCCGTACAGTGACTCCCGTTGTCAGGTGCATCAGCAACTCGGCCGCATCAAATAGCAGATCATCCAGCCTCGCCCTCTGCCTCTCCTCGCCGTTGACCCTCGTGACGATCGTCTGGCCTTTGAGTCCTTCTTGGCCGTGGCCGCCGACGGCTTTTGGTGCGGCGATCACAGGACCGACCGGCGCGAATCCATCAAAGCCCTTGGCAAACCCGTGACTGCCGCCTTGCAGAGGCATCTGCCACCAGCGGCTGCTCACATCATTCCCCACGGTGTAGCCCAAGATCTTGGCGAGCGCCTCCTCGCGACTGGCGAGATTCTTGCAGTTCTCGCCCACAACTATGACGAGCTCGCCCTCGTAGTCCACTTGCTTGCAGGCAGGGTTGATAACCACGTCAGAGAACGGTCCGTTGAGGGCGTCGGGTGGCTTGGTGAAGACGCTCGGGTGCGCCGGTGTGGGCATTTTGCTCTCGGCGATATGACTCTTGTAGTTGAGGCCAATGCCGTAGATGATTGGTGTTTGGAGCACGGGGCACAGGACCTGGGCGAGACCGTCAGATTGTCAGTACTCACGTCGTCTCGGCGTCTTGGGTGTGTTGTCATGCGGTTCGTCACATACCTCGGCTATTTCGGCCGTCTGACCAGTGAGTTTAAGATCAGGATCCCAAGGATTGGATCCGCTATACATAGACACCATTTGACCGATCAAGATGTCGTTCTCGGGAGCCTCTCCATGATGTATGTCACCCAGAGGATCCTTGAATCGAACAAGGCGAGTAAATGATGCCACCATGATATTCAAGTTAATTTTAGGATTGGAGTGATGAGACAAAGAGACACGAATAATTTGATGAGCAATAGCGAATTGTATTTAGCACGGAAATCAGGACTGATCTTGTGTACACCGCAGTGGCAACTCAATACTAGTTGTCCGTTTTTCACCGTTCGCCGACAGCGTAAAGGACCGGATACATTTGGACTCAAACATGTCAGATGAAGATATAAAACTGAGTGCTATTGACCTGATCAGCCAATGCAGAAACTGGAGTGGCATGGTCCAGGGGAACTGCCAAAGTATGGACCTCGGAACCGGAAGCAGGCTCCATTACTTCCGCGGAGTCGCAATCAATTCTGGGTTGACACGATCTCTCTCAAATACATTTTGTGGACGAGGCCGATCTCAAAACAAATTACTACAGAGTCATGAAGACCGCATGAGTCCAGGCCCAGCTGGAGAAATGAAGCAGCCCCAAGGAAAATTAACATTTGAGCCATGTTAGCTCAGCTGAGGATCAGTGCCACACAAGTCGATTAGCTGAGCACAGATTTTGTCCTTGACTGTTGGAGACATGCCCAGGTTACGAAAGCTGCGTAAGACTTGCGTGATACAGTTCGCACCTCTGTAACGGATGAGATTGTACAATAGGTACAGCCTCCTTGACTTTGCATCTCAACACTCTTGACACATTATTATCGTATGAGCCCGAGGGGGATCTCATTCGTAAACATTCAGCCTAATACCCTGCTAATCTTGGTTTCAATGAAGTACTTCCCCTCTCCCAAGGTCACGAAATGGGCACTTCCCACGAAAATGCTATGCTCTAATTCTTTTAATTTCTCGTCCCCACTCTCGAAGTTGATGAGAGAGAGAGCTTTGCCGTAGGATGTGGTACGGGCTTGTGGATCGTTTGAAAAAATGAGCATGAAATCCGGGTCGACCTCAACCACCCCCGTGTAAGAATAGGACAGGAGTGCGCCGTCCTTGTTTCTGCAGTATCAAAGTGACGGGTGTGAGTGAGTGTTCATACGTGGCTCAGTAGTTTGTAATGATCCGAACCATTATTCGTGATTACTGGCTACCAAAACATTTGCCCAACGACTTACTTCAAAACAGCGTTAACGTTGATCCGTACATGTGTCCCAGCAGGCTCGACCCGCACATAGTCGGAGCCGAAGGCGAATTCTGACTCCAGCGGTATCGAGAACTCTGGTTCGCTGATGACCGTGCCATGTGAAATGGTCTTGAATGGTGTAGACAATTTCAGTACAAGGACGTCTTGAGGAGTGGACCTTACGAGCATACCACGACGTTCAGTGTACTGCCGTCAGAAGTCTTTCCTAGGGAGGCGAATATTAACGACAGATGCCCACTCCGCATGTGTCAATACGAAAGAATAATAACTAACCGACGCGGAGTTGTTCCTTAGGAAAGAGACGGGCTGTAAAGGCCGGCTCGAGCTTCGGAAAATCAGACATGTTGTCTGTTGGAAGGAATTGATTGAAGTTGGAGAAGAACGTCTGTAGTAATAAACTTTTGGCCCCTAAGGCCAGATTTTCACAATTCAGGCTATCGTTAATACAGATCCAAAAGCACCGTTTCTGCGAGGATGAGAAGCCCTATGCCGTCCCGTGATGTGCTGCTTAATAAATAGGGAAGCAAAACCATGTTATCTAGGTACATCGGGTCATCCGGTATCCAACCGCGGAGCCACTCATACTACCGATCCGTCTTCCTACACCTCTCTTTCCGGCGACTTACTGAAGCAAGTACTGAGTTGATATTACATCTCCAGGTATCCTTCACCACGAGATCTTAGAAGTTTGCTAACAAATATGACTCCAGAACGCATGAGAGAGGTCGTTAGATAAGTTTGCAAGGCGCACGATGACCTCAGATTCAACCCTCAGCGTGCCGTATCTGTTCCATCCGAGCTACATTCCCTAGGCCGTCCAGGCATACATGTTTCTACGATCATTCCCATCGTAGGATTTCTGCATCCGGTTTGCTTCTTCATTAGATACCTAGGTAGTTACCCGTTTTGATGCGTTGGACCTCGAGTCCACTGCCTGTCAGCGCCTCTTTCACATGAGTTACGAGATCGAATTTCCCTGGACGTATGTAAAGTTTTTTACTGATATTAAATCCCTTGATTTTTAATTAGTATCAGGGCAGGCACTTGTGGGAGTAACAATCAGGTCTAGGCGCCGCTGTGTGCTGCTACAACTTACTGTAGGAGGTTTAGGTGCCGTCTTGACGTCATGTATGCGCAACGGCATCATACATACAGTTGCTAGGCACACGCAACAACTCAAGCTACCATGGGACCATCCTTCATGACCTCGCCATTATTTCTCACTTTTGCATCAAAACACCATTTTATCTGACCTAGAAAATAGAATTCTCAACCTCATCATGCCATCGTACGAAGACCCTCCTCCACCGTATGAGGCAGGTTCCTCCGCCTCCTCGCAACCCCAGCCAGCCCACACTGCCGGCATTCCTCCCCAAGACACAAACAACCTCACCGTGCCACTGCGAGCTCGCAATGGAATCCCACCTGAAGAACGGCGGAGCATGGAGGACTCGGCCCGAGCCCTCCCGGACGGGTGGGCGAGACAATACGACCCACAGACGCATCACCAATTCTTCGTTGACACGAGGGCCACCCCGCCCCGCTCCATCTGGCATCACCCCCACGACGACGAGCAGTATCTAGCCTCCTTGCCCGACCAAGAGAGGGAACGCATCAAGAGTCTGCAGCGCGTGCACAGCCTCGCCGACATCGAGGCGGAAAGCAGCGACGACGATGCCGCCGGCAGCCACGACCAAGCACAACGACAGCCGGGGCTCCTCGACACGGGCCCGGAGAAGCTGTCCAAGGGTGAGAAGTTCGGCCGCAAGCTCAAGGACAAGCTCACCGGGTCGAGCCACCAGGAGCGCGCGACTAAGAGAGAGAGGCGCGCCGAGGCCGAGAGGCAGGCCTACTACCAGCACCAGCACATCCGGCGCCAGATCGCGCTCGCGGTCGAGACGGGCGAGCCGCAGCTGCTGGGCAAGGACAGTGAGGGCAAGGAGGTCTGGATCGAGCCCCCGCGCGGCGCCCCGGGCCTGCGCGGGCGTCCCAACGCGTACATGGTCAACCCGTGGAACAGGGGAGGGTATTTTGGTGGTCCGCCTGGCATGATGGCTGGCCCTGGCTACGCCAGACCGGTCGGTCCCTACAGCAGACCGTACGGTCGCGGGGGATATGGCTACGGCTACGGTGGTGGCTTGGGCATGGCGCCTCTGCTTGGTTTGGGTGTTGGGTTGGGAGTTGGTGGTCTGCTGTTTTGAGCCTTTCACCTGGAAGAGGGCTGGTAATTGAGGTGGGAAGATACCCTAAAGCAAAGTAATAATTCAAGCTTTCGTTCTGCGTTGAAGTTGGGTTGCACGCCGAAGTCCCACGAGACTGAGTGAGACCCGAGCCATGTTCTCCCCATCGGGCTGAGAACAGGAGACGGAACAAACGAGTCTTTCCCTTACCGTGGATGTTGATGCAATGCTATAATTACACCATGTGCGTGCAGGCTACTCAAATAATTCGCGTATCGTCTTCTCAGTTTTGGCAGTGGTCTGATCCACTTTGTCAAGAGAGAAATAAATCCCATGTCTTTCGGCTGCAGGGTCCAGCCCCGGCGGCGCGAAGTGGCACTGGCCAATCGATAGGTGGGGATAGGTCCAAGACCCACTAAATTTTCGTCGTCCCTGAGGACTCGGGTGCCGCTTGTATGGAAACAGAGACTTTCTTTTCCCCATCCCCCTCCGTCTTCACAATCGGCCATATAACGACAGCAACGATAATGGCTGACGATCTGGTCCTCAATCTGGCCCCCATCGGGGACAGCTCCTTTGCTGCGAAGAAGGTGAAATATGTCGGAGGTTCTTGGAGAGATCGCCGCCGCGCGCAGAAGAAGGATACAGCCCGCGAGCAGGGCAAGTCGGGCTCGACATCGAAACCCCCGCCCACTGACGATGCCTCTGCACAACACTCTGCTGGGTTTTCCTCGGATCGACCACCCAAGCGACAAAGGACCGATCATGGGCCCGCCAGCCGTTCAGGCGGCAAACACCATGACCCCTCGTTCCAGGTCGCCTCCAAGCTCTTCACGTACAACCCGACGGCCAAGACCGTTTTCGACGATGCCGCCCCGGCGCACGAGCCCGAGCCGGCGATGCCTTCGAATGCGCCCCTGTCCGAAGAGGCATCCAACTTCCACGCACTGGGTCTGTCGCGGAGAGTAGCCCAGCACCTGTCATCGAAGCTCGAGATGAAGGCCCCCACGTCGATCCAGAAGAACACGATACCCCAGCTCGTCGACGGGGACGACGATGCTTTCCTGCAGGCACAGACAGGTTCGGGAAAGACTCTGGCCTATCTACTTCCAATAGTGCAAAGGATCGTTGCTCTGAGCCGCAATGATGATAGCAGTACTACGGGTGCGAACATACACAGGAATTCGGGCTTGTTCGCCATCATTCTCGCACCGACTCGAGAACTATGCAAGCAGATATCTGTCGTGCTGGAGAAGCTACTACGATGCTGCCCATGGATCGTGAGCACCACCGTCATGGGAGGCGAGAGCAAGCACTCGGAGAAAGCTCGTATTCGCAAGGGCTGCAATATTCTGGTTGCCACGCCTGGACGTCTGACAGATCACCTGGAGAACACCAAGATCCTCGATGTTGGAACTGTCAGGTGGCTCATCCTCGACGAGGGTGACAGGATGATGGAGATGGGTTTTGAACAAGACCTCAAACAGATCGTGACTGCGATTCGGGAGGAGCCGCTGAAGGAGAAGAACAAGGACGGTGTGCTGCTCACAAAAGCCATGCCGAAAAGAAGGGTGACAGTCCTCTGTTCCGCAACGATGAAGGCAAATGTCAACAGGCTCGGCGAGATCAGTCTGCAGGACGCTGTCCTCATAACCGCTTCCGGCTCCAAGGACGATGCCGAAGAAAATGCAAAGACAGAAGCGGTTTTTGCCGCACCGGCTCAGTTAAAGCAGACATATCTGGTTGTCCCGGCCAAGCTGCGTTTGGTCACACTCATCGCGTTTCTGAAGGACGCTTTCGCACGCAAAGGCTCTGTAATGAAGGCAATTGTCTTCATCTCCTGTGCCGACTCAGTTGATTTTCACTACGAACTACTCAAGTCCACCCAGCCAGCGCAACCGTCAACGCAGACTTCACAAGGCAAGCCGGATCACACAGCCACAACTGTGCACCCTGCGGCCTACATCACGTCCCCGGCCAACCCGACCGTCCTGCTCCACAAGCTTCACGGCTCTCTCAACCAGCAGATGCGAACGTCGACGCTCCGCTCCTTCTCGACTTGCAAAGACCCCGCTGTGCTCATCACAACCGACATCTCCTCTCGAGGTCTTGACGTCCCTGCTGTGGAACTGGTCATCGAGTATGACCCGGCCTTTGCCATCGCGGACCACGTCCACCGCATCGGACGTACGGCTCGTGCAGGCCGGCCCGGAAAGGCGGCATTATTCCTACTGCCAGGGTGCGAAGAAGGCTACATCGGCATGCTGCCCACCACACCCCCGGCGGTAGCCCAGTCCTACGAGACCATCCTCCAAAAGGGCTTTGCCACACCGGTGGCATTACCTCCAGTGCCGGGCAAAGACGACGACGAGGAGCAGGAGGATGAGCAGCAACAGAAACCGCAGAAGCAGTCCCCCCACGCCCGGGCCGAGGCCCTACAGCTGCACATAGAGCAGCGCATCCTGGCGTCCGAGCCGCCCAAGCCGGCCCCGACCAAGGGTTACGGCAGGAACAAGCCCGCGCCGGCGCCGCCCAAGCCGCAGGGCAGCACCGGGCCTGCGATCATCGACTCGGCCCGGCAGGGCTTCCGGTCCCACGTGCGCGCGTACGCCACCCACGTCAAGGAGGAGCGGCACGTCTTCGACATCCAGCAGCTGCACCTGGGCCACATCGCCAAGAGCTACGGGCTGCGGGAGGCGCCGGGCGGCATAGGTGGGGGCGTGCAGAAGCGCACCCACAAGAAGGGGCCTGGTGGCGCCTCTGCTGGCGCCTCCGGCGCCGCTGGTGGTGGTAGCGGCAGCAAGAGGAAGGCGGACTTCATGGACGACGCGGACGGCGACGTGGACACGGCCGAGGCCAAGAGGAAGATGGCAGAGATGCTCAGGAAGATGAACGCTGCCAGCGAGTTCAATATTGCATAGATGATGAGTGGACATAGCACAATTAGCGATGATGATTTTTTTCTGCACCTTTCTTTGGTGTCTCATGCATATAATAGTCCCTTTACCAAAGACGACATCAGGTTTCTTGCCCCACGCCCCGTCGGCAGCGTTGTCCTCGCCCCTGCTTCGTGAAATATTCGAGGCGTCAAAGACACAAAAAATCTCCAAGCCCTTCTTTGGCAGTCACCCAAATTGGCCAGCTCTAGTCTTTTTCTTTTTATCTCCTGCTGGCCCATTCACGTTCCCTGAGAAACGCGGCCATGCCACAAGATTGTTCGCTCTGCAGAGTCTGCGGCGACTCTTGGGTATGCTCAGGCCCCAGATCGACAAGAGCACCACGAGATGTTCCTTATTGACACAACGACAGCCGCCGCAACGCGTAGACATTGGATCGTGTCGGCCGTGTACCGTAATGACCGAAATGAGGGCGCTTCGAATCCGTCTTCTCGTTACGGGACTCGTCTCCATGGGAATTTTAAAGTTGACCGCTCCATCATGCATTCACTCTATGCGCAGCTCTGTCCACCACTTAAATACCCAAGCCAGAGGACACGTCTCGGGAAGTCATCTGTTTGGAAAGTTTTCAAATTTCCGTTGGACATTCGCCATTATAAACGATGGCTTTATGTAATATACACAGGCGACATGCGCTGTCCAGCGATTCATAGTCGCACACCATCTCTAGATGCCTGCCGTACTCGAGTACACATTCCTCCCATCCAGAATGATGACCGACCAACCAACCCAAGACCAGCCGCCATGCCGAAATTCCGTCCCTTTCGCCCATCGCTTGTTTAATATGTCCATGTCTTTTTCTTGCTGATATGCAGAGTAGAGATTTGTCTATGCGCCGCCAATGGCGACAAATGCCAGCAGGAAGATCGCGCCTCAACTGCTTAAAAAAAGTGTTGGGTTCCAGACTTTGCTTCCGTTCGTAAACGACGATACCTAACGAGGTTGGGCAACCAGACCCAACCAACCACACAGGCCATTCCAGACTAGGCCATCCATCAGCCAGCTTGCCTCGTGGGCGCGGCCGCGTGAACCAATTTTCAACACACCAACGCCTGCTGTAATGACAAGACATAGGAAAATAGACAGAAAAGAAACAGCCAACAAGTGCCGGCCTCATGATAATAGACACCCCTTTGATCTTGTAGATCCACCAGACATTGTTCTTCGTCCGTCGTCAGTCCCCCGTTGTTGTATCACGCACCGTATCAAGGGGTATCAAACAAGATAGCAAATCAGAGGCGCGACACAAAGGAAATAGGGAACAGAGTCGATCGAGTGAGTCTGTATCCTGGAGTAGGTGACTTAAACAGCTGCAGCTGCAACCTCGTGCTCGCCACCACCTACGAGCTCCACCACCTTCCCGACAACGACACTGGGGTAGCCTCGTCCCATCATCTCTGACACGATATATCTCGCCTTCTCCCTGTCTTCAACAGCGAGATATGCGCGAGTCATCGCTTCGTACGTACTCGGCTCGCGACGATCACATCCAACGGCGCCATAGATGTCCTCAGCGCGGGCGATGTTGCCCTCGGAAGCCCATCCGTGGATCAGAGTGTTGGCGATGTAAGGAGTAAGCTCGACTTTCCGTCGGCGCATCTCCATGAGGAGCGGTTCAGTGTCAGAAACACAGTGATTGGCGACCATGCTCTCAAACAAAGCCTGGAAGAGCGATGCCGTTGCGGTGATACTGCGGTCATTGATGACTTTGTCGAAGGTTTTCCGTGCCGCAGCCATGTCGTGTAGAACGCAACCACGGGCGTGGATCAACGAAGCAAAGTGCACTGGCTCGGGCTTGCCGCCGCTGGCGCGAATGCTGTCTAGAACGGATTCTGCAGCCTCCATGTCCACAGGCTCAAGAGTCGCGTGCGTATCAACGAGCAGCTTGTAGGTGTGTGCGGTGGGCGAGATGCCCCTGGCCTTCATGCGGGAATAGTACGCCAGAACCTTGGACTTGTCGCGCTTGGTGGTCAAGAAGAACTGCATCATGCTGTTGTAAGGCGCGGGCCGGGCTTTGTAGTTTGGCATGGCCTCCATCTCGTCGAAGAGCTCCTCGGCGAACTTCACATCAGACACTCGGCAAAGGGCGTTGACAATGGTGCCGTAGGTGACGGATGTTGGCTTGATACCAAGGGCGCGCATCTCAGCGAAGAAGAACAGACAGTCGTCGATACGACGAGCCTTGCCCAACTTGCCGATAAGGGCATTGTAGAGGAAGGAACTCGGCTCGACGCCCTCAGCCTTGGCGCGGTGGAAGATTTTGACCGCCTCAGAAGCTTCGTCGAAGGTCTTCGTGGACTCCTTGAGCGTGGTAATGTAAAGGCCGAAGGTGTTGGCCGATGGAGTGGCGCCCATATCCAACAGCTCTTGATGGTATTGCTCGGCCTGAGCTCTGTAGCCGAGGCTGAGGCAAGCACCAACCATTGAATCCAAGATTGACGACCAGCCATAACGGACAACTGCATATTGAGACAACAATGGAACATCAGTGCGGGCCATGTTGAGGATGTCGTTGCACGTCTCCATTTTGCCCTCACGAGCAGCAGCCGAGATGAGCTTGGCGTATGTGATGTACCGTGGGTGGCGACCAGCTCGTCGCATGTTGCGGAACCGGGCAAGCGCGTCGTTCAGCTTTGGACCCTTGCGGCCGTGAGCACCCTCGAGCTCATCCGATATGAGCGACGAGCCCTTGAAATCGGTGTTGTGCGCATATGGATCGAAGGTGTCTTCGTAACTCGAGACGGAAGGAGCTGATTGATACGGTGAGGGAGCAGTAGTCTGAGTAGCCGCCATCTCTCGGGGATCGGCGATACCTCGAGTTGTCATGTAGCGTGAGACAAAGTCCATGCCCTCCTCGACCTCGGCTGTCAGGTGTGCATCGTCTGGGTCAGACGAGCGTATCCGGTGGAACATCGCCTCGGCCTCGTTCAGACCCTCGACAACCTGTCCAGAGCCAATCAATGCGACTGCGAACATGGCAGTGGGCTCAATGAACGCAGCATTCACGGCAGTCTCAGGGCTGCTGAGAATCTGCCAATATCGCCATGCTTCCATCACCTCACCACCACGAATGCTTAGTGCCAGAAGGGCCGTTGCTGGGGTGGCGATATCGATGAAGGTGACGGGAATGTTCGCGAAGGCGGCGATGGCTGTGTGCTTGTCGCCATTGTCCGCAGAAGACACAGTGAGCTCGGCCATGGACTGAGCGCGTGACTCGTCCTCGATAGCCTGAGCCCATCGGAGAGCCTCATGATAGACACCCCGATGAACCAGGCCCTTGACGAACCCCAAGCTGATGATAGCATCTTTGATGCTGGCGGCACGCACACCATATTCAAGCACAATTTTCTTGTAGAATTTCATGGCACCGTCGAGTTTGTCCGAAACCACATAGGCGTTGATGACCGATGCATAGACCTGGGCATCGAGACGGTCGTTTAGAGTGGCCTCGCCATTGTCATTGGCGACGGCGAGGGTACGGTATTCACTGTAGCATTCCACAGCGCTGATCAGGTCTCCGCAGTTAGCAAAAGCAGTGATCATCGCTGGGAACGTCGCAGCGAATGGAGTAGCCTTGTTGGTTTCCATGTGCTCGTAGAGGTGGAGCATATCAGAAACGCGACCAGACTGAGCGCATGCCGAAATCAACTGGTGGTAAGTCTCTGGTGCGAACACGTCCCGCTGGCAAGCAACCGAATTCTTGAAGAGCTTCATGGCCAAGTCCAGCCGGTCATCTTCGGAGAGGATCGCGTGTTCCAGCTCGGAAGATGCAAACATGAATTTGCCAGGCTCGTCCATGCCGCCATACCGAACACGCTTATCCTCGAGCCTCTTCTTCAGAGAGGAGACCTCGAGCGATCGGGCGGCCAGCAGACCGACCAGGATGTTGTAGGTGTCGCTGTCGGGTGCAACCTTTCGGCGCATCATGTCGGTGTAGACGTCGAGTGCCTTGGAAACAATCTCAATCTTTTCGGCCGGAAGATGAATGGCGGCCATAAGAAGGGCATTGTAAGAGGTGGCCAAGGGCTGTATGCTGGCCACCAACATGGCCTCGAAGACAGCTGGGATTTCGGCATATCGTCCAGTCTCGGAGAGCTTGGTGAGGTGGTCTGCGTAGCTTTGCGATTGTGGATCGACTGGTGGTGTGACGGATCGGGCGACACTTGCTGGTGAGAGAGGCTCAGCCGCCTTTTCAGGGGCAGGTGTTGGTAACCTCGACGCGCCGACATCGTCGCTGGCTACGTTCTGCCGAGCCTCAATTTCCTTGGAAAGGGCAGCATCGATATGGGCGAGTGCGGCTTGCTCCTCTTCCGAGAAGGCAGACTCGCTGACACCATCTTCATCGGCCTCCTTTGCCTCAAGTGCTCGTGCCTCAGGACCAAGCAGAATGGAAGCCGGCGAAGGCTTCCACTCGATCTGATCCTGAAAGCGGTACTGGACCCACTCATCGTTCTCCTCCGAATGCTCAGTCGCCTGCTTCTTCTGGAGGTTCTCGAAGTAAGCGTCTAGTCCTCCATGGTTGTTGGCGAGCTTCTCGTGCCGATGCTCGGTCGGGAGGCTGGAGGACTGGTGAGCACTGGTGTGGAAGGCGCTCTGAAGCTGCTGGAGGCGACTGAGGCGGTTTGTGGTCTGGCGTTTCCGGGCCGCAAAGGACGGCCGGTTCTGGGAGTTTAGAACATGAGGGTGAGTGGCAGCTACGACAGACTGTGCGTAGCCGTGGGTGAAGGATTTGGTGAACCCAGAACGGATAAAGTTCGTGTATAAGTTGTTGTAAATAGATCCAGGCATTTAGGTGAAGCCTTTAGAGTGGGGGGACTATAGACACGGGCAACTCCAGTCAGCAATGCGTGCATTGGGCAGGTCGTTCGAGTCTGACTTGGATTGACCAGGAAATTGAACAAGAATTGGGATGCTGTCGGGAGGGAATGCATATGGGAAGTCAACGATGCCGGATGCTCAGATCTGCAACCCAAAGTTTGGGACTTGGCCCGGCAACAAAAACATTCTCGAGGCACGCGCAGTGCAGAACGTCATGGATTCGGGTGGAACCGAGACAAACGCAGAGTGGGTTGGACTGGACTTACTCGGGGGAAAAAGTGAAAGCGCAACTGCAGGTTCATTTGATGCCAACGAAGACATCAAACAAACGCGCTATTCAGATAGGGTGGTGTCGACCTTTTGGAAGGGATATTTTATGAAATGTATGAGGGAGTGAAGGGGAAAGCAGGCCGAGGAAAGGCGCAGGAGGGCGAGAAATTTGGAGGGTAATATGAAAATCGCACCGGGCTTTGCGACTTGGAATTCGGAGGCGACGAGTCACACACTCGCAGTCTTTCTTGCCTGCAGGCCTGAGCAGTACCCCGTACAGTAGGTGCTCCTACCCAAACCCTGTTGTGGGGTCTGGCAGTGGTGGGGGCGACAGGGGGAAGGAGCGTGTCTGCCAGGTTTTTGATTGGCCGCATGAAAACATCCCGGGAGCACTTGCAGGGAGGACTCGGAACCTGGGGGCAGTGGAAGGCTAACCCAGGCCCTATGGCTGAGACATTGTGCCCTGGACTTTACGGACTTTGGCAGAGGTTGGCCCTGATGAGGCCTGCAACCTACTGGCATCCTAGGTGCAACTGCTTCCCCGAGGACCTGGCGCGCCTGGCTGGCTAGCTGGGTTCCCAGGTACCTGGCCTGGCAATACCAGTCGTCATGTTTCCTTCTTCGCACAAGAAGCGTCAAGAACACGAAAGAAGACAGGTACGCCAATTTCCCGCTTGCAAGACAGAGCTGAGATAATCGCCTCCTCCATTGGCTCCCATTGACACCAGTGTGGATTCAGTATTTGAAATTCTCTCGGCCCCACGACCAGTATTCTGTAAAGGACGGGGCGAGAACAGGATCGAGGATGAGATGGACTTGGACTTCACAGTACAGTAAGTACGTAACAACCTGGGCAGATAGTGTAGTCTACCTCGGGTACCGCACCAGGGAGTGACTCCCTCCCTCGATCGGCCAGAAACAACCCTCCTTCTGTCCGTGACCAACGACACATCCATTTGCATGTGCACATGCGCGTATGCAACCTGTCAATCTGTCCTCACCGACCCCCAGGGCACCATGATCCAGGGCTGCCAGGCTGTCCAGGCTGTCAGGCTGCCACAATCTCTGCGATGATGACGACCATCATCGCCCAGTCTCCTTGGCCTGAAGTCTGCGGCAGACGGAACCCTCGGACGCGCTGCGCCGCTGCCACTCGCAATCCCACCCTAGCGCGTTTCCTGCGTCTTCTAGCGAAGAAAAGAAGTCGGCTTCACATCAATCCCGCTACAGGGGGCTTCCCGTCAGGCCTGTCAGGACCACCCTCCTCAAGCCTCCGTGCGTGGGGTTTCCCAGCATGCTGGTGCTGCAGGCCGGTGGCTGACAGACGCCCGGCTGTCTTCCCATTGGCAGCCCGGTGTCTGCCCTCGGGAAGAAGCCGGAGGGCTGCACGGCACGAGCCCAGCCGCCTGGGAATGAGGGTGTGCTCCATCTCTGTTTAGAGGCAGAGAGGGAACCTATGCTCTGTGGGAGTCGCCGTCATACATCCTCCACCACTTAGGGGGCAGCTTTAGCAGATGCCAGGACTGGGTAATTCGACAGCCATAGCAGAATCAACCTTCGACAGGCAAAAGGACATAATGTCTCAGACAAGGGGAATGCTATTTGGGCTGGTCGCTGAAAGGCTGAAAGAAGCACCAACTCATTCAGCCCCAAACCTGCGACAGTGTAGATCACCAAAAACCTGTGCAACCGTCGGTCACCTGGACCTGCAGCGAGAATTTCTCGCCGATCTCAATAACGTACCGTAGCCAGGTAGCCAGGTAGCCCGCCTGCCGGCGAACCAGTGAACCTGACCTGCCTGACAGCCTGAACAGCCCTAGAGGGCACAGATCCTCCTGCTAGCCTCAGGGACCGGCTTGTCTGATCTGTCCGTCTGACACGGCTCAACGGCGTTCGCGAAGCCCGCTCCCGAGCCCGACTCGGTCCACCGAGCCCTGTTCGCCATTTTGCGGGGAAATCCACCTGCCATTCGCTTCGATCTCAACCCCCAGATCTTGGGGCCGAAGAGGCACTTTTCGGTTCCGAGGTGTCGTATGATCATGCCTCCCACGGATCTTATCAGATTGATCTTCTCCAACGTCCACTTCCTAGACCCTGTACCATGACGCGTTGGAAGCAACAGGTAATGATTCAGCGATTGGTGACTCGAGTGCCCTGCTGTCGTCCTCGTAAAACGGAGTTACGTGTGCTTGCCTCGGAAATAGTAACACCTTACCCTGAATTCACCGTGTCCGCGCGGAGGCCACGGCCATTTCGGCGTCAGGGCCAAGAGGGCTGCTCGTATCTACTGAAAGTATTTGTGGGACGTCAATGCTGCCACAGTTCAGAGTGCAAGTCGTAAGCTGCGGATACAACGAGCTCATGGCCCCTCATCACAATCTGCCAACGGCTGATACACTTGCCGTCATTCTTCAAATATAGCTCATGATGTCGTGGTGAAATGCATGAACATGTCACAGCACCCGAGGTGAACATTGGCCAAGCTGAAGTGGACTCCCACCAGAATTTGTGCTGATGTTTCTCCAACACATGTGTTAGTTCCTGAGGGCCCGGGCCGCCATCGTGCCAAAGTTTACGCAGATGCATACAACATCATTGGCAACAAGTGACAGACTGTCATGCCACGAGTTCGATTTGTCACGCAACAGATAATTGCGGTGCGACAGGCACGCTGTAGTCCTGGCTGGGAACATATTCCAGCAGCACACCCTTTTAGCTCAGAGCTTATTGAGACATGATGTTTCTCATGGCGCGTCGTCTGCCCCGGGTACTGTTGTGAGGCTCCCTGTAGATCCACAATGCTTTGATCGAGTCGAGATATCCTGCACCTGGAGCGTGTTGGAGGTCTTGATGATTAATTACGGCCATCCAAGCAGCCACTGGTGAAAAGGTCAAGATCAGCCATCGCTGTGTTCTATGGTTCAAGCTCGACACTCTGACGTCAGCCTGCTGGCCTTCCGTAGCACAAAAACGGCGATAGCTCTCCACTGAGCTGTTGCAGGAAGCACGCCGTTTTCTGCTTGCTGAGATATCCAATTGAGCTATGAATATTGTACTGTTGGCTATTCAGGTCATTCATTGTTTCCAAAATGGCTCGTAACCCAGCAAAGCCCCAGCCGTCCAGGACAACCGGCGAACCAAAGAAGCGCAAGGCCGCCGACGACGATGAGACCGGTGATGTCAAGCCCACTAAGCGCTCTCGCGCGTCCAAAGGCTCAAAGCAGGGCAGCAGTGGTCTCAGGCAGGCAGAGATCTCGACAAAATCCACTAACGAGCTCGAGAAACCTATCATCATCAATCGTGCCCCAGTGCTCGAGCTCTGGGGCGCTTGCGTTGCCCAATTTCTACATCCAGATTTCTCCTGGAACCTGTGCCTCAGCATAGGAAGCAGCATATCTACTATCACGGCCATCTCAAAGGGTCGATCGATCGGAACGATCGCTCCGTCCGACGAGTCAAAGAATGATGCCTCCGATGACAAGAACAAGAAGGAAGAAGGTGATCTCCCAACGGTCAAGGTCATGGGTTTCCCCATGACAATCAAGGACGAAAGTGTAATGGTGAAAGGAAAGCCCAAAACGACACGAGAGGTCAGTCTGATCAGGAAATACGGCTCGGATGAGAGTTATGGTAAAGTCAGGGACACGATGGGTGAGGCTTTGGATGGTTGGAAGGGCAAGGAAGACGATTTGGACGCAAAAGCATTTCACATGTACGAGAAATTTCGTCCGGATGTTGCGAAAGGGCAGAAGGGCTGGGGTCGGAAAGGGGAGCTGCACTTGTCCAAGGTCAGGGACACGATTCGCACGTGAGGCGAGTGGACCAACTCCCAAGGGTCTGGGGTCCGTCTATCTTTCTTGAAACCTTCCTCGTCGTCTTGGGATTGTTCTGTAAATACCTTTGCTGGCCGAAACCAGCCTACTCAACTTTAATTTGGCTCGTACGTGCCCTCCAGAACCTGCCAACATCTTACCTTCTCCCTCGATCTTGGCCAATACTCTAGGTCAAACTTGTTTCCTTGCCTCTCAAGACGCAGCCTTAGTTTCATATCAAAATGAATCTCGCAAGCATCGGGTCTCGAATACCATAATACCTTGTCCCCGTCCCTCAGCCCTGCCTCCCAGGCCCTCGAATGCTCCTCCACGCCCACAACACTCCCCACCTCCAAGCTTTCCCGGTTGAATCCAAATTCCAGACGCTCCTGCTCAATAGGCTGTGGTCCAAACTTGGCCCCAAAGCTGGACAACATGTCATCCAGCTCGTTGACTTTCCCGCCCTCGTCAAGCATCTCACGGAAGAATCTCTCAGCCTCGTCCTCCCCAAGCCAGTATGCAACACCTCTCAGCCAGTGCTCCTTCTGGATCTTCTCCCCATCCCGCCGACGACCCAACAGCTCGCGCACGAGCTCATCCATCGGCCTCAACACGTCCGAACCACGCGCAACGGCCGCCCGCCGCATGAAAGCATCCATCTTGAGCATATACACGAACACGCGATACGCCCTCGCAGGGGCCTCGTACCAGCTGAGATCATATGAGCCCGCGGGCCCGTTATCCGCCTGCCACCTGGCGACGAGCGGGTTGGTGTAGTATGCCGACAGGTACGCGTTGACCGTCGCGCGGAAGTAATCCGGCCCGCGCTGGCCGAAGCGGAAGGGGAGGAACACCGTGTACAGCAGTGACAGGCCGTCGGTGAACCACGCGTTTGCGGACCCGTCGCCCTCGGGGTCGAGGCAGGCCCAGGTGGACACCATGGTGCGGTTGAAGAGCCTCACCAGATCCCAGTCGTCCTCATCCCCGACCGAGGGGTCGTATTCGATGATGGTGCTGCTTGACTGCAAGGCCGTGCCCCTGAAACCCCTTGAGGTGCGCCTGAGGAAAGCGCGGTATGAGCCGGATGGGTCATTGAAGTGCTCCGCCATGGGCGGGAAGATATTGGTGGCGTACCCTGTCAAGGCGTCCAGGTTCGCGGACAGGTCGCCGAACCAATACGTGCCGCAAGCACCCTCCTTCTGCGATGTTAGTGATGGTGGAAGATTGGTGTTGCTTTTCACGAGGCCGGCCATGAAGACACAGTCGAGAAGATTTTCAAGACTGCCGGTGAGCTCGATGCGTTGGGTTCCTTCCCCGAAGCTGGTCACAGCTCTGGTCTCTTGGGGGCAGTTGCGTAGGTCCCACTCGATTGCGATGAGGACTTTGTCACCAAGGCTGAATCTTGGGACGAAATACTTCCCTACCCCTAATACGCCACCTCCTTCACGAAGAAGCTCATACACATAGCTTGGGCTGTCTTTACGGATCTCGCTGCTCTTAATGACTGGGACTGTCCACGTAGCGACAATATCGCCTTGGGTCTGTCTCTCAACAAGGTATTCATTGCTCCCCTTTTCTGATTCATAGATACTCAAAGGGCCGTCTCTGTCAGAAAATATGGTCGTGATATCATGTGGCTTGTAGTACGGGTACCAAGATGGGTGTTCTCTGAGCGTGTCATGTAGGCCGAAGGCGCAAAGGATATACCCAGGCCGAAGCGAGACGCCGTGTATGGTAAAGGTCAATCCAAGGTTGAACATTTGGCCCCTTTCGTCAGCCCCGGGCCTCAGATGAAGATGAATGGTTGTGTTTGACATTTTGAGGGCCAAGAACACTGCATCCGTACGGAACGTCTTCCAGGGCAAGACTTCTCGAGCCTTTGATATCTTGGTATTCAAATATCTTGGTACTCAAATTCCACGTCGAAGCTAGTCCAGGGAAGGGATGTGGTAAGGTCATTCACCGTGAACGAACGATTATTCGGGACATGAAGTTGTTCTATTTGTTTCCATATGCTGGAGCAGACATAGACACGCCCTGGGGCTGACAGGCGGGGTATCTCAGACCAACACCCTCTGATCGGACGGCACAAATCTTGTCAGGCCAAGGAATAGTACGAGAGACAAGAACACTTGTGCTCATAATGGCAGCTAAAGGTATGTAAATTTGGCAGACGAGGTCATCCAAGGCTCTCGAAGTTAGACCTGAGAGGATCCGTAGGCGACATCCTCAGTACCTAGGTAGTGGTGATTTATTTGAGCCTCAGCCAGCGAAGAAGCGCCGAGGCCTAGATTTACTTCACATTTGAGCATGTGAAACGATCCAAGGTTAATCAATGAGACTGTATTATGACAAAACGTTTGTACAAATGAGATTTAATTGCTATCAAACACGGTAAAGACCCTGGATCGCCAGGTGTGCGTTTGCGGCCCGCTGCGCACTACGACGTCATCGATGGTCATCCACGACGCTGGTACCGATTTGTGATCAACGTCACTTGTTTGCCAGAGACAGATTCTCTTTGAGATACATTTGAGATTTTTTGTGGTGACAATTTGCGATCCCAGACTTTGACCCATCGCGCCATTATTTTCGTAACACATTTATGCAGAACCATCAATAAACCGCCTACAAGACCCTCAGCCACCATGGCCGACCAACAGCCATCCAACATCGAGCCCTACATCCAGCCGGGCAACCCAGTCACGAAGGAACCACTGGAGAATAAAGTAGCCGACCAACGTGCCCACAACTCCTCCTCAACCCAGGGAAACGCCAGCGTACCGTCCGACCGCTCCCAAGGACAAGACCAAGGGACCTTCAGCTCCCTGGGCCGCGGAGTGAAAGACGGCAGCGGGCCGGTCGACGCCACGGAGGCGAGCAACACTGGCAGCAGCGGCGCCGGCGAGGACCTGCAGAACCCAAACGTGAACGCGGAGCAGCTGGCCACCCTTGGCGAGGGCAAGGTCGCCGATGCGGTGCAGCGCAAGAGCGGCATCCAGAAGGCGCCCGGGGACGGCGAGGTCAAGTACGATGACTACGCGAGTGACTTGGACAGGTATGTGTGCTCACAAGAAATGTGGTGATTCCCAACGTGGACTTCGGTGACTGATACTTCTTGCTGTCATAGAAAGAAGGCGGAGCAAGCGGCTGCGCGCGAAGAGATCAAGGAGGCGCGGGAGGCGGGCGTCGATGTGGACGGTGGCTCTGCAGGTGGAAATGTGAGAGGTGCTGTCCAGGTGGACTAGATTCACAAGTATGATTCCGCCGAAGTGTTTGCTCTCGAGAAATGATACCATAGATGAATAAACAACTTCAGGGGTAATTCTATTTATCTCCACTAAGAGATCTGGTCCAGCCTTCCTTTATCAGATCCGCGGCCTTCTCCGCCACGGCATACACTGTGGACTGCAAATGACCAAGCGGCTCAATGGGGAAAACACTCGCGTCCACCACGCGGATGTTCGCCGACCCATGTACGCACAGGCGGCTGTCAACAACTCCTCCTTCTTCCCGAGGCAGCATGGCACAGGTCCCGGATGGATGGAAGGCCGTGAACAGCCTCTCGCGGGCAATGCGCTTTGCGTCTTCCAGGTCCTCGTCCAAGGCTCCCAATCCCGTTGCCCCCGAGTTCCTGGGCACCTCTTCCCTCACCGGCGGGATTTGGCGCCCGCTGGGCTTCAGCATGCTGGCTAGCGGCTCCGTCTGCGCAATCGTCTTCACGAACAGCAAGGCCCGGGCGAGCATCTCAATGTCGATCGGGTGTGACAAGTACCGCGGATCCAAGCGTGGCTGCTCAGTTGGATCGCCCGAGGTGATGTGGACATCTCCTCTGGAGAATGGATGCATGAGAATGGTAACGATGGTGATGTAATTCCCGTCGTAAGACTTGTTGAAGAGCTTCGTCATGTCTGTCGGCGCATCCGAAGGGTTGCCATTCAGCTGCAGCGGAATGTGCATGAACTCGACGCTAGATTCGTGGGACTCGAGGAGTTGCTTGCGCAGTATTTCGTACTGTTTCTCCAAACTTTGGCTCGCTGCGTTGTAAGACACGCCATCGAGGTGGCTTCGGAGCAGTGTCTCCACGTCAGCTGGGGGGATCACTCCGGAGCTGCCGACAAGTGGAGTGTACGCGAAGCTGAGAGGAGTGCCACTGAGAGGCCCCGTGTGACTCTCCTGGTAGAGGCTCATCACAGACTCGACAATATTTGAGTCCCTCATGATATCGCTCGACACCAGGTCGTCTGCGACTTCGAAGCTGATACTCGCGAGAACGTGGTCCTGGAGGTTCTCTCCGACGTGCGCGTTGTCGATGGCCACTTCGATGCCGTGCTTTGACAGAAGATCCCTCGCGCCGATACCAGATAGTTCGAGAAGTTGCGGTGTCTTGATCGCGCCGCATGCGACAATGAGCTCTCTCGTGGCTTGGGCAGTCTGCCTCTTTCCGCTCGAGTCGACGAACTGCATGCCCGTTGCGAAAAGCAGGCTGGAGTCATCCTTGGATTTCTCCAGAACAATCTTCTCAACCAGCGCATCAGTGATGATGGTCAGGTTGGGCCGCTTGGCGACTTCGTCACTGTAATAAGCTGATGCCGAGTAAGCCCGAACGCCTTTGTCGATGCATAGCGGATTCTGGAAGACTTCCTGCTTTTCGCCTGCAACAGGATCACCGGGCAGGTTGAAATTCAATTTTGCAAATGTTTTCATCCATGCCTCATTCTGAGTGATTTGTTAGCTTGTCGGTGATGAGATATCCTTCAGTCCTCCCGGGAATGGATGCATTCTGTGATTGCATGGACGGAAAGAAGATGTGTACACTCACAAATGGGCCTAGTTCGTCAGTAAAAGAAGCTGGCAGAGGACCATCGTAGCCTTGCGCCTTCTCATCCACCCAGTCCATCATCATGCGCTTCTTGAGTTCTGGGCTGGGTCCTTGGTAGTTGTGGAACTTTTTTAAATATGGCGGCATTCCCCCGCTGTTCCAATTTTGATCCCCTATCAAAGTTGCCCTTCCTCTTCTATTAGCAGATCGATTTCACCGTTCAGAAATAACGAGGGAGAATATTGAAAAGTGGAAATTAGCTTGTGCATTGTGAGCCTCAGGATCGAGATATCGGTTCAATGTCTTACGTGTTGTTCATAGGATGTGCTTGAGTCTTGGAGAAGGGAGGAAAGAGGACAATAGTACCAGTTGTCAAAATCACTCTTGGCTGGATAGACGAGCGCAGAAAAATTCATTGCCGACGTTCCACCAAGGACCTTGCCTCTAGGCCAAGCAATCTGTCTATTGTTCGCCTTGCTCTGGGGGACGGTCATGTGCATCCAGTCATAGGCTGGGTCGTCATAGAGCGTGGTCATTAGCCCAGGCGTGTCAATTCTTGGGTCGCCCCGGCAGTTCGAGCCGGCCTCAATGACAACGATTCTTGCATTAGCATCTTCACTCAGTCGTGATGCCACAACTAAACCAGACAGGCCGCCGCCAACGATAACAAAATCGGCACTAATTTCTGCTGCGTTGGCTTCAGGTGCTATGGTGGAGACAGGATTCTTGAGTATGTCTTGTTGTGCTAGATATGAGAAAGATCGATTCAAACTGTCGTCAAAGTCTTCTTCACAAAGGGCACAAGGAATCGTGGAATAGCAAGTTCATTATGGCATGCTTTTATGTCTTCCGGCTCTGTGGTGCGGGGAGTGTCATGGCCATCAAATTGTATCATGTGAGGGATAATTGAACTTCCTGAGGGATCTCATGCAGATTCGCATTCAGGTTCCACAAATTTGGGCCAAATTCTGCATGTGTATGATGCTGTTGGTCAAGCTTTGCATGTTGGTTCTGCTACACCTGCGCGACATGGACTCGCCGGGGATTTTTTGGGGTCTTATCGACAATTTGTTCAGACTCGGCAAAATGGCAAGATAGGATGAACCGATAACAGCATTTCTGTAAATTTTCTTTTGCCGTGCAGTGTTCTGATGCTTTACCTTTCCATGGTCTGTTAGATTGTCACTTGCTCATATGCAAATCTATGCGATCGATGGCCATGCAAGTGTTTTCAATAGCCTCATTGCTTGCAGAGTGATTGTCATAATCGCGACAATATCATTTGGACTTTGGATCTGGGCTCGGCGGTTTAGATAAAAATATCCCCGAGTTGACGACTACACCATCGTGGCCCCTTTACTTCTTCTCCACATCCTCTTCACCGTTGAGACTGCCGGGTAGTCTTTCTGTTTTTCTTTCAATCCTAAAATATGTACCATAGAGTACTAATTGCAAAGTCAAAACTCGCAGACGCAAAATATGGCATGCGAACTCAAATCACGGGGGTACCTAGTGACAACCTCAATGTCATTCTCAAGGCGAGACTGTGATTTCTTTCAAGAATTCAAACTCAACTTGACTCACCAGAATTAGATGCTGGTCGCATATCAACTCGTTCATGGCATAACGCTGTTTCTCGGGAAGTCATTGTACTTATTTTTCTACCAGCGCATTTTCGTCTCCCAACGCTTCATCGGGGCAATGTGGATTCTCCTTGCCTTTTCTCCTTGCTTGTGCATGCGCGTGGTATATTGCGAACATCTTGCAAGCATTCTTCATTTGCCGTCCGTTTCGTGAAAACTGGGATATCACTGTCAAGGCCGTGAACGGCGATCGACCAGTGGCATACACTGTCGTTGGCGCGGTGAACATGATTACGGATTTCGCCATCATGGTCCTCTATATTCATATGTATTATCTCTGGGAACTTCAGATGCCTACTTCCTCGAAGATAGGCGTGTGCTTTATTTTCCTGGTCGGGTTACTGTGAGTGCAAAAGTCCCATCCCCTCTGTGCCCTCTGATTATGATCAGTTCACTCGCTCAAGACCAGTGGAGTCTGACATAATACATTGATTTTAGCATTTGCTGCATCAGCATTGTGCGAATGGTAATTCTATCGATTTATGACATCAGCTTCACAATGCTGGATTCAGTGTTTTGGACTGTCATCGAGCCGTTTCTCATCATCATCAACACATGTATTCCGACCATGCGGCCTATGCTGCAGGCAGCCCCGGTAACGGTTTGGCGTACATATAGGGCAACAGGATCTGTTAGTCAGAGACAAGTTAACGAGTACCCCTTGACCGACAATCGCAATGTCCTACATGTGCCCAACATCACTGCAGGCAATGCTAATGATTTACCGGACGAACCTTCGTCGCCGTGGAGAACAATTCCACAGGTTCTGGTGGAAGAAGATGGTGCTCATGGGGGAGACGTGCTGACTGGTGTGGTCCATGTCAAGAGGGAGTAAGCAGTGTCAGCTTGAGGGACTTGCATGTAGCCGAAGTCGATGAGTAAGGACTTGGATTGACTACTAATTTTGAAGTCTGTGAACTTTAGAACGCCTACCCCTGTTGTCACCAGCTCAAATGGTCGTTTCGGGCGTTGAGACCCCAGCAATGGCATATGAACTGCGACTGTAAGAGCTGTAGAAGAAACACCACACCGAGGAGGAACTTCGCAAGCCGTAGTCTGCGAGATGCACTCGTGTATTAGCTCCACTCGGCAGATCGTGGCTGCTGTGGCGATGGGAGACACCACAGCTCCACGAAGGAACTGGTCGAAGGCTGTTTCATTACCCGATGACATGAAAGTTGATGGAAACAAAGCCGTACACCGAGCCCCTGTCCCTGGTGTCCAGGTCCCGGGGTATAGGGCCTAGATCCACCGACTTCCCCACGCCAAGAGCTGTCCTTGGTGGAAATATTGGGGGTTCAGCAGTGCATCCCTGCCAGGGACCGGAGATCACCATTGGTCACCAGGGGTCGCCTCTATTAAAGTTGAGACCAAGCTTTTCCCACATTGATGTAGACCCACGGAGATGGTGCCCTATGTCGAAGAGGATGCCCCTCTGCAGCCACTCCGCCCGGAAAGAGGCACGCGCACAAGGTTTACAGCCCTCGTAATGACCATCTAGTGTACGAGTCGAGAGCTACCGTAATTTCTCCGCCATTGATGAGCTGACCTCGTTCCGCTGCTTCCTCTTTGAGACCCCATGATGCCCCTTTCCAGTGAGTTCATGTATATAAGCACCATGCCAAGCCATCGATCGACAATTGTATTTGACAGTTTTGTACACGTGCGCCAAGCTTGAAGACCCGTATCCATCGTCTATACCTTTTTCTGTCGTTTTAATATGTCCTTGAAGAAGTCGTTCGGCGTCGTGGCCGCTCTGGTCGTGACTGTCCTTGCCGCTGCAAGAACCAGCCCTCCCAGTGGCAGTATCACGGTGTGCTCATCCGGATGCAACTACAACACCGTATGTCTCTTGGTCGCCTACTGCCTGTCACATAACTCTTGACTAATATTCCACCACAGATTCAAAAAGCAGTTAGCTCCATCTCCGCGTCTTCCAAAGATGAGCACAGCATTTTCATCTACTCCGGGACCTACACGGAGCAAGTTACCATCCCAGTGTTGAGTGGAAAGCTCAATATCTATGGATATACCAAGGACACTTCCGACTACACAGGCAACGTGGTCAACCTACAATGGAAATCGGCCCTGGCCACCGGGGCTGCCGACGACGAGCACACCGCGGCGCTGATCAACACGTCGCCCAATGTAGCTGTGTACAACATCAACATCAAAAACACCTACGGCAAGCCTCCCGGCAGCAATGGGCAGGCCATAGCCCTCTCTGCTTATAACACTGAGCAGGGATACTACGGCGTCGGCTTGTAAGTTCCCACTCAATAGCTTTACCCACAACTTATTTCACCCCTCTGGACCAAGACATGGTGGCTGATCTGTGGCAACAACTCAGGTACGGATACCAAGACACGCTCCTCGCCCAGACGGGCAACCAGATTTACGCCCACAGCTACATCGAGGGAGCGGTAGACTACATCTTCGGACAGCATGCCCGCACGTGGATCACCAAGTCCACGATCGTCTCCGTCGGCGCCGGCGCAATCACCGCCAGCGGCCGCGCCTCCGCCTCCGACACGTCCTACTACGTCATCACAGACAGCACGATCGAGGCGGGCGGCTCGTCGCCCCCCGCCGCCGGCTCCGTCTACCTCGGCCGGCCGTGGGGCGCGTACGCCAGGGTGGCGTTCCAGCGGTGCAGCCTCAGCAACGTCGTCAACGCTGCCGGGTGGGAGGTCTGGAGCTCCAGCGACACCCGGACGGCGGGTGTGTCCTTTGGGGAGTACAGCAATACCGGCGCGGGTGCCTCGGGCACGAGGGCGAGCTTCTCGTCCAAGTTGGGCAGCGCTCTTACTATCTCTACGGTCTTGGGCAGTGATTATGCTTCGTGGGTTGACGCTGCGTACCTGTGAGTTGGCGATTGGGAGTTGCTCCCATCCGAACCAAGGTGCCATTTCTACGTAAATATTTCTCTTTCAATTCCACCAATATTGTATGTATTTGATGCCCTTAGTGCGGCATTTTTTGGACCTCGAGGGGTCTCTTTGTTGTTGTTCCCCATAGTCGAATAACATCCAGTGTCCACTATTCTCAATATTGGCTCATGACGAGTATTGCACGCTTCCGCAGTCCCCTTTCCAGTCACCAACGCTTCAATGCCCATTAGTCGGCTTCGAGGCTCGCGCTTGATCTATCCACTCGTACTGATCCTTCAGGTACAATTGACTTCGGAGATCGCCCGACCGAGCATGGCCCTCGAAGTTCTCTGCCCTGGCGCACCGTCCGCACAATCTGCCGAGCTCACCGCTCGCCTTCTCAGAGACGACTTCCTGGTATGTCTGAGTCTTGAGGTACTTGCCTACCCAAAGACCACCAGTATACCTGCCGGCTTTTCGAGTTGGCAGCACGTGGTTTGTGCCGATGCACTGCGTATGTATTAGCACAACTAAGTCAGGTGGAAGGAGACTAGCACAAAGAAAACACTTCAGGTCGGCTCACCTTGTCACCATATGACACGCAAGTCTTCTCACCCAGGAACAGTGCACCGTAATTCGTCATCTTCTCCAGAGCTTGCCTCGGGGAGGATGTCAGAATCTGGACATGCTCGCTGGCAAAGTCATCCGCGAGAGCAAAAGCCTCATCGAGGTCATCCACGACAACCACCTCCCCATAGTCCCGCCACGACGTCGCCGCCAGCTCGGCCGTGGACAGCGTCTTGAGCTGCTCGTCGACGAGCCGGATCGACTCCCGGCCGACCTCCTCGCTCGTCGTGATCAGCACGGCGGGGGTGTCGGGCCCGTGCTCCGCCTGCGAGAGGAGGTCCGTCGCCACGGTGAAAGGGTCCGCCTGCGCGTCGGCCACGATGAGCGTCTCGGTCGGCCCGGCGAGGAGGTCGATGCCGATCTCGCCGAAGAGCTGGCGCTTCGCCTCGGCGACGAAGGCGTTTCCGGGTCCCGCGAGGAACTCGACCTTCCTGATCGTCTCCGTGCCGATCGCCATGGCGGCCACGGCCTGCGTCCCGCCGAGGATAAAGATCTCGTCCGCGCCCGCGAGGTGCGCGGCCGCGACGGTCGCGTGCGGGATCTCGCCGTTGATGGGGGGCGTGCAGGCTATTACGTGCTTCACGCCTGCGACCTTGGCGGTCGTGATGGTCATGTGTGCCGAGGCCAGGAGGGGGTAGCGGCCGCCGGGGATGTAGGCCCCTGCCGTGTTGATTGGGTTGTTCCTGTGGCCCAGAAAGACGCCCGGCTGGATCTCGATCTCGACGTCTTTGATAGACTCCCTCTGGGCCTGAGCAAAGGTGCGGACATTCTTTTGTGCCTCCTTGATGTCCTTGATAGTTTGCTCGGGAACTTTGGAGATGATATCCTGTATTTGGCCTTCTGACAGCTTGAAAGACTCGGGGGCCCATTTGTCGAACTTCTCGGAGTAGGTCCGGACGGCTTGGTCGCCATTGGCTCGGATGTCGTCAATGACAGACTTGACGATTTCAGTGACTTTCTGAGAGGCGGCGAAGCTGGCTGTTGCTCCAACAAGGGGAGACTTGAGACGACGAGCGACCATGTTGACGTGCTGCTTTGCTAATCCGGATTAGATGGGTGACGAAAGAGCTGGTCTGTGATGTTCCAGCGTGGGTGATGTTTCATGCGAATGTTGCCCAATTCTCGAGGCATCTCCAACGGCGTGCCCCTTCCCCTCTTATAACAACCAGGACCGGAACACATCTCCTCGAGTCGCCGATGCCGCAGAGAAAGCCGAAACAACCTTCGGTCCCTTGTCCGAAAAGACGTCTTCGTGGTTGTGACAGTATAGTATACCGCGCTTGGATGACATGCGCCTTCCGAAGTGTGTCGGTCTCTAGCCCAGGGGACCGATACTGGCCGGGTGAAAGCCGTCCCAAGTTCCCGGTGGGGCCGGCGCAATCCCGTCATGCTACAACCGAAGCGGTCCCATGTCCTGGGGGAGTCAACGTCTGAGTAATACAGTAACGATGAATGCTTTTAATTGAGAAAGAAAGCCCGGAGTGTTCTTAAATGGGACATCGCATGGTGGATTATGGCTGTTCTCCCTGGACGCAGTCTGCTTCGAAGTTGGACGTCCGGTACGTGGGCGCGCAGGAAGAGTAAAACAACAGCCTCTCGCCGTCGATATTATTCTTGATGCCCACTTCGGACTTTGGTGAAAGTTCGATCCATAATCTAGATTACAGAGCAAGCATAATGGCCTTACAGTGTTCCATCTAGCCGGACGTTGCATTGCCAATCGTCCCTTTCATGCTCGAACCCGTCTCCACCTCCGCATGTCGGCCCGCCACAGGAGCATCGCCGGCACGTCTTCCGGCCGCTCTCCCACATCCCGAGGCCGTCCTTCCCTTGGGTGAGGTGCCTCGAATTTGATTGACTTGGCCAATGGCACATCGAAGAGGAGGGAAGAGAAGCATTGAGAAGAGAGGAAATGTTCTAGCGTGTGCGGGCAGTACCCCTTCTCCCCTGACTGTTCGTGTCGGGGCCGTTAGAGTCATTGACTGTCAGTTCGATGAGCCCCGCCTTAGCGGGACGAAATGAGGACCACCATGTGCTGCTGCGGTACCAGCTCCCTGGCTCGAGATGGGTACGGAAAAGTGGGTATTTGAATACTCCCCGAGCCCAGGCGAGTGTGCGTGCACTGCACATTGGTGCCGGGCTCCGATGCAGTGGCATGAAAAGGTCAACCAGCAACCACCTTTTCTGTGAACAGCGTTTGCTACATCATAGGTATGCACAGTCATTAAACATCCACGCGACAAGTGTCACCCACCGGTCTCAGTCTTTGGCGAGCAGAGACAGCTCCACGCCTGTCCCGACTCTGCAAGCCACATCATGCTCACCAGCAGAGAGGCCCGCAAAGCCACGACCGGCGAATCCAACAGGATCCAGTTGCGGGTCGACAGGACAAGTGGATTAAAAACCTTCTTGAGTCGTGTGGGCGGCGCTTTCTCAGCTGCAGGCAGCGTCAGGAGCGTCAGCGTCGAACAGCACGGCGCCCAACTATGTTTTTTTCATCCGACCAGTCGCACCGTCCACTATTGTCGGTCGGAATTTGCCAACGCGACTGACGATCCTTGGCTGATCCCAATCACCAGCTAGAGCTAGGCTGAGGTGGAAATGATGAAATGCCAAAAAAGCACAACGGCTATAAGCATGTGCTCTTTTCATGATTTAGACTATCATCCGGGCCTGCCCTTGCTTGGGTTATTGTCGTCTTCCCACTGCAGCTGACGGTTTTACCCACGCGTCTAGACCGTCAACTGCATGTGCCTGTCTTTTGCCTTGCCCCCCTCTTCAGCCCATTCGCAGATAAACGAACCGCATGGGCGGCGACTCAAGCCGACGCTTCTATCCAGGGAGGGTTGCATCGATCTCCAGGGCCGCAGAGGGCGCCCAGCCCTTGAGCTTACTCCAACGCTAAGGCAAGCCCAACGTTCCTGTGCAGCCAGCGAGCCAGCCAAACCAGCCAAACAGCCGAGCGAGCTGGTCTGACGGCGGAATCAGAGGGCTGAGAGCGAGAGCACTAGTGCAGCGTAGGGCAACGCAGACCCTGCGCGACACAGCACAGCATGACGGTACAGGATGAGCCAGAGGCAAACCCTGGTCGCAACCAGGCGCCAACCCAGCAGCAGGATCTGGACCATATGCAGCAACAGAACCTCGACCAGGACCAGGGCCAGGGCCAAGACCAGGAGCATCGCCTGGGCGTTCCGTCGCCTACTGCAAAAGAGTCTGCAGGCCGCCGACTCAGTGTCGCCTCTGATGTTTCCCTCTCCAACATCTCCACAACATCTTCAGGCAACGAGAAGTGGCTGTCTCCCTTGGACAGATTGTCACTGCAGCTTCCAGCTGATAATGCTGCCATAAACACCGGTGCAGGCCGGGTCAGGACTATGGATGAAGATGGAGTTGACCTGAGCTCCCTCAAGGCGGGTGCGCACGACCGCCCGGGGCCAGGACCGATACAGCGACAAGGGCCGGAACCGCTCTACCACCAGCAGAACGCTTCCTCAATCCGCATGCCCTTCCACGGAGAAGAGTCCTTTCCCGGAACGCCGCAGCTGTACGCGCCTGAGCCTTACAATGGCCAATATGCGGGAGCCCAGCGAGACTCCCAAGCAGAGCTGCTTCTCGACTCTCAGCGGCAACGGCACTCATCCCGCTCGGTCTCGTTTGGGCCATCGACGACCTTCATGTACCCCGGCCAGGACAAACCGCCACCGAGCCGGGGCAGCAGCCTGCGCCCTCGATCATGCAGGCCGAGGTGGCATTCTTCGTTCACCATGTACATATGCTTCATCTTCGGGCTCCTATGCGCGGTCGGCCACCACATCTACTACGCTTCGCTTGATGGTGAACCAGCAGAGGAGCAGACCAAGAAGTTGCGTTACGGTACCATCCTCGCATACGGAGCCAAGGCTGGCTTTAGTGCTGCTGCTATCTCAGCCTTCAAACAGCGCATATGGGTCACCGTTCGATCGAGGTTCATGAGCATCTCCGCGCTCGACTCCATGTTTGCTGCCGCCGAGGATATGACCGCCCTTCTTAACTTGGAGTTTATCAAGGACGCGAAGGCTGCTTTCGCTTTGGTCTTCTTCGCCTGGACAACGCCACTGGTGGTTATTCTGACGGCGAACACGCTATTGGTAGAGCCACGAACGATAGTGGACAACTCGACGTGTGACGGGGTGCGCACCTTAAATTTCACCTTTGAGGATATCAACGAGTGGCGGAAACCAACACGGATAGATGGGTTGTTCGAAATACCCGTGTCAATCTGGAATACCACCAAGAGGGATGGGCAGACCGACGACGACTGGTTCGACTACTATACCGGGCCAAGCCCGAACTTCCAGCAGACAGCAACACTGGGTGCCTTCCTGCAGGAGGTCGTCGCGCGGAAGAACGCATCCTACGAGGTATGCGAAACGGGCTGGAATTGCACATTCAATGTCGAGTTCACTGCACCCGGATACGACTGCACCGAGGTAGCCAGCGGCACAGGCTCGACACCTGTGAATCTTACCCAGGAGACGGGCCAGGCCGAGCCCCCTTTCGGCACCGACATACTACTACCCCAGGGCCAATACAGCTATTATGCCTATGCTACCGGCGGCGAATATTCAACCACACAGTTGAAGAATCTCGGCGTAGGCGGCATTCCCAACGTCACCAATTCCGACTTGCCGGCACACTTCGGAGCTCTAAGGACAGAACCTGTGATCTGGGTCGGATATGTGATCCTGAACAAGCCAGGAGAGGTTCAGCCCAACCGGTCTGACCCGGAATGGCAGGATGCTTTCACGCCCAAGATCTTCGCCTGTGAGCATCGCGAGACAGATTACGTCGCAACCTTCAACTACACCGACGGGGCGCAGGCCGCAAGCATCAGCAGCCGCAAATTCGGAGCACCCGTTATTAACACAACTTTTATCCCGAGCATAGAGGCAAACGATGGCACTGACGACAACATCACCGCCATACCCGAGGAGAACTACGTCTACCCCACGGACACGGCCCGCTATCGACGCGTCGCTGCGTACCACTCGATCGGTTACATGTTGCGAAAATTCATAAACGGCACCGTCGCGGTCGAGGACTCACTGATCAACCCTATCCAGAACACCGAAGCCATCCAGACCAAACTCCTCGACCCGCGCAACAACTACTTCCCCTACCCCGAACTCCAGTCCATGGTCCAGGGCCTATACGAAGACCTCATCCTCTCCATGTTCAGCAACCCTCAATTCGTCGAGGTCGTCTGGGCCGCGAGGCCCTCCGAGCAGTCAGGCACCCTCATCAAAGGTGGGGTCACTGAGAAAGAGACCCCAGGATCACCCAGCGAGCAGACCGGCACGGGCGACGAGTCGGACTACAAGTACAACTGCACGCGGACCCGCACCGGCAACGCCTACGCCTACCACAAGCGGGACCTGTGGATCGTGTACGGCATCGCGGTCCTGCTCGCCCTCACCTGCGTGGCCGTCGGGACCCTGGCGGTCCGCGAGAACGGCGGCGTCACCAGGAACACGCACTTCTCGTCCGTGGTCGCGGCCACGAGGGGCCCCGCGCTGGAGAAGGTCGCGTGGATGGGGCCCCTCCAGGACAGGGGGGACGTCCCCAAGGACGTCAAGAAGCTGCGGCTCGGCTACGGTATCATGAACGATAGCAAGATGGGGCTGGGCCCGGGGTCGCCGCCGCTGGCGGAGATCGGACCGGACCCCAACCTTGTCGGCGTCGAGGGCGAGGACTTTGGCCAGCGCGCTGCCCCGGAGGTGCGGTCGAGCTCAGGGTATTTCCGACGGAGGAGGGCTTATTCGACCGAGATGAGATGTGGGTTCGGCCTGAAGGGTGATGTCGACCAGAGGCATCGGGAAGGGAGTCTGTTCCACCGGTAAAGAGGGACGAAAGGCATATCTACAGGGTTCAAGGCGTCTGGGAAGCGGTAGGCACGTATGTTCTTGGGCAATGGGGCTTGGATAAGGAGGCGTTGTGGCTTTTTGAATGATACCATTAGCGCAAGTCTAGTATTCTAAAAATTTATCTGTATAATGCGAATTTACACGGTCTAGTTGTTAGACCCGCTGACAACACCTGCGTCCTCCGGCCCAGACTCCTCCAGCGCCTCCTTCTCCTCGACCCTCAGCTGGCTCTCCGCCTTGCCCGTGTCGACGAAGCAGAAGAGGACCATCGACGCGGCGGCGCAGCCCACGCTGAACCAGAACGCCGCCTTGTAACTGACCATGGTGCCGCGGTGCTCGTAGCTGGCGGCGACCACGTCCGAGATGCCCAGGAACAGGCTGATGGGCAGGAACAGGATGCTGTAGATGAGCGCCCCCGCGGCGCCCTGTTCCCGCAGTGGGACGTTTGTCGTGATGAAGACGTTTGACACGTTGAAGGCGATGTCGACGCCTATGGTCGCGCCGATCATGGAGGGGAGCACCCACGCCCAGTAGGAGCCGCCCTCGGGGATCAGCGCGAAGAGGAGCACGCTGATGATGCTGCCCGCCCCGGAGATGATCAGCAGGATCCGCCCCGGCAGGAGGTGCAGGGTGAAGCCGCCGCAGGTCGCGAGGATGACGCCGCCTGCTGCCATGGGGATGAAGGCTAGTGCCGTTGAGAGGACGCTGTATTCCATGACTGTGTAGAGGCTTTGGTTGGTCCGATGTCAGCGTGCTGGCCCGAAGGGTGAGTGGGATAAGATCTTGACTTACTAGAAACTGGCGTAGTACATGAATATTCCAAAGTTGCCGTATGAGAACGTGAGTGCCACCAGGATGGTCTTCACATACTTTGGCCTAAACAGGCTCGCCGGCAGCAGGGGCTGCTCCGCGACGTTCTTCTCGAAGAAAACAAATATCGCCACCAGCAAGAATCCCAATACGACCGTCACGATGATATAATCCGTGGCCCAGCCCTTGGGCGCATGGGCGCCGTCCGTGACGGCGAACACGATCAGGACGAGGGCAGGGACGATCGTGGCGACGCCCCACCAGTCCATCTTGACGCCGGGGGTCTTGAGCTCGGCGCGCGGGATGCTGAAGAACGCGCTGATGCTGCAGAGGCCCGTGACGATGGCGCCGAGCCAGAAGTACCACCGCCACGTGAGGTACTCGCCGACGATACCGCCCATGATGACGCCGAAGAAGAAGCCCAGCGGGGCGAAGGCGCCGTACAGGCTAAAGATGAGGTTCTTCCGCGGCCCCGGCCTGTAGATCTTGCCGAGGATCATGATCCCCGTGGGCAGGAAGGCGGCGGGGCCCAGGCCCTGGAGCGCGCGGGCCGCGATGAGCATGTGGTAGTTGTTGCTGAACCCCGCGATGACGGTCCAGACCACGAACCAGGCCATGCCTGACGTAAAGACGACGAAGCCGCCGTAGATGTCGGCTAGCCTGCCCAGCGGGAGGAGCAGGGCGCCCACGATGAGGGCGAAGACGCTCGAGGGCCATATCTGGGCGGCGAGTGGGATGTCGAGTTCCTTTGAGACGGTTGGTAGGAGGATGTTGAAGCCGGAGACGAAGTATTCCTGGAGGGGTTACATTATGTCAGAGTGATGAATGGTCGTGAATGGGTAGTTGATGTGTGGGCTAGATGTCAAACTAACCGACATCAACATCGACACTAACATCGACGTGCAGAATGCAAGCTCAGAGATGGAATTCTTGAAAGTCTCGGGCCGTTGACGTCCCAGACGCTCCAAGTCCACCTTTTGGGACGTGGCTGGGTCTTGTGCCGTTGGAGGGACACTGCGTTCAGTGTCCAGCTCCGGCGAAGTGGGCATCTCGTGAAGGGTCATACTGTCGACTCAAAAATAGAGTATGGATAGATGATCCGTTGCAGGTACCACTTTAGTAGTTCGTTGTTCGAAGTGTCACTTGAGTCCATCTCGCTCGTTCTCCAGATGCCAACAGCATCTTTCTTATACGTCAAGGTGGGTCAAGACGTTTTTTGACTCCACTTGTGCGTTGGGATGACATGACTAATGGGAGGAGGTTATACTCCTGCTGTGTTCAGTTTCTATCTCCAATTTCTAATACTCTTTGAAATATATACGGTGTAGAAAAATGTGTCACGGCCTTGGTAATGACGACTTACAATGCACAAGTTGCCATTTTGCTACCTAATGCGGCAAAGTTCGACGGCCAGGGGGCGACCTTCCCGTAGTCAGGGTCGTCACGGACCTCAAGGCCTAGTCCCTCGTCCGGGATGGTGGGTCGTCCGTCGGGACTAATGCACGTCTTGTGTCTTGGCTACCTAATTCAGACTGAAGAGAAGCTTATTACGTACGCGGATTGCTGACAAAGAGCTGGAAGGCGTGGGCAATGACAAGTCGTTTTCAAACAACACATTCTTTGTCTCGACCAACGCTTCAGCCTCGAATTTTCTACCATGCAATTCACAAGAGCACTCCACAGTTATCCCCCACCACGCGCGTCGTTCTAGACCTTGGAAGCTTGATCTGTCTCGTTGGGGATAGCACTCCTCGGCATACTATGTCTATACCTTGCCTTACATCTAGCCGAACGTACCCAGCCTGCGCGTGACGCACATTCTACGGAATGGTAAACTCGGAACCGATTCGGCTTAACGCATCCCCGCCATCAAAACCGTGCCATAACTGCCGTCGCAAGCGACTAAGATGTGACCGGTCCATCCCAGATTGTCATAAATGTGTCAGTAGAGGTGAGAAGTGCCTGGGCTATGGCAACCTGTTTCGATGGACCAACGCGGTGGCTGTTAGGGGCAAACTCGCAGACCAAATACCACAAGGCCGAAGCCATAGCCGGCCCAAAGATGCTGTCATTTCATGTGATATCCTGCCCAGGAGGCGGCAGAAGCCAAACACGGAGTTTCAGTGTCTTCGACTTCCCCTGACTGATCCTATACTGGTCGACCTCGGACCACGCAACCGGGTTTATATCGGCCATTGTGAGTCGCACCAACCAGAACGCCCCTTCAACAAGCAGCTGGAGTATGCATACATCTGACTTTCATCAAAAGTCGAGCGGTCCGTCTGCCAAGACCTGGTCTCCTTCGACCACCAAGATGCCTACAACCCGTTCCGCTCCATGCTCTCCCTAGTAGACAGCTTCGACTACATCCGCGAGATAACCCTCGCCACCTCCGCAATGCATATGGTCACCCTCCGCCGGAGCCAAGGGGCCGACTGCCACAAGGAACTCGTGGACGCCCTCACCGCCAAGGGCCACGCATACCGCCTCCTCCGCGCCGCCCTCGACAACCTCGCCGCGGTCGACAAGCCGATCGCCATGGTGGCCGTGGTCTTCTTCATCAACTTCGACCTCATCGAGTCCGGGCGCGGCTCATGGAAGACCCACGTCCAGGCCGCGGGGAACCTCCTAAAGTCGATCCACGCCATGGAGATACGGAAGCAGATCCCGCCCAGTGTCGCCAAGCTCGCCGACATCGTCGTCGCGGACTGCATCACGTACCACGTGCTCGGCTCGGCCTTCGCCTCCTCCGGGGACACGGCGATGTCGGCGTTCGAGTCCATCGATATCAAGTCCGTCCTGCAGAGGGCGGCACCTTTCAGCTATGGGTGTTACCCGCCGATCATGCTCGAGATCCTGTCTCAGGCCAGCCATTTATCCCAAAATGACGTCTGCAAGGCGAGGGAGCTGATGTGCGAACTCTGTGCGCTTGATTTCAGGGCCTGGGTGCACAGTATCCCAGGCTTGTCACCAAAGGACGACCTTGATGTGAGGGTGGCCATAGCGGACGCTCACCGGGCGGCAACATGCCTTTATATCCTTCTCGCTGTCCCGGACCTGGAACGAGACACGCTTTGCCAGCAAGGCATCACGGTGGAGGCTCAGACCCGCAAGGTCCTGAGCCACCTAGCGTCCGTGCCGATCGAGCACGTCTTGTCCAAGGGGTTGATCTGGCCCACCTTCATGGTCGGCGCTCAGACAGACGACCCCGAGGGACGGCAGTGGTGCTTGGAAAGGATGCAAAAGATATGGGTGGCCAGCCCCTTCGTTTGTCCTTGGGGCTATGTCGGAACTGCCATGACTATGATGCAGTGGGTATGGGAGACCAAAGACGCAAAGCTCAGGAGTGGGGTTGGAGAAACGGGAAAGAATTGGCTGCAGGAGCTGAAGCGAGCCCCTGGTCATGGTCTGATTGTGTGAGATTGAAGCGTTTGGTGTTTGGGAGTTATTTCTGTTGGAGACAGATAAGGGTTGCTTGAGGATCCCTAGACACACTGGGGAAATTGTATTCGCAAATTAGACAAGACTGGCGACTTACACCAAGGGCCAAGAAGGGCGAGCTCCATTGAAGTTCTGATACTAGGTGATTAGCTGCTTAGGTACAGAAGAATAGGGATCAAAGAAAGTAGGCTGATGCGGTGAGTTTGTGTATCCTGACACATCATTCCAGTAGGCGGCCAGCTCGGTGTTCGCAGTAGTCTGGACCCCACCCCGAGCAATTTCCGCCTCGATAATACTGGGCACCCTCGCATTTCTTCAGAGCACACAGAGGCGGGTCTGTGTAATCAAGTCGTTGATACACTCTGACCAGAGCTGCATGCAGGCGTCTGCCCTCCGGATCCTTTCCCTCCTGCTCAGTCGAGTATAGGCTGTCCCAACTCGTGCTGTAAAAGAAGCATAGAAAGTACAGAGGGTTGTTGTTAGAGATCTCGGAAACCTCAAATATTTGGAACATGTTGCACTTCGGGTAGGCGCCGTTGATGTAGGGAGGCTCGTTGACTCTGTGCTTGCTGTTGTACTCAGTGAGACGATTGCATTGCTCGGCGCAGACGGAAGGGTCGTAGCTGGGGCCAGTACCATTTGTATGGTAGAGCTCGCGGTAGACTGGTTCGAGGAAGGTCACGTAGCCATCTGTGGGCTCGAACAACTCCGTATGGGGGAAAGTAGATCCCGCCGTCGTACTGTTCGCCCGCTCGTCAGCAAAGGTGACGATTGAAGTACCTCAGGGCTGGGTCTCGAGAAGCGTTCAAAAGGAAGTGAGGCACGTACTCGCCACGGGGGCCGAAAAAACCATAGTCCGTGAGGTTTTGGAGTGCGGACTGCTTGAGATAGTAATTGGATCCAGCGATGAGAACCTTGAAGTCGCATCTGTCTTCTCCTTTGTTGAGAGAGATTTCCGTGTTGATCGATTGGCCCCAGAGAACACATTTGATGAGGGTGGTAGACGGCGGATTGGGACACCCAGCATCGTAGTCGGGATGGACAGTTGGGGCTCGCTCATAGTCTTGGTTTCTAATGTCAGCCATCAACGGATCTTCCCAAAGACAAGTGCCACCTACAAATATTGAATGCGCTGCAATCTAAATCGTCGTTGCACTCTTCGGCACACAGCGCAGGGTTGTACTCGTCCATGTATTCAACACCATGGAAGACTTTGCCGTAGACGCTGCCGTCGAGGGCTTGCCCAGCCAGCCTGTATCCGAGCGGCGTGCTCGCGATACGGGCCGTGGCGAAGAGCGTGGTGAAGTTCTCGAACTCGTGAGGAGTATCGGGCTCCGGTACAGGGCCATGTCCGATCAGTAGCGGTTCGCAAGCACCATCTAGGCCGACAGTATGTTGGTGGACATCTTGCTCGGGTAGTTTATCGCCATGGTCAACAGGACCAGGTGGGCGTCGTGCAAGATGCAACTGGGCGAAGCAGAACACCCAAAGGAAGACGGCACAACGCATCAATTGCATTGTGGAAACAGAAGATCAGCCTGATCTGGACTATTACGGATAGGAGTTCTGATGAATGATGATTATATGATGCTGTTGTGGGCGATGAAATGATTGCGGTCTGAAGGGGCAAGGTTGGTGAGCACTGGAATTCTGAGGTGTTGAGAGATGAAGCCAGAAGGGGGAAATTGTGTGTGATCAACAGAAAAGAGACGGAACGGCAAGGACAGGTGCCTGTCATGCACACACTGCTGTCCTTCCCGGGTCAAGGCTTCTCACTTCTGGATGACGTGCATCCTCGTACCTTGGATGCTCTTGAGGAAGCTGCCAAAAGCTGACTGCTCTCCATTGAGACTTCCCTCTGTGGCTTCATGACTTGGCCAAACAGGCTCCAAGGTGGCAGGGGCTGTGGCCATTGCCGTGCCATCGACCCAGATACGTCCTTCCTACGGAGAAACCCCGCTGCAGACGATCAGTTCGATACAGTCATAGAACCATGATATCTACTTGCAGTCATATCATCCATTTCTACGACAGCCGTCGCATTCGGGATCCCTCAAAATGTCCTTCCCTACCATTCCTATGAGTCATGGCATCGAAAATAATGCCAGAATTCTGTACGACTATCACCTCATTTCTATGCCTATCCAGCGAGACGCAGAAGCCATTTTCACACTCTGCAGCTTTGACCTACGCGTTGCGCATCGCGCCGTGGATCTCTTCCATTCCAGGCAACTGGAGTATTTGATTTTCTCGGGGGGACGTGGAAAGCATACTGCAAAGCTGTTCACCAAACCAGAAGCGGAAGTCTTTGCAGATGTTGCGGTGACAAGAGGCGTCCCAAGAGAAAGGATCATCCTCGAGACGGAATCGACAAACACGGGTGAGAACGTCCGCTTCACATACAAGCTGCTCCAGACAATGGGTCTCAGCCCGAGGAGGATGATACTCGTTCAGTCGCCGTACATGGAGAGGAGGACATACGCAACTTTCAGGAAGCAGTGGCCTGATGCGACTGTCCAGTTCAGTGTCACCTCACCCCAGCTGAGTTTTGACGAGTACCCATGCGAGGCTGTTGCGAAGGACTTGTTCATAACATCCATGGTGGAGACCTTGCTACGTATCAGGGACTATCCGGAAAAGGGATTTCAAATCACGCAGGAAATTCCAGATGAAGTCTAGAAGGCAGGAATAAGGTTGCTTGCAGCAGGCTACAACGCACATACCTGATGAGACTCCTTGAAAGACGATCAGTTTTCTGTCAATGGCTACTCAGGCAGACGTCGAGATGAGTGTTGATAAAATACATGTGGCAAACGAAGAGAGGTTGTTTCTCAAGAAGTAGGCCTAGACCGTCATTCTTGTAAGAAGAGAGAGCTTTCGAGTCTGAGCACAGAAACATTATGTGAGCATCGACAAACATTCGCAACACTTTTCAGAGCGCCAAACAGCTCCTAATAAGACCGCTGGGTTGCAGAACCGCCCGGCCGGACGCATACAAAGATGTATCTGACTACCAAGTGCAAATGCACCGTGTTCTTCGTTCCAGTCCACCGTACGGAGTGTATAAAGTCAAATTACTTCTCCATGTGCTCAAATCTGGTCATTTTAGCGTTACCATTGCTGGCATTACCATTGCTGGTAACCTGACGCAAATCATCATCCTTGAGTACACCGGTCTTAGATATATGCCTCCATAGGCCCTCGTCGCCCTCACGATGCTGAGCATGGCCTTTGCCGATGGTAAGGAAAGAATCTCTCAACAAAAGCTCATCTGTTTCGTACGTCAGCATCAATACATCAGAGTGGCTCGAAACGAATGTTGCCCAAATGCACGGAAAAAAATACTCTGGGCCCATTCGCAAAATAAAGAATGTAGCCAGGTCAGAGGCCATAGAAAGTGGTCTACTTACAGTAGGCAATTGCAAACAGGGTGGCGGGGATATTGACAAGGATAGCGATTGGGGCATATCCCATGTACGTGAAGGCTTCACTACCGTAGAAGATCAAGGCGACGATCCTCGTTCCTAGGTCTCTTGCCAGGTTGGTGCTGATGGTGATATCGGCAAAGCCCCACACCATGTTTCCGTAGGCGAGGCCGATGATAAACGGTGCCGAGTATGGTGAGACGAAGGGCTATGGACGGGTCAGCTATTGTGCAGAGCGGGCTTCTGAGCCAGGACTAAGAGACAGAAAGTGTTGCTCTGTTCAGACGCCTGCGGAAGGGACTCATCGAGTAAATGACTAACATTTGCTGGATCCAAGCAGGACCAGATGATTATACCAATGAAAGCGTCAACGAAGAACTCTGTCATGAAGACCCAGCCTAGATTTGTCTGATTTGGGTTGGGAAAAGAGCACAGAATGGACGCCGGCGCTCCATTGGCGACGAGCGGCTTCCCAGCTGCCAGGAACTGCTCGTTGGCGGCTTGGATTTCAGGCCAGTACATGCCCATCAGGACCATACCTGCCACAAAAGCTCCAAATATCTGACTGAAAATGTAATATGGTACTTTCTTCCAAGGAAAACCCTGCCAGAGCGCCAACGCAATCGTGATAGCTGGATTGAAATGTCCACCGCTCGTCGGCGCGCAAGTGATGATAGCGAAGGCGATGCCAACTGCAAAGGCCCAGCCTATCTGGAAGATGCTTCCAAAAGCCGTGACCCCCACGGGGTTCTCGAGGTTCAGCGTGAAAGACGTAATGGACGCTATGCCGGGGAAGACGTAGAAGAATGTGCCAGTGGCCTCTGCCATGCACTCCCGAAGCCAGCGCGGCCGTGCATGTTCGAAGTCGAGGGTGCGCTGAGAAACGGGCTTTCTCTGCACCACCTGGCGACTGACATGGCCGACGAGAGCTTCTGTAACGCCGATTTCAAGATCGTTGGTCTGGAGGCGGTTGATGTCTGTCATTGTGAAGATATCGGATCAGAATCCCGGTTTGAAGCCCGATAGAGTGCCAACGAAGAGTGACAATATTATTGCACAAAACGACAATTTTTGAATTGACTACTCTTTGGAAAGGGAGATGGACGACCAATCTCGAGGATGAAGATGGGGGCAAGCAAGTATTGTAGGCGGCAGCTGGGGAGGGGGACGGCTTCAAGGATGAGCATGCCGTCCTCGAACATCCGCAACTCCGGCGTCATTGATCTGGGCAAGGACAGGCCATACTGTGATGGCGCCAGAGAGACGCGCACTGGGAGATACTCACAACGCGGGCAATAAGATCCGGTATTCCCAGGCTCTGTGCTTCAGCCCGGGAATAGTGTGCCGGACTAGTGGCGGTTGGGAACACACTTGTACGAGTATCTCAATGCCGAGGTTCCCTTCGACGCTACCCCTATATCTCATTGGTCGTGACGCAGGGGGCATGGGCTCCAAACCTGGGGAATTTCGTGGGGAAGGGCGATGGGAAGGGGCCAAAACCTGGGGATCTGGAGCTACCGAATAAAAGGACCGAGGCTCGCGACGTCGGGTTGAACCTCACTGAACTAAGGATCATAATTGCAGAAGTATTCGTAAGGACATGGACCTGATGATTAACACTGCTTACTGGTCTCAGACCCAGCGTGACCTCCTGGTCTTTAGTTCGTCGTTTGGCTGTGGAATTCTCGACACGCAGGCGTGTCAAGAATCCGAGCCTGCGGACTGTAGACCGTGAAGCAATCGCTCATGGGGGGTGTTCCATTCACACCCTCCTCAACAGCTGCGGCAATGAGACTTTAGCATGGTTCCCGCCGGCCAAGAAAGCTTATACCCCTCTACCCCTCGGAAGCCGGCACATTGGCCCATTCCTGGCTTCCAGAAGGGCCTCGTTCTATCGCTAGGTAGGTCTATTTGATCATGCGGAGAATTGGGCCATAAGGGGAAATGCTTTCTAGACTGATCAAGTCAAGTGAAACCACCCTGAATGCAGTCGTAATATCTACAACATGCAGGACGTCAGATGTCCCTCGCATGATGAAGATTGTCACATTTTAAGAAGTTAGGGACCCACGATTCTTTTCGGCCATGCTTTCAAGTAGGTTCAATTGCTGTCATCTTCTGAGTGCACCGATTTACCAAAGTGAACTCAGAAAGCGAGCAGACACCGGGGTTTAGACTAAATCCGATGCAGCCGAGAACACGGAGCCTCACAAACCCGTCGACATCATTGCGACCATGCAACCCCGCTTCCATGGCCCCTGGCCGGTTAAATAGCAGTGGCACTGGTTTTCAAATCGTGTGAGTGCTTTACTGACGGTCAGAATCTTTTGCAATTGCCATCCCTTCTGAATTATTGCTGCAAACGGACAATTCTGAATCATGTCGGACTCATCTTTACCTCCAAAGCTCAAGGAGAGTCTAGCCAACTCAAAATGCGAGTATCGCCAGCTGGGAAAGAGTGGCCTTCGCGTCTCAGTGCCCATCTTCGGGTGTATGAGCTTCGGTGACCCGAGAACTCTTGATTGGGCAATTGGTGAAGAAGAGGTGAGTTCACGAGTACAAGGCCGCTCCAGCCGATATAATTCATTCATTCTCTGCAGGCACTGCCACTCCTAAAGAAGGCTTACGATGAGGGCCTGAACACATGGGACACCGCCAACGTTTACTCCAATGGGGTGAGCGAAGAGATCATCGGCAAGGCTTTGAAGAAATACGACATCCCGCGCCACAAGATAGTCATCCTCAGCAAATGCTACGGCGCCGTCGCAGAAGACCCTGAAGGCCGCTACGTGTTCCAGCGAGACCAATTCCATGCGTCCAAGGACTACCAGAACCAATTTGGACTGGGGAGATCGGCCATCTTCAACCAGGTCGAGGCCTCGCTGAAGCGCCTCGACACGCCGTACCTCGATCTGCTCCAGATCCACCGCTTCGACGCCACTGTGCCAATCGAGGAGACCATGAAGGCCCTCCATGACCTCGTACAGAGCGGCAAGGTGCGTTATATTGGTGCCTCGAGCATGTGGGCGTACCAGTTCGCACAGCTTCAGTTCGTTGCCGAGAAGAATGGTTGGACCAAGTTCGTGAGCATGCAGGTAAGTATCCCAGCCGATCCAACTCGCTTAATTTTCTGTGTCTTCATTGGCTGACGTGAGCCGCTTTAGAATCACTACAACCTCCTATACAGAGAGGAAGAGCGCGAGATGAACAGATTCTGCGATGAGACTGGTGTCGGCCTTATCCCTTGGGCGCCTTTGTGCCGTGGGCACCTTGCGCGTAAACCTGATGAGTTCGGCTCAACGGAACGAAGCAAAGGGGAGAAGGCCAAGTCGGAGATTCCAGAGACTGATTTGGCCATCATCAAGCGAGTCATAGAGATAGCAGAGAAGAAAGACTGGCCGATTGCGCACGTGGCGTTGGCCTGGATCAACGCGAAGGTCGCTTCCCCGATCATCGGCTTCAGCAAGGCCGAGAGGATTGACCAGGCTGTCACGGCAAAGGGCAAGGTGCTGACAGAGGAGGAAGTCAAGTATTTGGAAGAGCTCTACGAGCCCAAGAAGATTTCAGGACACATGTGATCGTTAGGACCCGCGTCAAAAGCTGACGGGTGTTCATAGAGGCAATACATGAGGCCATCCTGCAATGAAGACTCTGACCCCTGGGATTGTAGATGACATAGTGTGTTCCACAGATGCACCAGTGACCGCGAACCCTCGCCGGCTTCAGCCTCATCGAACACTTTTCAACATCACCAGGCTATTTGGCCTTTTTCCTGTTTCTCCGAGTCTTCGATAGCCGCAATCCGTTGTGGTAAGGCCGACTGCGGTACTGGCCCAACGGGGTGACCTTCCAAAGAAATCTGAACGTGAAAAATGATCTATGCGCAGTGCAGAGGAGGGAGCCAGTCATCATAGTTTGTGCCCAGGTAGGACGATGCAGTGGAGCCTCCACCAGGCTTCAAATCAAAGATAGCAAACCGCCAAGTCGTTTGAGCAGGCACGCGCATCGGTGAGCCCGGTGTTCCCAGCCTCCCTGGGGCAGATTGCAGACCTCCTTCGCCCGGCTGCAGAATCTGGCCCCTTTTCAGCTAAACATGAATGAGCGCTTACAACCCCTGAGCAATCACCAAGAGGGAAAAAAGAAAGAAAAAGCAAAACAAGAGTGTTACCACCGGATACAAAATCCGGCCTCGTTGAAGTCCGATTGGTTGGGCCCACCCAGTGGCCACCGGTGCGTGTTGCTGCCTGCCCAGATGCCCGCAGTTGTAGTTTGTAAGTGAGCAGACTATTGCCAAGTACTTCTCACCAAGAATTCTGACTGGAAGAAGACAGTGAGGAACAGTGGGTATTCTCCTGGGATCATTGAAGATCTGCACACTTCGCAGCTTACCTCGTCCAAAAAAGGCACGATAATACGTACCTATCTACAAGGGAGATGTTTGGGGCCCTTGCGAGCTGAAATCATGGCCCCCAATATCGCGTTTGGGGCTCTTCAACACTTGACCTGTCAATCTCACGTCGTCCGACATATCTCACACCTTCCCGAAATCTCATATTGGGTATTGTTCCCTTCGACTTTTCTTTCGTGTCCTGCTTTCGAGTCCCTATCATCTCCTACCACCTATACACGTACGCATTTTTCAACCTACCTACATGTAGGCACTCCAGCGCATCTTTAGTAAGCGACACCCTCACAATGACGGCAATTGCTCCCTTAAACCTGCCGCGTACCACACTCGGTCCCCTTACGACAACTTTCACACCGCCAGCTGAATGCTCTTATATTGCTGTTCCAACAACATCTTGGGGTGGTTCACGCGGATATCAGGGGCAGTCCTGTACATCTGACCACCCATTTGGCCAAGTAAGAGCCATCATCCTTCACATAATTACTGTCTGCTTATTATATAATATTGCTTTTTCTTTCTTTTTAGCTACTACCTATTAATTATATGATGATATAGGCGGATGCAACCACGTGCTGGCCTACCATAACGTGGCCGGCTCCAAAGCCAACTGTTCCACTCGGTATTTGGGGGTTCTACTCGCCTGGCATTATCTGCCCGTCTGGCTATACCACCGCAGTCATAGCTACTCGTGGTGAGGTCGCGACATGGCCTGTTCCATTTCTGCCAGATGAAGGAGAGACGGCTGCGGGCTGCTGCCCAAGGTATGTATATTCTACAATATCTACTCCAGCCTGCATGTGAGGTACTAACCAGGAATTCGGTTCTTTCGGGTAGTGGCTTCACATGGACCTATGCTCCAGGTGCGACCGGCATCGGCGGCGTAAGCTGCGGTAGCACAACCACATCGACAGTTGTGACTCTCGCGACGTGCAATGCTGGGGGCACAATGGTAGAACAAGGCCCGGTACTAACATATCCGCTTGTAACTGCTGTAACAACGACCGAGGCAGCTGAACCCCTGACGACACAATCAACGATGAGTTCCTTGATCGTCTGGGCACCGATGATACATATATACTGGCAATCGACGGATCGTGAGACCGCGTCGACCTCAGAAACGACCTTCTCCATGACATCCCAAACTGCCAACACGGACAGCAATACTAGCAGCCCCCCACGAGAGATTTCAACAGGCGCAATAACTGGCATAACCATCGGCTGTGTGATAGCAGGGTTCGTTATAGGGGCGGCAGCTATCTTCTTGGTACGCCGGGGGCGACGGAGGAGGAAGGCTGAAACCCTCGCTGGGGGTGCTGTCCAGGCCACAAAATACCACCAGCAGCAGCAGCAAGGATGGCATCACCAAAATCTGACCGGCTTTTCGGAACTTGACAGTCGTACGGAGCCTTCCGAATTATCTGGAACACGACTTGTCCCCGAGATGGATGGAGACTACAATCGCCGGGGCTAGGACTCCACGCTAGGACTTCGGTGCGATATTGCTGCAAAATTCGGTCAGAGGAAATGGTATGAATCTTGTTCACATCTTATGAACTGGGTTCCATCAAAGTGAGGTAATATTATGATTGCTGTTGCTTGCAAATGTATCATTAATTAAAGTCTATCTTAATCTTTAGGTCAACCTTGGCCTCGTCCTCTGAGAGCAGCTTCATGATAGCCTTGTATATGTATGTAATAGTAATTAATTAATAACAGTATTCAGGTATGTTGTGTATTTGCAAACACGAAATACCCTTGGCTAGGCGAATTGCGTCTCGAGAAAAGGACTAGCTGGCGCTAATATCCGTACAGGGTTGGTTTGAGAATGGTGAACCAGATTCGGCGCCTTATCGAAGGGAAGCAACCATGATTTTTTTCTGGCATACTATTAATTGAAGCAGAAGGTTGCTGGTCGCATAAATATACTGTTGTTTCTTATTGGTACCCTATCGACTGTCTGTCTTCGATTTAGAATTATGATTTCAGCAGCAGATGGATCTGTTTCCTTGCATCTGGCCCTTGGCACTTTACAAGTAAGAGTCTGATAAGACTTATTAACGTCGTGGGAGTTGTTGATATGCAATTAATGCCAGTGTGGCTCTGCTGACGCCAAAAATGAGAAAGCTCAGGCGCCTGAAAGATCAGTGTTATTACATAAGGAGATCTTATACAAGACGACTTTGTATAAGTCTGATCACGTACCACTATATCCACTAGAATGTAAGGGATCCTGTCGGCTCTCGCAGATTTAAACCCGTGAGAGCCGGATTAGAGGGCATGTGGCCAACAAGGAGGTACCCTCAGAAGATCGAGTTAATCTCAGCACATAATCAACAAACAACTGTAACAAAGCACATACGACCATAGGTATCAGAAAATTCGGGACCCCGTCCGCTCTCCCATAGACAAGCTGATAACCGCCGGATTAGTAGTTAGGTCGGTGATGACTAGCGAATACCCGGTGTTGTATGTTTTTTTGGCTTTTTTTGGTTATATCACTATGTACTTACTTAAGTACGTTTTGTGCAGCCTTAATTGTAAGAGCTGGTGTGCTACCCGATGTTGGACCTTACCTCCTTGGAAGCTTCTGTTTGAGATAATTACTTGGAAGGCACGTACTGGCTAGATGTGAATGTAGATACCTAAGAAGCTACTGGAAACTATGCACAACTTGAAGTATCTATCAACGGGGCGGCAAGATTCGAGGTGTCCCATGCGGTCGGTAGCGGTGGAATGGAACCTCTGCGACTTTCAAATAGTTCAATTGAGAGGTCTGAAGAACAATTGACATCAGTTTGCAAGGCCCACTTTATGCTGACTGCAGCTCTAGGGCCTATGGTAACACAAACGTGTGCGACTCAAAGCCCCGCACGTCTGCCTCATTCCATGGGGGACAACAGAAAAGGCGATAATTGACCCACCGAGCTCCGTGCTAATGAGCTTCTAGGAATCGAGGTATCTCATTCCCAGTCTCCAGCTATGACATCTCTTTGCGAGCCGTGCTCGTCAATCGACTTCGGATTGTGCTTCCCGGGAAGGCCACACACAGGACTGAGAATATGCAATCCGCTCAAGGACATCAGACATGTGGTCGAAAATTGCAAGAGCTGCCCCATGTGCTCTCTGATATTCCAGGCCATTGAACGACGCTGTCCACATCTGTTGCAGTCACAATATGGGAACAGAATCTGCGGATGGGCCGACAGGGATGATTCCGGGACTGAAGGAAAGCTGCTCGCAATACAAGCCGGCGACATCAGCATTGACTTCAACTGGATACAAGAGGGAGACACCGAGCCCAGCCCAGGACGCGCGAGAGACCTCTCGAACCTCGACCAGGACGCCGCGGCCTTGACGCAGCTGCTGGGCGGGTGGCTGCGCACCTGCAAAGACAACCACGAGCAATGCCGGCACGTCTGGTCGCAGAGGACGCTGACGGAGTTGAAGCTGCGGCTCATCGACGTCAAGCGGTGGTGCATAGTCCCGGCCGACCAGGTCTCGCCTTCGGATCAGCGGTATGCTGCGCTGAGCTACGTCTGGGGGCCGCCTCCCTGGGTGACCATGGTCTCTTCTAACCTGAGCCGGTACTGCCAAGATGGCGCCCTGAGAGACATTGGCTTGCCGGCCACTATACAGAGTGCGATACGTCTGGTAGAGGCCATGGGTGTGCCGTATTTGTGGGTTGACGCCTTATGCATTATCCAGGATGGCGATGGCGGAGCAGACAAGACGCAGCAGATCCCCAATATGGATAGCGTCTATGGTTTCGCCGAGTTTACTGTGGTTCAGGCGACGGGCAGCGATAGCAGCTCTCCGCTCCTGGGGTTCGACAAGGGGGAGGATAATTCCACAGGTCCGCCAGAACAAATTCAGGGAGAAGTCAAACCAGGCCTGCGGCTTGCCTTACAAGCCAGTGGTTTCGATAGTGGAGAAAAGGGGGATTCCACCTGGGGTAGCAGAGCATGGACTTTCCAAGAGGCGGTTTTATCGCCCCGGATGCTTCTCTGGCATAACGGCTCGGTGACATGGGAATGTCGTGAGGCGGTCTGGTGTGAAGATACTGTCCCGGGATTGGCAAAGTCGTCTATAAAACCACAATTCGGCTCGCAAATGTTACCATTCCTGGCCGCAGAGCTTACGGAAGAGCAGCGTACTCTGGAAAATCTGTTGTTTATTGAACCTACCGGGAGGCACGACAATATATCCAGATACGAAGGCGCGGTCCAGGAGTACACATCGAGGGTTATGAGCTACTGGACGGATAAGCTGAACGCATTCGCAGGACTTGGGACCGTCTTCGAGCGTCAAATGAACGTGGAGCTGCTTTATGGACTACCCAGAGATCAACTCGATACCGCGCTTCTGTGGGCTTCGGCATCTGGTCCGCTTGAGAGGCTTCCGGACTTTCCGAGCTGGTCCTGGGCCGGATGGAAGGGTGCAGTGCGATACTACAGCCAGAATTCTCTGTCTTTGGTCCCGCTCGCGGCGTTTTACGGCGTGGATGATCAGACAACTACATCGAGTGACACCGGAAAAGGCAATACCCAGCTGAGACGCCTGGTCCAGGCCTGGGAAGCTGACGACTACACTGCACCAAGCCGCCCATGGCGTATCACGGGAAATGCACGTCAATTCGCACCACATGCACAGCAACCTCTCTCCCAACTCGTGCCGTCAACGATTAACTTGAGCCGCTGTCTCTGTTTCAAGGCTTACTGCGCCTCAGCCGCAGCATTCTCGTTCCAGGGACACGATGTGATTCTGAAAGATTCGGGCAGGGTCGTAGGGGGTGTTTTCCTGGATCAGGCTGTTCTTGCGCAAGACACGGAACGACTCGAAGTGGTAGTTCTATCTCAGTGCAGCGCATCTACTTTCAGTATCACTAAACGAAAAGATCCGCAAGTGGAGTATTTTCCTGATGGCATGTTTCCGGAACCTAACATGCCTGACATTCGAATAATAGAGGGAAAGAGTGGGGTCAACGCGCCACTAGACTGCTACCGATTCCTCATCGCTGAGAAGCAGGACGATGGTACTGTATTAAGGAAGGGCATGGGTGAGACGAAGCTTGTGACACTGAATGAGATGGGAATTAGGAGGAAGTGGGTTTTCCTAGCGTAGATATTCAGTAAAGGCATCATCTCCTGGGAATTCAATGATCCTACCGTACCTGTATTTCCAGTTGACTTCGCAAAGAATTCAAATGCGAACTCCGGAGACCACGGCAAGCCAGGGAGTGTCATGGGATCGTCAGAACAACTGTATTGCGCTAGCTTGTTGGCCGTACTATGGATTCATCGATGATCTGCCCGACGGGCTATGTGAATGATCCGTCTCCTTTGCTTGAGCGCTTGAGTACCCAGAGATCATTGTCAATGGAAACCATGCGCCAGAACTTGTGCGGATGCCCCGGTATTTGCCTGGCTACATCGGAGGAATCCCATCGCCGGATCCCGTGTCTGTAGTCAGCAATACTCTAACGATATCAAAGCTGTCCATCAGTCAGTGCATGCCGAGGCGCAATATGCAAACCGGTCGTCTACGTACCGCAGAACGTGCCGCGGTCTGTAGTACAGTTCCCCGCAGTTCGGCACCTGCCTAAAGCAGACCGTAGTCAGTCTGCCATAGCATCGGCCGGGGATGAGGTGCCTGGGCGTTGGCAAGCAGACGTCATAACCCTGCTGCACGGGAGGCCGGCTCCAGCCCGGGATGGTCTGGTCTGCTGCGTGCTATCGAAAGCTAAAGACGCGCCAATACTGAGCGATCGGACGGCTGCAGGTGGGTGCGTAGCACCCAAAGTCAGGATGAACAGGTACTGGCACTACCTGCTGCAATGCAACGGTAGGGACACGGACGTTAAGCCGGGAACACGCCCAGGAACTGTTGCACCGAAAAGGCCGATCCGTTGAATTACCATGACATTACGCCGAGACTGACGCGGCGCATCTGACCGGATGTGTGCATACCTGCCGTGATGGAGCAATAGGGTACTTTTAGAGATATATATCTAGCCCTCTGTAGTGCGTCTTTGTCGACGCCGACCAGGTGCGCTTTCCACCATTTCCGACTCCTTCGCGTCACCCAGCTCTTCCGAGGCTGTGCTTTTTCTCCCAGGATGTTGACTTCTTTCCAGGCAGTGCTGGCTACAGCATGCTTGGTCTTGCAATCTCTTGCATCGACCACCTCCGGCACACAACTTCATCCCGTATTCAAGAGGCAGGACAGCGGCACACCTGCAGCGCCCATTCCTCCTCTCCAAGACCCGTGGTATACTGCCCCAGATGGTTTCGAGTCCGCCAAGCCGGGGGACGTCTTACGAATCCGCGAAGCCCCAGGAAACCTCACATCGCTAGCTAGCAACTGTTCCGCCGCATACAACATTCTGTACCGGACAACGAACAGTCAATACAAGCCCGACTGGGCAGTCACCACCGTCTTTGTTCCCGTCACCGAGTCCGAGTCTCCTGCACTTCTCTCGTACCAAATCCCGTACGACTCGGCCTGGCTCGACGCGAGTCCCAGCTACGCCTTTTATACCAGCGATGGTGTCCGATCTCTACGCGATATCAGCACAGGGCTGTCATCCGGCTGGTTTGTGAACGTTCCGGACTACGAGGGCCCACTCGCTAGCTTCACCGCAGGGGTCATATCTGGGCATGCAACTATCGATTCCATTCGCGCTGCCTTCAACGCGAACGAAACGCTCGGGCTGGCCGTTAACGCTCGATATGCACTATGGGGATATTCTGGCGGTGCTTTGGCGAGCGAGTGGGCGGCGGAATTGGCGGTTCAATATGCACCGGAGGTAAGCTTCCTCATCTTCGCTCCGCACTTGCCGGGAGTCAGAGTTTCAAATAAACTTTGCGTAACCATTGCTCATTTGCAGTTGGTTTCAGGACTATGGAAGGAATTTTGGTTGCTGATTACTTACTTGCAACAGATGAACTTCAGCGGTGCTGCTCTTGGGGGCTTGACGCCTAATGTCACGGCCGTTTTATACACCATCAACAAGGGTTATGCCGTTGGACTGGCTCCGGTGAGTCGCACTGCAGAACTAGATTGTTCGACTCACCGAGCCACAGATATGCTGACATGGTGATATGCATAGTCTTCAATCTTGGGATTATCCAGTCAATACCCTGAGGAAAGGGAATTCTTACTTTCGAGACTGAAAACTGAGGGCCCCTTCAACGCAACAGGGTTTCTGGCTGCACTTAACCGTATGTACTTTTTGATACGAGCTTCAGCTCACTTGCCCATTTTTTTTTTGACCTTGCCATGACTAACCTATGATTGACAAATGTAGTCACACTGAACCAGGCTGCTAGAGCCTATGCCTATCAGGACATGGGCGAATACTTCATCGGAGGCATCGCTGATATCACAGCCCCAATAGTATCGAGTATCATCAACCGCGACGGTATCATGGGCTATCACGGCGTGCCTCAGATGCCGATATTCGCTTACAAAGCCATCGAAGACGAGATCAGTCTTGTTGAAGATACGGACGATTTAGTGGAGAAGTATTGTAATAGTAAGGCCAACTCTACCCTATGTCGTGAAATCCCAGCGATTGAGAAAAGAGCTTGTGCTGATTTTTGTGCGTGCAGTCGGAGCCAACATCCTATACCAGCGCAACACTGCCGGCGCTCATTCGGAGGAAGCCGTCAACGGCAGACCATCAGCCTTGGCTTGGCTGAGTAGCGTTTTGGGCGGCACCTATGCTGAAGATTATTCTGCTTCAGGTTGTACCACTACGAACGTGACTATAGACCTGATATCGAACACGACGACGAGCCGAAGAAGTCTTCAGGACAGGCCGGTGTGGTCTTGGGTGGATTGAGCCACCTCAGATAGTTCACTCAGGAGCTGGACTCAGAACAATTCAGAAATGATACATTGCAGTTTTTCCATGCCATTTGTGGCTGGTACACGTTGATTCTAAAACGCATACGTAAGTGGTTTCGTTCTTAATCCGTATATATGCTCTTTTAAAGCTATAAGCAGTCCCTTTATACAGTAGTAAACACTTAAAAACCTAGCATTAGATAGGTATACTATATTAATAATATTAAATCTTAAAAAATATAAATAGCCTTATAAAGCCGTATAAATAAGGCTAATTAAAACTAATAGCAGATTAAATAATAAACTTACCTATTAATATAAGTAGCTTATTACTAGCTTAGGTAATTAATTATATAATAAATAATTATATAAAAGCCTTATATAAAAAAACTCTATAGCTTAAAATAAAGCAACTTCTTTATCCTATATCCTTATATATATAAAAGCTCCTAAGAAAGCCCTTACTATAGTAAGCTTATAGGTATTATAGCTTATATTTAATTATATACCCTTTAATATTAATAAATAATTTAAATTACCCTAAAAATTTTATCTTAAAAACTTTTAAAAGGTAAAAAATTGCTTTTTAAAAAAGAGAAAAGGCTATATTTACTACTTCCTTAATAATAATAATATATTTAAAAAGAAAATTAAAGAAGAAAAAAATTATATTATCCTTTTTTAAGTATTCTTTTTTATTATAGGATAAGAATCTTAAATTAAAGATATTAAAAAAGTATTAAAATTAAAAAGGAAGGGGAAGCTATAGGAGGTTTTAGAGTTACTATAAAAGAGTAATAATAGTAATATATATTATACTATTATTAACCTTTTATATAAGCTTTAGGAAGAGTAATTTAGAGGCTAAGTAGATAGTAGGTAGTTAAAATAATAAAAAAAAGATTAAAAGTTAGCTAGATAATCAAATAAATATAGTGTAGCTGAAGCTAACGTATATGTAAGTTGTGGGAATACGAACAGTCCTAAAGCTGATGTGAGACGTATACTTTATTTAGCTTGTGAATTCCATCCTTGTGCCTAATTGCGTGTCCATCCCCATAGGTGAACATTATTTCTGATACCCATCTGCGAGCACAGAGGTACAATACCTAGTATGTACTAAAAAGACTCATGAAATCTTACCTACTAGTACATGTTTTATACCATGAAAATGCCACGCTCGCCAGCTCTTACTTGTTCTCGCACCTAGTTGCGGATTTCAGGCCAACATACACAAGTCCACTCCTTACGTGTAAACTTTAAGAGCCTCCTTGGCCTCGTCAGCTTCCCGGCGAATTATGTCTGCAATCCCAGGGGTACGCGGCACGAAGCGGGCCGGAAAGGGCTCTGGCCGCATGTTTTCGCAGTTGGTGTACTTGAAGATGTCAAGCGTCGCCAAATCGCCCTGACGATCCCACTGATTAGCCCCTAGACATTTTCAACTGTTGCAGTTCTCAATCATACCTTGTCATCGGCACCGGGCTGGATGTCGAAGGCCCAGAGCAGCCGCGCGAGCGTCATGAAGAGGCCTTGTTCAGCCAGCGGCTGCCCGCTGCACACCCTTCGTCCCCATCCAAAAGCGTTGTGCCCCTGTTTGTTAGGGTACGGCCGCTCGAGCCCGTCCAGGAAACGCTCCGGGCGGAACGAGTCGGGCGCGGGATACTCGCGGGCGTTCCTATGGATGGCCCAGACGTTGCCGTGAATTGGGGTGCCCTTGGGGATCATGTATCCGCGGTACTCATCGTCTCGGATGGGCGCATGTGGGATCCCGCCAAGGATGGCCACGGTCCGCCACCGCAGGACCTCGGTCCTCAGCGCCGCTATGTACGGCAGTGAGCGCTCGTCGTCTTCCCAGTTTGGCGATCGCTCCCTCCCAACCACACGGTCGAGTTCCTCCTGAGCTTTGCGCTGCACTTCCGGGAACACGCACATGGCGAGGATGAAACTGATGATAGAACCGCTCGTCGTGTCAACGCCGCCGCCAATGAGATTGCCAGTCATGGACGCAGCTTCCACTTCATTGATTCCTTTTTCCGCGTGGCTACGCATCACACGATCCGCAAAGTTGGCTTTTCCCTTGACTCCAGCCTCCTTTGTGAGACGGTAGAAGAAGTCTACTCCCATCATGGAGCCCTGCATTACTGTTTTGGGCACCGAATAAAGCCAGGACGGGACGCGTAGCAGCGCGGGAATCACCTCGACGATATGCCAGCACGGGACAACCAGATCGACGCCTTCCATCATAGCCAGGGCGACTTGGGCGGTGGGGTGGTTTGTGTCCTCGATCCGTTGACCCCAGCCAATGATGGAAACCACAGAGCAGGCATACCGTTCGATGGCCTTGACGTAGTCGTCCGGCCGCTGGAGGAGATCCAAGGCAAGTACTTTGGACTCGTCTCCTTGGAAGGGTCGGTGAGCCTTAATTGCCTGGCTCCCGACGGCTGTGTGCATGAGTCGCCGGTGGAGCCTCCACTGGTCGCCGTACACAAGACACACTTGATTCGTCTCGGTGGCGCCCACCATATCGCCCATAGCGTACATTCGTGGTCGCGACGAGTAGATATCTGCACGCTTGTCGAAGAGTTCTGAGATGGTCCAAGCATCGTTGATGATGATACTTGGCCGATTGCCATTCCAAATCGTGATCATAGGGCTGTCATATTCCTTGGACCATTGCTCCCAGTCGACCCAGGGCCTCAGACGGGGCGTCTGGAAGTAGTTACCAAACAGGGGAATTGGAATAGGGCCTGGAGGCAACCTGCGCCGGAGACGCAAAACACGGATGTAGTCAACGAGAAGCCATAACAGTAACGTCGCCACGAGGAATATGGGAGCCACAGTGGACAGGGTCCCTTGTTGCATTCCAAAAGAACTCATGGGGCGCAAAGATATGGCAAAGCCGGGAAAGTGGAAGTGGGAAGAAATCAGCTTGACGATGCTGCAAGCTGAATTGGAGCGTCTGTAGTGATTCCAGAATTATTTCTTAAGTATATCTCGAGAAGTGAAATCACCCTGGTAGAGAACAGAAAGAATCCACTATAGCTTCTGTGGGGTAATAACCAACGCGGGCGTGGATTGCCGATGGGGTCACTTTTGCCCCCCACCCGAATACACTCGGCTTCCAGACTATGGGCCGGCCATTCATCGGCTCTCTTGGAAGTTTCAACATCCCCTTGCCAGGGTTCCCACCACCAGTGGAGCAAAAGATTTCTGTGTTGGAAAAAACTCAGGTAGAGGCAGACAAAAAGGGCCACTGTTTTCATATGCTTCGTGGGCTTTCCAAGTCGGTTACGAAGCGCCATAACATTAGTGTATGGGCACTGTACGTGTGTAGCCCTCAACAGCTTTGGCGTTTCCTGTATTGCCTAGACAGTACATACAGGTCTACCCGTTTAGCAGATAGCACCGTTCTTTTTTTTGGCTCTACTTAAGAGGTTGAAGTAGACATTCCATCAGATGCTCAATTATCTGATATCACGGGACCCACCGGTCGCCATAGCCTCGCTGTGAGGTCACTTGGCTTTTCCTTCTTGCATACATCCTAAGAATACGGAACATTGTATTGTATGTATGAATATCTAGATATCAATGTGGTAACTACATAGACGGACTCAAGTATGACAGGTCCGGCCCCAGTTACTGTAGCTTTCCTCGCACCTTTGCCGAGACTTCATCCCATTTGGTCTCGACCACCTCTTCGCAATCGTTCTCCCACAAATAATAACTGTCCAGCAAGCCTTTTGCCAATATGTCAAACTTGGGGTCGAGGACACCGCTTTCCTTGTCATGCGCATTGTGCCATTTCTCCCTCTGCGTTATACCCGTCATCTGCGCCTTAGCCACATAATCGTGCCGCAGCTCGAAGTAGGTATGGAGCGCCAGCGGGACGTTGCCCTTGCCCGCCTTGGCGAGGCACAACGCAACCGTTGCGGCATCCTCGATGGCCTGGCTCGCGCCCTGGGTCGAGGTTGGCAGGAACGGGTGGGCGGCGTCGCCTACGATGGCGATGAGTCCCGAGTCGCTCACCCATTTGTCGAGGCAAGGGCGGTACACGAGCTTCCAGTCGAGGATGTTGTCGATCTTTTCCCACACACGCACAAAGGCTGGGTCCCAGCCTGAAAGCAGCTTCAGGACGTCTTGCCTCTTGCCGGGGACGCTCCAGCCCTCGTCTATATCGGCGACATCCTTGTGGGTGAGGACCGCGTTGATCTCCTCGCCGTTTCTCTGCGAGGTGACAAACCCATGCATATCAGGGCCTACCCAGACGTGAATGCAGTCTCCTACGTATATGTATGGTCAGTGGATGATGCCCATGAGAGGTGTCCTTGAGGTATGGGAAATACCAACCGTCGTTCACAAATTGCTTTGCTAGCTCATCATTGTTAAAAGCATCTGCCTTACTGTACGCTCGATACACGGCATAGCCGCTGTGGATAGGCTTGTCAAACCATCCCAGAACTTGTTCTCTCCCATAACTCTTGACGCCATCAGATGCAATGACGGCGTCCACCTCCAATTCCTCCCCCGACGGAAGAGTCACGCTGGGCTTGGCCGGGTCGAATTTTGTGATTCTGTTGCCGAGGCGGATGTCAACACCATTCTTCTTACAATGGTCCATGAATATCATGTGCAGATCCCCTCGGTGGCCTATGATTCCCGCGTGGCCGTATTTTGCTTCCGACTCTCCGATCGTGTGGTCAACGCCGAGGACGTCGCCCTTAAAGTCGTGAGCAACGGTTGTAGTGGCCCTGGAAGCTATTGCCCAGAGATCATCATACATGCCCCATCGCTTGAACAACTTGACCACGTTTGAGCCGAAACCTATGGAGTCGCCGATGGGGAGGAGTTGCGAGGCTTGTTCCAGCAAAGTTACCTTCATGCCATGCCTCGCACATGCGATGGCGCACGCCGCTCCCCCGAAACCGCCTCCCACAACAGCGACATGAAGCTGGCTCATGGTGGCCCGTTTGTGTCGTTTCTTTGTTGATGGCTTGGTGAAAAGGGGTCCTGCCGATATCAGTGACAGTTCGTGAAAAAAACTCAATACCTCGATGCTGTAAAGAAACAAGATAAGATGGGCATGTACATGTATCGGGCAGCATGTATAATGCTTGGTATTCTATTGGGCGTCTGAGGCTGCTGTATACTAAGCCTTATACTTAAGTAGGTGTGTTGTGGGGTACACAATTACGGGGGCAGCGAAAATCAGTGACGCGTCCCTAGGCCTCAAAACATCCCACGGGTCCTTCAACTTCAACATAATGCTTCCAGTGGTGGAGTATCTTTGGTATGGCACTTCGCCTACACATGCACAAGTGTAGAAGCCGTACTTCTTGCACTGTCTGCGGACTGGTAGTAGTCAGGATGGAGTGGGGGACACTGAAGTCGAGTTGGAAAAGTGTACCCCACCGGCCCGTCATCTGATGCACCCCACACAACTCGGGGGTACGAACTCATCCTCGGACGAATCGGTGTTCTCAAAACCAAAAGAAAAGGGTAGAAAGGGAGGTATCCATGACTCACTAATCTACATACTGTATGGGGAATGAAGAGTTCTCAACACTCGCTATCAGGAACACACGCCGTCACCAGCGTCGGGCTGGGGCATCTGGCGCGAGGTTTCCACGGTGCAAATGGAATTGATACGCGTCTCTTGGTCTATCAAATAGTAGCTACAAATAAATCTCCGCGAAATGTCTTTCATTGGAGCTGGCATTCGATCATTCCTGTAAACGTCCTCAAAGGGAAGTACCTCACTACTCTCAATCCTGCCCCGTTTACCGCTTTTTCTATCTCGGAGAAGGAACGTTCGCAACCGCCAAAGAGATTGAATGCGTTTACGGCCGTCAAATTGGCCCACTCAGCCATGGCCGACTGATGATCGTCAGGCAGAGACTCGGAAAGAGGGCGCGGGCTCTGCACATCATGGACTATCAACGGCGAAGGACAAACTATCTCGTTGATGAGCAGTTTAGGAGAGGCCTGTGGCGATGCTGAGGCCATGGCTTCTGAGATGCGACGCAAGACTTGCTGGGCCTGCTCGTCATCGTACTCCCGTCTACAGGGGTTGTGTCAGCGTCTTCTCATTTTCAACCTGATTCTCCAGTGAGTCTGGAGCTACGTACATGACTCCCCGTATGAAATAGACATCTCCATGGGTGTCGAGTTGGTTGAAATAGTCTTGCTCGTGGAAAGTCATTCTAGAGAGAGTTTCGGGAGGAGCTTTGGATCGCACGTCCTGTCATCCTTGTCAGGAAATGCTCAACAGGCAGCCTGGGAGATTGTCCAACCTTTTCAGTCTGTCCTACAACATGCGGCAGATCTTGAAAGTTCCAGCGCAGATTTGAGAATCGCTGCACAAGATCAAGACCTGCGTCACCAGGTCCGCATCCAAGGTCGACGACAGTCACATCGGCACCCAGTCCCTGCCAGGGATAGTCGTGGATCAACGCCGACCGGGTTAAGGACTATCAATGCGTCAGCGATACCCGCTCACACGACAATGCCGAGTAATGCAACGATTTTGACATACATTCAACCATGGGACTCCAATGGTTACTTTCTCCAAAGCACTGGCATTTTCCTCCCTCATGAGCCATTCCATAAAAGAGGGCCGCCCCTGCGCCACAGAGAAGGAGAAAGGAGCCAAGTTTGGAGCAAAGCTGTGCTTGCTCTCTGAGCTGGTCATGTGCTGTCGGTGGGACAGGGCGGCTTTGGAGTTTTCTTGTGTGCTAAAGACAGTTCATGAGCACGTACAAATATAGATAGTAATGAGCTAAGAGTGACAGGATATTTTCTCACAGCAAAGACAGCATCGGTTGACTTTTCTCCTTGCTTAGCAGGCCATGGCTGTGTCGATTATTAGAGAAGCATCCAGGAGAAGTTTCCACAAAAATGTTCTCCGCCGTGAGCACTCGCAATACATGACCTGCGTGAGAGTAAGCCCGTGAACTCATTCATGTAGTACCCAGTGTCCTTAACTCAGCTTGTTTCCGTTTACAGACAAGCCGCTCGCCAATGCGTCCAGGGCGACAAACCCGCCGGCAGCGTCAATATGATCTGCCACACCCAGCTCCGATGCCACCTCGAGGGCGCTCGTCTTCACGGTCAGCATGGCTACGTCGGCTAGCTTGTACCTGGTCGGGGTAATCGCGCTCTCGAGTGCACGCAGGTCTAGTCTCAGCTTCTCCATAGTATTGAACGCCGCAACTGGCGGGAGGTAGGTGGGTTCATCCAGAAAGCTCGCGCGGGAATCATTCAGGAACAGCGGTTCGTTCGATGCTCCGTCATTGGCCAGCTGTGCTTCCAGAAGGTCAACGTTGGCCTTGATTGCGGCCGCAAGGTTTTGGAGGAAAGACATGGCTGGTGTTGTGAGGGCGAATTACAGACGTGACTGGTGTACTTCCCATTGGGAACTCTGCATTTATATGCAGTGAGTGGGGTTGTGTGGGGTGACAGTACAGTGCCTAGATGCTTGACAGACAGGATTTGACTTCATCAACCAACTTTCACGAGGCTGCAAGTTTCACTCTTCAAGATAATAACTACAATATGTTGTCTGTTGACAAGAACAAAGTTAAATCTATAACGACTTGTCTAAAGAATCTATATAAAATGTGAACTTGAAGTTGAAACTTTTACAACAATCACCAGTCATATTCTTTGGAGAACTATGGATGGGGCAGTGGATTCAGGGACCTGCAAGCCGTGTAAGTGCCGTATAATGGCCATAGCGGAACAACCCCCGCTCCCCGGCACTGTCGGGGTCAGATCAGAGCCGCCCGAGTCCGACAGCCCGATGCCGCGCCATTACATTTCTCACCGAACCCACGTCCGTCCACGGCATCTAGACGTACCCCATTCAGTTGCCCAGCGCTATGGCAGCAGACGCCGACACGCGAGTGCCTCCCCTAGCACCGTCGAGCATCAATGTAGCTCCTGTTGCACGTTCGAAGAAACGGACTGGCCGACGGCCCAAGACCTTTCGTTGCACCTTTTGCTCGCAGATCTTCGGCCGAGCCGAACACCTCCGCCGCCATGAAATGTCACGTGCGTTGAGGCTGCCTGCGGGTTTTCATCCCGGCGCCGGCTGACGTCTCGCATATAGATAAGAGAGAGAAACCCTTCGCCTGTCCTGCTTGCTCGCTCACTTCGGGCCGCAAGGATGTGATCGTCCGACACGTCAAGACGTTCCATCGAGACGTAGAACCGCGAGCAATCGAGCACCTTGCGAGCGAAGCAGCCTCGTCCCCATTGCAGATATCCCCCTCGACCTCGGCGCAAGGGATATCAACGACGTCGAGTGACCTCTCCGATGCCCCCGGAGCTCAATTATCGATCGAGGGCGGAGATGCCATGGCAGATCGTGAGGTCGAGGAAGAGGACGAGCAAACTGATGCACATATGATAGCCCCTGAGTTACCCACGACTTCGCAACCCCGAGACCACACATTGCCCTCCAATGGGTGGGCCCTGGTTGACCCCTTTCAGTGCTTAAACTCCGAGGGACCACTGGCGTTTGATTACCTAGGGGACTGGGTATTCCCCTTGTCGACGGCCCTGGAAACAAGGACAAGTGATGACACGGAGGGGATGACAGCCGCCTCGACGGATTATCGAATTGAAGCAGACGAAGCAGAGGAGGCCTGTCTCACAGGCGATGGCCCTACGAGGGTGTCCACAGTAGGCATTGACATGTTCGAGGCCAGTCTTCGTGCCTTGGACGTTGAGCAGAGGGTAACCGGCCTGCGCCTACCGTCTAAGTTTCGTGCAATGCGTTACATTCGCGCCTATTTCGACTACTTCTCGCCGCATACACCCATATTGCCCATGCAGACGTTCAGCATGTCCACGGCACATCGTAAGTGTTGAGATGAGTACACTCAACTATAAACAACTAATGATGCATAGCTATCCTCGTGCTCGCCGTTTTGTCTTGCGGTGCATTCCATGCTCACGAACACGATAATGGTGTTGCGCTTTATGACGCAGCGCTGCAAGTTTTGGATCAAGTGTGTCGTCTCGAAACATGTTCCCATGCACCCCTGCTTCTGCTTACAACTAAGTACAGTCCGACAGCCGCGGCCTGTCCGGCGTCAACCACTTGGACGTGAATGTCTGGGAGCTCCAAGCACGCCTGATCCTTTGCCAGCTTGGAGCTTTCAGTGGGAGCGCAACAATGGAGCGATCATCCTATGAAGCATTTCCGAAAGCGATTTTGGTGGGTTCTATTTTCCGGCGAGCAAAATGCACTTTTGCTGAGTGGTCCAATTCAGAACATGCAGCGAGCGAGTCGTCTAGTCCCGAACCTCCCCCAGAACTCGTGGGAACTCTGGATCCATCGAGAAACAATAATCCGGTGACTTGTGCCGCGAAACCGCGTAATTTAAGCGGCGGCTGGGCTAACCAGACTTAGGTGCATATGCTACGGAATCGTCTTATCAGCAGTCCTCACCTCCCACGATCCAGAAGCTTTTTTCTTTTTCCCAACCCTTGAAGAAGACATACCCCTACCGGTCGAGGAGGCTGACTGGACTGCGCCCGCATCGTCGTGGCGAGCAGCACCTCAGCAGCTTCATTCTACTTTCTCTACAGCGCGTGCCTTCCTACGTGACGAGGAGAGCCCGGGTGTCATCAGCTCTTTTGGTCTTCTGACACTTATTGGAGTCCTATTGCGTCACGTCTGCGTGACAGAGTCGCTCATGGTCTCTATCAAGCTGGACAAGTCTGCGTACTCGGCACGTGGGTTCGAAGCAAGCTTGAAGAGATGGGAAGAGAAGTGGGAGAGCCATCCACATAGTAGCCCCCTTCCTAGTTCCCGCCATGGCCCATTGGCGGCAGATGCCACTTGTCTCCTGAATTCTGCCTACTACCACCTTCACGGCAGCCGTCAGCTGAGGCAAATGAAACGAGCTTTGCTCTCAGGCTCCGCCGATTCATGGCCCAACGATGACAGTGCTTTCGTCGAAGCCGCCCAATTGCCCGGTCTCAACAGTATTCTCGTCCGGGCGGCCAAGTCGCTTCGCCTCGGTGCGCGGCTGGGGATTCAGCATCTGAAGAAAACAGCTGCCACCACGTTTTCGTGCTTCTCGCTGGTATCTGGCTACGAAGGCAGTAGGTCACTCGTGGGGTTGCGGTCAGATATGGGCCATAACTAATGGCGAAGCTCAGGTCTTCTTTTGACGTGGTATCTCGTTGGAACGAGCGTGGCTCCAGCCGCTGTGAAGCCTTGCTCCGTCCTCGCTGATCTCATGAAAGAAATCCAAGACGAACTTGACGAGGGCATGGTCACAGCTTCGGATCTCATCACGTTGCCGCTGGTGGCATATGAGGAATTGTTGAGCGAGCAATGGGTCTGGCATTGTACGTGTCCTGTATGAACTAACCTCACTGTCCTAGCAGCAGATTAACGAGAAACAGTGTCTATGTCTCTGTGTGAAAGACTCCGGGGGAAAAGGAAATATATACAGATGGTAACTACGCGCTCGTAGAGAGTAGTTGATCGACAAAACCTTGGAAATCAACCTGTAGCCATGTGATATCTACGTGTCCAGCATCATATAAAGTGAAACCTCCATCGCCATCCGCCCCTCCAACAGGAGACCAGTGCCAATCGTGACCACATTGTTAACACTTAGACCACGGTACTTCCTCGTTTTGATTGCTGTGAAGATGTTGTTATTTCATACGGGCATCTACAGTAGAGTAGTCTCTGAGAGGATTATGACTAGTACTTCTAGCCATTAGAAATACAAGGGGTTACTTAAGCTTATTGCGTTGTCGTAGGAATTTTAGTTATATTCAAACATTAAGTCTATTTGTCCTTTTGATCCTCGGTATTTATTATTTTGTAGTCCTTATCATCAATCAAGGAGCATACTGGAACAGGCTCTGAAGCTGCTCAGATGAGTACCCAGCATTCAGCGCGAGCTGAAGCATGATGCGTGCCTTCTCGGGGTTTAAGTCCCAGCCGCCGTACGTGTTCAGCGCCTCGCTGTCGTCGACAAATCCACCCTTGGTCCTGCTCGAAACAACAATCTGCGTGTCATGCTCCTCCGCCAGCGTTTTCAGCACGTCCCGGCCGGGCGTGGTCCACCCACCGGCACCCATGCCAGCCAGCACCAGACCCTTGGCGCCAGCCTCGACAGCAGCAGTCGCGAGGGCGGGCTGCAGGGCCTGGTGGCCGTAGAGGATATCGACCTCGGGCAGCTCCGTGGTCTCGTTGACGTTGAAGTAGGCGCGGCCCAGGGGCAGGACCGGAGGGTAATAGAAAACGGGCTTGATGTCGAGGAAGTAGCCCAAGTAGCCCTGCTCGACTGCCTTGAATGTATCGAGAGAGTTGGAGTGCGTCTTAGTGGTGTAGAAAGCGCTGCCAATACGATCGTTGAGAACAATCATGGTACCGCGGTTCATGGCGGCAGGGCTCCCGGCCAGGGTAACGGCCTCGAGAAGGTTGATGGGGCCGTCAGCGCTGATGGCTGTAGCAGGTCGCATGGCCCCGACCACCACGACGGGCTTCTCGGTCTGGATGGTCATGTCCAGGAAGAACGCAGACTCCTCCATGGTGTCCGTACCGTGTGTAACAACGGCGCCCTGACAATACGGGTCGTCAAGGGCCTCCTGCACCATACGTGTGAGATTGAGCAGGATTTCGGGTGTTATGCTGCCGGAGTCGACGTTGGCGACCTGCACGCCTTTCACATTGGACACATTCCAGAGCTCAGGGACAGCGTCGATGAGCACTTCGACGCCGAGGGCTCCGGCCTGGTAGCCTGTTGTCTGGGCGTTGGACGACGCGGAGCCAGCGATGGTGCCGCCCGTGGCGAAGATTGTGATATTCGGGAGGCTGGCGTTGAAATGCGTCTCCCGGGTCAAGAGGCGGTGCTCTGGGAAGGGAGAGCCGGGGATGGGCGCCGGGACCGCGAGGCTTATAGCCAGCTGGGATGCGGCCACGAGAAGACTGCGGGTCTGCATCTTGGCTTACTGCTCTGCTTGGAACTTCTTGGGAAGGATATTGGCCTGAAGCATGAAGCAGATAGCGGTGGCTTGCGGTGTCCAGAATTGGGCCTGGTCAAGCAAAAGAGATCCTCCGTTGGATATTCGACATATCTTATATACTCGCATCTTTGTTGTGACGGACTGTGCCCGCGGTCTGAGCTGAATAGTAATTCATAGCGATAAGACCCATCAAAGCAAGCCACAATCTGGGTCCGCCAAACTATCGAGAAAATATCTCTCCCGAGCCTGATAATAACGCGCTACAAGTCTTGGGAAAATGCTGGAGTTCATGGAAATGCCGGCCATCATCCTCACTCCTCGTCCTTATCTAGGCGGCTCTGCCCAATCGCACGTGGTTGGTATCCGGCTCCGCCGAAGCTAACGATGGACCCACGCCGCTACGGTCGGTATTTATCTTGCTTATCAGTTAACAATGAAAGAAGACGGAATGCCGTCGGCAGTGACTAGACCCCGATCTCGCATCCCGGTCCGATCGGGCATAAAGAGATCTCATCAAGTGGGAGACGCCCAGAGATACCAGCCCATTACGCGCAGAGATTTGTCCACGTTGGGCCCGGCCTTGGCATGCCTGATTCAATTCTGTTACCAATCGCCGCTCGTGTCCTGACATCAACCCTTAACGCACTGCCCTAAAGTATACATAATGTCTTCTAATGATGTAGAGATGATTGAGTATTGATTAGAAGCTGTTTTTCTAGTGTTGTAATTGGGTAGTAATACTATCTGCATATAACAGTCGGCTAAAATTGACCACATGCAGGGAAGCAGTTATAGCGGCGTATTTAGCAACATATCGTTGCATTGTGACCCAAAATTTGAAAGGGTCTTGCCGATTTTTTGAAACAGTTTAAGAGATATTTTATTGACAGGAAAAATGCTGATAGTTTGCACGAAAGTTCGTACAGACGAGTCCCACTTGATCATATGGGCATCCGTTACGAAGTTTACTACGAGAGCTAGAGATATGCAAATGATGTTTTCCCGTGTGAACTATCTAGTAAGTAATTTCCTGTGCGAAAAAGTCTGTCATAAACTCAATCACACCATCCGAAGCCACTGGAATGCTTCCGTAGACATCTCCCAGAACCATTGTTGTCGCGGACTGGTTGGTGCTAGGTGCCCACGCTGTCAAGTTCTGGCCGTTCGGGTTGCCCGTAGCGATGAAATTATACCAGTATTGCGAGATTGTGTCCTGGATCGCAAAGTCCTCGGCTGTCCAGTTGAGTGTCTGTCCCATAAGTGTCGGAGCCCACGGAATATTGTTGAAGGCATAGTTCAGTTCGCTCCCATGGTAGGCACCCGCACTCTGCCCTGGTGGCGCATGTGTCCAGAAATAAGTATAGATGCTACTGCTAGCACCACCAGCAGCCCATGAGTTTGCCCAGCTCCATGATGAGAACAGGCTTTGATTGCGGTAAAAGTTGTTCGTCTGTGTACCAGCTTCAGATGCTGACTGCGCCGGGAAGAGCTGAAAGTATGCATCGTCTAATGCAATGTGTTCGAATATAGCTTTGTTACTCGAGTTGTAATCGGCTAGGTCCATTGTGCGTGGGTCAGGAGATGCTCCACTCTCGTCACGATTGTTGCCTGTGAGAACAGGCACATCATTCTGTGAATGGTTTGCTAGGGTAGCTCCGTATGTATCTAGTAGCACAAATCCGTCTATCACAGGACGAAAGACCGGGGGCTCCATACATGCTGAGTTGTTCTCGAACGGTGTGCTGATAAAAATTGTGTCTGATTGGGGACTGGCAGCCAATAGCGTCTCCAGCGGAAGATTGCGAGCTTCCTCGATCGAGCTGACGTTCAGCGTCGCGAGGAAATCAGCGCCCCTACCACCTGTTAGTCACCTGCTACGGTTCCTAAAGTGATATATTCTGGAACGTGATATGACAAAGACCGGGGAACTGTATCAGCAGAAGAATGATACTAACTGAGCTTCAGCCTCGGACTTGTTGCGGTGACTGGTGGCAAGAGAGCCGGTCAAAGGGTCGTGTGGAGCGCGGGCTCCACTCTCTGCTATGGCTCCCTGGAAGAGACCTGCTGCCAGAGGAGAGTACACCAAATCCAGAGCAATAGCAGATCCGGCGGACTGACCCCCAACAGTGATTTGACCAGGATTTCCACCAAAAAGTTGAACATTCTCGTTGGTCCAGTGTAGACAGGCGATCTGGTCTTGCAAAAACCAGTTGCCGGTAGAGTTGCCTTCAGCTTCGGCAGACAACTCAGGATGGGCGAGACCGCTAAGAACACTAAGCTGATAGTTGTAAGTCACCACGACTACGCCTTTCGACGCCACCCCAGACCCGTCATATGTCTCCTGGGAGCCTGATCCTCCGGAAAATCTGCCTCTATAGCTCCAAAGGAAGACAGGGTAGTTGGACTCGTTGTTGAAATTCTCAGGAGTCCAGATATTGAGGAACAGGCAGTCCTCTGAGCCTGATACGGTCCCGTCCTGACCCAGCTGCGCGCATTCGTTGCCAAATTCGAACGCATCATACGTATCGTTCCATGGCGTGGGATGCGGAGGGTGTGCCCACCGATACTCTCCAGTTGCTGGGTCTGCAAAGCGGATGCCTTTGAACACATTGACGCCGTCTGTGTAGTTGGAAGTTGTGCCTCGAACCGGCCCATTGTCAAGGGAGACGATGGGGGTTTGCTCTGCAAAGGCTACGCGGAAATAGATTCCACTCAGGAAAGACAACGCAAGAAGTCTTGACATGGTAAATTTTCAATGTCGTCTAGAAAAGATGACGAGCAGCAGCAAATGGACTCTTGGCTCTGGTTCGAGGTTCGATAGGGTCTGGGTTCCCCGCGAATGGGGACCTCGTTGTGCCTCTTTATATATTGATGAGGTCTTGAGAGCCCCTATGGATCATCATCAAATAACACCTTACCTCACCATATTGCAGGTACTGAGCTGGGGTTCATGATGCAGTTCCCCGCACGTGCGCAAATTCTCCAAGTAGTCGCCATAGATGGCACGGGGTGTGTGAAGCAGATGAAGATCCGCCGGTTGGTGGAACCCGTACCTCTGCTGGACCCCAGACTTACCTGCCCGTAAAGACCATTCGCCCCGCCTCGCCGCGTCACAATACGACTCAAACCGCGTATTCCCACTGCGGTGGACGCTCGGCGATAGCGCGATTAACCTCTTGACTCCTCGCAGCTGCTGTCTCCTAAATCTTCAGCCTATACTCAAGAGTGCAAGATTCGGAAACCTGGGCTGCCAAATTCAGTGATATCTCAATCAATAGGACTTGAAAAGTGCAAAATCGCCACACAGCTTCCTCTCAGCGTGATGCAGAACGCAAGCTTGAGAGCACTGCATTATAATTTCGGACTATTATGCCATCACGTATTAGATCTCTTCCACATGTTAGGCACTCGGACACGCTGCTCGTTCCCGTCCAATCAGGGCTTGGCGGATATAATGGCACTTTTGTATGTTAATACCGAGATGTAGTTCCATGATCGGTAACATCGAGGACCGCTGAGGAGGCATGGTCAAGGGCTAACACAGCATGCTTCCTGAGGCGTTCATTTGCTCGGATCTAATCAGCGCGAGAATGTTGAGTTACGACTCCTGCCATCTTGACTAAAAAAAAAAATGGCCAGCGAACGCGTGGCTCGTCGTGGATCGCTCGTAAATCCGAGTCTCGCCGAGATTCAGGAGGTCCAACAATCTAACCCATACGAGGCGCAGTATAATACTAGTACACTTTAACCAGACTATCTCAAAAGGGCACAGAAGAGCGGACAAAAGCAGGATAATTTTGACATGTGCCGAATACTAATTATTGGAGCAACAGCCTGTTTCACTGGAGTGCGTCTGTATAGTAGCTTACCCTATCAGGGTAATACGGGGCCCGCAGCCGGGCTACCTTTGACGCCGATCATTGCCTGTCAGGGTGACAAAAACGAGAAGGCCCTTACATGCGATGAACTACATAATAAAGACATCGTCAATGTTTGGCAGTGTTGAGCGGTAGGTGTCTTACCCACGCCCAAGGTAAGGGACTTGAAAAAAGTATCTAGTTATCTGTCCCTGTACTGTTGCCGTGCGTTGCCCATCCTTCTTATCACAGGGCATCGCCGTATTCATCTCCGAGTTTATTACCACCCTCCCGTTTCAGTATATAATATAGGAATCGGATATTCGCACCGGCTAAAACGGAGGGCGCACACGTACATCACATATACAATAGCTATAAACTAGGCATAGGTGTAGAGAGTGGGTGTTAGGTATAGGAGTGTGCTATAGGAGTGTGTGCTATGGCAATGTATGCTATGAAAGTGTCCGCTATGGGAATATATGCTTATAGGTGTGTGTGCTATGGGAGTGTGTGCTATGAGAGAAGGTGTGCTTGGTGTGGGTATTGGGCATGGTTAGGTAGACATGTCTCACTTGGGTTTGTTTGCGCTTCAAGTTGTAATATACCGGTGTACCCTCCGTTTTTGCCAGTGCGAATATCCTTTATAATATAAGTTCATGAATAAATGATCAAGAAGTTGCTTAAGGATAAACCTTATTACTTATGCTTAGTTTTCAATTCTTATGAAGACTTTTCATAATTTAAGTATATTACTCTTCTTCTTATATAGCTATCTTATTATTAGTATATAGCTTTCTCTAGCTAGATAGGGGCTTAGCACGCCCTTATAAGGACCTCTAGGGTGCTTTTCTTTTAAAGCACTTTTTATCCTTATATAATAACTATTACTACTATTAATTATTTACCCTATTATACTATTTTAAAGCTTTATATAAAGTAAAGCCTTTCTAATATTAATTAGTAATTAGTAATAGCTATAAATTAGTAAAAGAAGAAGAAATATTAACTACTTACTATAGGAATTTAATATATTAAGCTAACCCCTTACTAATTATATATTATACGCTAATTTTAAAGTATATTAATTATTATTACCTTTAAAAAAGGTATTTTAATTAAAGCTGGAATCTTTAAGTATTTAATAAAATTAATTTACTTAATTATCTACTTAATTAGCTACTTTAAAATAGGTAGAAACCTTTAAATAAAAAATTAGCTTAAATCTTTAGTTTATTATTATAAAGAGCGTTATATTATATATATAATAAAAAAGTAATTTATTTATTTAAATATAGCTTTATTATTGCTTAAAAACCTAAATTTAAATAAATATTTAATATTCCTCTTTCTTTTCCCTTTTTTTAATTTTTTTATTTCCCTTACTATTTTTATTTTTAAGTATTTAGGGAATATATAGATTACAAATATATTTAAATTAGAGATATAAATTAAAGATTTTTTATACCCTAAGGATTAGATATAAAAAGAGCTTATTAAAATCTTTAAATTAATTAAAATCTAGCTTTTAACCTTATTATGCTTTAATTAGTTAGTTAATATTAATAAGGCTATTAATAACCTAAATTTTCTACCTAATTAATTAAATACTTTTATAATATACTACTTTTATTAATATATTATAACTAGTTATTATAATTATAACCTTTTTAGGGAATTTATTAATAATTTTAAAAATTATAAATTAAATATATTTTTTAAGATTAATATAGTTATATTATATAAAATTAAGTATATAATTAGATATAGTGGAATATATATTAAGAAACTAACTTAAAGTATTTAATATTTACTTATAAAAATAATAGTATAGGAAAACCTTTTTAAATAGCCTAATTATTAAAATATAAACCTTATATAGTTAAACCCCCTTTTTATAATATATAAGGAAAGATAATAGTAATAAAATAGTAAAATTATATAGCTAATTTTAAAAAAAATTTCCTAAAAAGCACCTATATCCTTAAACTTAAACCTATAAAAATAAAGCTTATAAAAAACCTTAAAATAATTTAAACTATTAATTTAACTAAACTTAATATTATAATAATTACTATTTAAACTACCTTTAAATTAAATAATAATATAATTATACTTTAAAATAAATTAATAAAAGGTAAATAATTATAATATATTCCCTTTAAAAGAATTTTATAATAGTATTATCTTATTAAATAAGCTAATAAAGTTTATTAAATTAT